>VTON01000022.1:2115000-2603336 GCA_009617725.1 Hydropsyche tenuis | reverse complement strand
ATAAATGATAAATGTTTTCAAAATATGTTTTTTTCGATAAATCATTTTTTTCAAATTTTAAATCGATATTAATTTCTTCAACTCAATATTAGTGGGTGTGGAGTGTAGCCAGGGGCGCCAAGGTCCTAGCGTGAGGACTGGCGCAGCCAGTCCGAATACGCTAGTATATAATAAAATAATAAATATATAATAAAATAATAAATTATAAAAAAAAATTATGGATTAATAAAAAAAGGTTACTAAGGTGAATATTTTACTGTCAAATTGTAAAATTTACATAACTAACAAAAATCCATTTTTGAAAAACAAAAATATTGACAATTCTCTCAATTTACATAGAAAAATAAAGCCATAAAATAAAAATGAGATTTTGAAAAATAATGTTATTTATCGAAACGAATTTCGATTGGCTTCCGATGAATTTTCATTTTGTCGATTGAGAAACCAAAATTCGACTGCAATGTGATTCCGTTTCAAATTTCCGTTGCAGGGAATTTCCGATGCAAACCTATAATCCTTTCCAGTGCTCTGACAACTTTTTTGGTATTAGAAAAGTTGCAGAAAATTAATATTATATAATATAAATATTTGAAAATAAGATAAAACTAATATGAATTTATTTACAGTAATGATAATAATAATTAGTTAGAAAAATCGAGAACTGCATCTTTATTTCATACTAGCGTATTCGGGTTAGCTTCTAAAAATATCGATAGTATTTTTCTTATTAAAAACAATAGAAAAAGATTAAAAAATTAATTTTAAACTGCAAGTATCACCAACTGAATAAGACAACGTCCTGTTTTATTTGAAACAAGATTTATCGTTTAAATCCTTGCACACGACCAAGTAAATATACGTGTAAATATATTTGGAAAGCGAAGCCCTGATGTATGGAAGCTTCAGAGCGTGATATATCGACAGTTCCTAAACGCTCAACAGGAATTCTTTTTTTCATTTAACAAAAAAAATGTATACATATATACACATACATATATAATATATTGCACATTACACTTTTCCGATATTTTATCGGCACGTGTAAACTAAATTGGGCGGAAAATAAAAAATGAACGAGGAACACAAAAATTCTTACGCTCTGTCACAGCTACTTTGCAAAGAAATGTTAATTAAAGCGAACGTTTTCATTTTTGAAACGCGGCAGTTCAATATGAAAAAAATTAAGAAGGTTTACTTTGAATTTTCAAATATTTGTTTTCGCAAATAACTTTGCCAAAAACGCGAACATTTTAACGGCGACAAAGTCGACCTGTGCACAGAAGGCAAAGTTAATTAGTCGAGCAAATTAATTTCGACCAGTTGACAAAGAAAGCAAAGCGACTGTATCGGAACCCTATTAAAGATAATATATGATATAAAGATATTCAGAAATAATCAAATTTCATTTTTAAACAAAAACTCCTTATCAACATCAAAGCTAACAAGTTTCAAAAATTGACTCACCGTGAAAAAAAAATTATTCAAATCTCCAAATTATTATTCATAGCAAATTAATAATTTCATCGGCGCGAAATGAGGCTCGAACTTTTTTATTGGTCGTTTGCGTAGCCGTTGCGGTTCACGTTTACCGTTTTTATTGTTCATTTTGTGCAATAAATTTTTTATCGCTTTTTCCAACGTAGGAAAAGGGGCAAAATCAATTTGACCACCGTTGTCGGGGATGCGCTTTCGGATTGCCATTGTGACAAAAGGAGCTAAGAAAATAGGATAATAGGGACTCGGGAAATCGGATTTTTGTGGATTTTGCGCGTTTCGCCCCATCCAAATAGTGTTTTCTTATAGCGGAGGTAAATTCAGCGATGTGCAACCTAACGATATATTTTATATATATAAATTTTCTTGTGATATGCAGATTTTCTTTTGAAAATATCGTTTAGTACGACTATGAGCTTAATCTGAATTTTAAATCTCCTTTGTGTTCAGAATCTTTATCGTTTATGCGATAGTGGAAATGAAATGAGAATTTTTCTCAAATATGTATGTTCTGAATCTATTGAATATCATATTTCGGAAATCTTTTATTGAATCGTAACCCAAACTTCGTATATTTTCAAATCGATTCAAATAAAAAAATAATCGTACATAAAATGATAGGTAGTTCATTATGATTACTATATAATAACTCGTTAAAACTACCTCAATTCATCTACAAGCTAAAATTACACCCATCTCAATTAAATGAATATCAAAACTGCGCACTGAACTAAAACAACTCACAAATTACATGATACATTCAAACCACTCCAACTAGAAAGGCCATTACCGGAAAACCGATATACCGATAAATAAAATTTTGTTTTACGATTTTTCGTTATTTTTTCCGGCTTTTATACAAAATTAAATTTAATAGTAAAAAGTAACTGAATTACCAGTAAATTTGGTCTCCTTAACCCCAACGCCATAAACCCTTCAGAATACTTCGAAAGCATTTCGCAATCAACCAAACTTCAAACTCAAAACAATGAAACACATATCCAAATCGGGATTTAACCATTTAATCGCACTATCGAATAGGAAAACAGTTGATTTTCCCTGGATTGACAAGGGGTGGCATATCGAGCGACCGATACAAGGGGTGCGTCGTCGGCACATCCCCGAAAAAGTTTAGGCCGCGACGTCCTGATTTATGGCGTCGATGTCCCGAATTTCGGGGCCGAGATTGGCTCACTTGTTACGGGGCCATATTTGAAATTTAATATTCGAACGGCTCCTCTGTATAAATCAAAGTGATTTACAATTTTAGATAATACACCTCTCGCGCGCGCCCCCGCCCCCTTTTAATTCGGCGGGTCAAAAACATGGGCTTTTGAATGTTGTTCGTTAGCGAAGGTCCTTCCCGATTGTTTGTGTTCTGCTTACAAATTGTGCGGCCTTTAAAGCATATGGAGTGTTTCGGTTCGAAAGTCGTTATTTTTCGGTGAAATTTTGGAGTTTGGGGAAGCTTTGTAGGAACGATTTTATTATTTATTATTTTATACTATTATTATTACGATTTTATTATCTCTAAGTACAATGTTTTTTGTTTGAAGATTTTTAAAAGATTTCCTTTTATTTTATTGAATAGAAAACCTAACCTAACCTAACCTAACCTAACCTAACCTAACCTAACCTAACCTAACCTAACCTAACCAGCCCGTGGTGTAGTGGTATGTTCCACGAACTATCAATATATTGATGATGGTTCAAATCCCGGGTTGGCCAGAGCAGGACCCCGTTTTTAACACCTACTCGATCGTCTCAGATGGGAATTTAACCATTTGTCCCAATAAAATGAGAGTCTAATCTTTCGTTTGATGAGGCGATTCCAAAAATGGTTCCGATGTCATTCTCTGTCGTCCGCCATACAAATTATATGTACCGGCGCTGCGATTGCTTGTAACAATTACATATTATGGGCGGTCGTTGGCGATCGGTGCACCAGTATGTGCGGTATGCGCGTTTGGGTCGGTCCTCCTTCCTATCCCAATGATCTAAAAAAAAAATGATTTGGCCGCAATGGCAATTTGGAGGTTACATCTCTAATGCCATCTTATCATATTGATAAGATGATTAATGATTTAGCCACCATGACGACTTTGGGGTAAAACCTGTAATGTCATGGTGGTGTGATTGTATTTGTGTGTGTACACATATAAATGAGAAAAAAAAAAAAAAAAGAACTTATAAATTACTGGTTTTGGTGTTGTAATTTTAATATTTGTTGACGTATCAGCAATGAAACTTTCGTTTTCTTCACTTCGAAGCCTTCATAATGTTGTAACTGAAACGCGATTTTGTTGGAAATTTCAAGTTCGCCAAATTATTTTATTACGCGCACAAAACCTAGATAAAATAAATTAAAACAATCGTTTGTGAGACTAATTTATTGGATACTTAATTATACGAGTTTATGCGCCAAAGTACATTAATGATGACATGTAGACGTTACACAGAAACGTTCTGAAATAACCCTTTAATTTAATATTAAGTTCTAAAATTTACTTTTGAAATGATATTCTTAAAATATCTGAGTTTGAAATTATAATATTTTGCTGGATATTTTCAAAAGATCTACGGACGTCACACGTTTGCCAGTTAAATATGCTGAGGTGATTTATATTTAAAGAGAAAAGAGAATTTTTTATTTAAAATTTCATAATTAGAGCATTCAAATGCAACAAGTGTGAAATGTACATAACGTTATTCAATACATTCATCTTTCATAAATATGCTAATATTTACTGATTGATCCAACTGAAACAACATAAAAAAGATATAAATAATTTTTCTATATCGAACAAATACAATGAAACGTGGTGAAATGTGGTGACGCGTCAATTCCGCGTGCGCATTACAGCGGCGACAAAATGGCGTGGCGAATATCGCGACGCATCTTATCCGCTTGGGCTTTAATAGCGTTATCCGTATGAACGGCTCTTATACGAAAATCCTAAATTTTTCATTCACATACACTCTAATTAGACTCCGTGCATTTTTATTTTATAACGAGTCATAATATATCAAGTTATAAAAAAACATTATCGGTACGGATGAATCGGTTTAAAACCAATTGAAAGAAAACTGACCGCGAATTGAGTGGCCAAACGGACATCTCATTCTAAAAAAATATTAGAAAAAGTTTAATAAAAGGTAAGTTGAATGAAATGAAAAAAATTGAACTCTATATTATAATACTACATACTATTTAAATCAATATACAAGTGTATATTAAATACGCAAAAATAAACGGAAAAAAAATGATCAAAGATTGTCTATATAATTCGATGATTTATCTTTCTCAAATTGTTTTAAAGCCCAAGCGGAGAAGATGCGCTGCTTTTTTTGCCACGCTATTTTGTCGCCGCTGTAATGTACACGCGGCGAAGTCGGTGTGCCGGCGTGCGTATGAGGCCCGATTTCTTATCGCTCGATCATACAGAACAACTATTAACCGTAATATTGACGTAATCTCAATTTGTATTCATGTTATACAAACACAATATTTGCACAAGTATTCACATATAATAATACATATATTAAGCTTCGACTTAATTAAGCATTTTGAAAGCGTACGCAAAATACGCTTTTTGACAATTAAAAGTACGCAACTACTGCGCGCGATATTTCAATAAGAAAAGAGCCCTTCTGTTATTTAAAAATATTCAAATACATTTAATGAGATGATGAATATGTAAGCAGCGAAACCGCATATTTATCACGGTTTAAATATTTCGAATGAAACGTGCTGAAATCCAACGAAAATAATTTCTCATAAGCGCAGACGCTTTATTGAAAAACTGACCGATCGATTTGTGCAAGTTTTAGATTTTTTTTATTCGATTTAATTTTCGTATGCTTTTTTATTGAATTGGGTGTCTATAGATGGGAACCGATATAAATCTTGGATAAATTTGTCACAGGTATTTCCCGGTTCTATTTTACAGGATTCACGAACAATGTCCTGGGCGTTTCGCAAACCTTTGACGAGGGTCGATTGCTGTGTATTAGAGACCTCTCGACTTTAGAATTACATATAAATCGAAATCTCATTTATTTTATAACCCGTAGATAAATTGTCTATTCAATTCGATAAGTTGCATTCGACGCCTCAAAAAAAGGATTCTTCCAAAAAATAATATTTCATAATGAATATTGATGGAAATAAATAATGAATTGTTGTTTTGTACGTTTCTTTTGATATTAAGCATTTGAATTTTAATAAGTCCGCGGACTTGTGCGTGAGCGAATCTTATTCGGCTGCTGTAAGCTTTTCACATTTTTCCTTTTTTGTTTCGGATGAATTATTTCAGTTCAGTCTGCATGCAAAGTGGTTTTTAGTGTATGAAAAAAAAACTCCGTTTTTTTCATGCAACCTGAAATGGTAAAAAGTTCGGGTCACGGAACGCTCTTTTTGTCCGATTTAATAAGCCGTCCTCGGAAAAGCGACCTTCGAAAAAATGACATATGGGCAGGGTAATTGGGTAAAAGTTGACGAATCCCCACAAAATTCATATAAAAAAACCATTATTATTTTCAACATTTTAATAAATCCATACGCATTTTCTCCTCGCATATTCAAAGCAATCAATAAGTTTTTCCACTAATGGACGCTCATCGTTTTCGTCACACTCAATCGACCGATTCCAAAACAAACCTTACCAATAGCAGTTCTTTCGAAACAATTACCAACCCTTTAATAAGTAACATCAAATTTGAACACCGCACGCAAAGTTTGATAAGGCCGGGGTCAGGTTAGGTTTATAAAATTCGAATCAGCACCCGAATCGAGCAAAGTTCATCAAGGAGCTTCACTGCGGTCTCTCGCCTCACCTAAAATATGGCATAATTTAATGGCGCAGCTCTCGGTTTTATTATAATCGCATTATACTATGGAAACGTTGAGCGGGCAC
This sequence comes from Hydropsyche tenuis, assembly GCA_009617725.1. Lineage (NCBI taxonomy): Eukaryota > Metazoa > Arthropoda > Insecta > Trichoptera > Hydropsychidae > Hydropsyche > Hydropsyche tenuis. The sequence goes on along the minus strand of VTON01000022.1, from coordinate 2,596,926 downwards.
TTACATTATAACACACCCCGGCGTATATATAATGTTGTAATGTGGGGCCAAGAGATGGATGTTCGCTAAATTATGACAAATTTATGCGGCCGCGGATAATGTAGTGTCGGGGCCTCGTCTGCTACCCGTTCCTGGCCGGAAAATCCAAACCTAATCCTTTGTATGTAAACTCTGGTAAATAGGCGTTGTTTGATAAATAAGGCGTGTGTAAACACTGACTTTCGTCCGGTGTGGTGTGGAATAAGCTTTTTTGCGCCGTTTTGCATGGTTTCGTAGCCGTTCGAAGTGTCTGTTTCATCGTGATTGTTTTGTAGTTTAATTTGAATAACTATGACTTCATAATTTAGTTAAGGGGTTAACTTCATTAAATGTACTAGTTTCCATCGCTTAGAGAAGTTAAACAAGATGTAATGTGGTCGATAGATGTTTGAGATCTCGTTCGTTTAGCGACGATAGTTTATAGTAATCGAAAACGATTGAGCTTCTATGTTATTGGAAAACTCTTGATGATTCCTAAACGAATTATTTTCTTTCGTCGTGTTATTTAATTAGCGAATAAGGATCATTCGTTTTGGTAATCAACGTTTTACGATAATCGATGTCTATGTTGATCCTCTTACACGAGTAACATAAAGCGTAGTATATCTTGTATACACTGACATCCATCATCACTGGCAAGATTGGATTTATGGAGATAACCTCTCATCGCCCTGTGTCTAGTTAAAGCTCGGGTCAACTTGAAACTCACCTCACAGTATACCCTCAGTTTAAGGGTGTTCCTTCTTAATGGAAAGAAAATCTAGGTTACACTACCTTGAAACACTGATTAACATCTTTAATTGCCTATATCAAATTACATCAATTACATTATTTATCGATCAATATATTTGAAAAATAATAAAATAAATTCTTTAGAATAAAATTTATGGTGAAAATACAATCAATTATACGCAAAAATTCATAAGTGGATAAATAATAAACTTTCTCTAACAAGTTGCAATTGTGTCAATAGACAAATCGCTTTAGATGATTACTCGAATTTGAAACTCTTTTTATGATGTGTATACGTGATGAGAATTTTTATCTGATTTTTTTTAATATATAATATATTTCACGCGCACTTTTCAATAGAACGATTTGAATTCGGAAGAAAATTGGTCCATGTCGATGTTTTATGGATTTCTTGTGTAGTCAGGTAGTCTTCAGTCAAAAACTCTATTTTATAGATAAACTTATAAACGCTATGTATTTTTTTTTCTATAAATTTTTTTTTTTATATATTCTGATATGTAAAAGAAAGCTACGATATTATCATTATAAAAATATAATACTATTAAAAGTAATTTTCTTTTTTTTCTAATTTTTATCAGTTTTATTATGTAAAATACTTATTAGAAAGCATTTCGAGATAGTAAATGTTTCGTGCAGAAAAATTAATTAAAAGAAAAGCCATTTCATTTGCGATTTTTCAAATTTTCATCTAGAGCCTTTAGGATAAAAAATATATTTTTATCAAATGTTCATGTCCTTTAATAGACTCTTAATTTCAGATAAGATTTTCATTTTTATTAAAAAAATTAATGAAATTCTTACGACCAAAATTCATAACCAATTATTGTAAAATATATTCGGAGGAACCCTTAAACATGACCTAACTCACTTTCACCATCCATCTTCGAGACATCAACAAAAAAAATCACTAAACGTCAATTTCCCTGACAAACAACAGTTCGAAAATTTAATTTCAAAATGTCTTTTCTTTTACACAAACCAAACTTTATATAGACACACTTCCTTCTAAAGTCCACACACGTATTCGGTTAGCAATCGTGCGTCGAAATTTACATTTGAAACTTCGAGACCGAAAATATTTCGCAAAGTGTGCCATTATTTTCCCTCATCCTCTGTTGGAAATCTTTTTTCCCTACGCAGTTTTTATTAACTGCAATTCTTACGGCAGGCACATCTTGAAACCGTTGGCGAAGTTTGAAACTCACATATATTTTTTTCTTTGATGAGTTATTGCCGCCACAAACAGGCAAGTCTTTTTATTTATAAGAGAGACACAAATAATTCGAAGAGGGTCTTTGAGATACGAAACGAAAGAGTATATGTATTATAGATGAAAAAAAGAATCGATAAAATCGCCGTCAAAACAAATTATTATTATCGTATACTTTCGATTTGAGACTTCAAAGTATACTTCTGTGTTGCTTTTCTTTATCGCGTGTGTATGTTTTTTCAGGACGGGAATATAAAATATGAAGGATAGATAACCTTAGTGGGAAATTATTGTGTGGGGAAATTTGATCAAGTTATGAAAATATGGTGTTCGTATCAGATGAGTAACCATAGAACAATGGAGATTTTGTACAAGCTCACCCAGCTTTTATAATGAAGTTTCTCTTTTAATTTATTGAAATTAAACACAAACACCGTATACACCATACAAAATATAATTATTTTATTTTTAATTTAATTAAATTCAAATACATATGCAATCGTACATGAATATCAATGTAATAACAAAGTATTGATCATAAAGTGATTAAAACAATCTGCTCTAGACCGGTGCTTTCTAAACTGCTTTCCTTTAGATTTCGCAAAACTTCAATGTGGCGATTGTGAGATATTTGATATCATAAATTAATCAACGTATATTACTTTAAAATTATTACCATAAATCATATTTTTTACATCGTGATACATTATTTATAATTCTATAAAATCTGGGTATTTTTTGCAGTGCAAATTATTATGTTGTCTAATTCCTCAAAGCGATATTAAATGACAAAGCAAAACATTTTCTACTTATCATTATTAAAACTTTTCGTCGACTATCAAAGCGCATAAAAATATCATTAGATGCACACAAAAAACTCTAACTACCCGAGAAAAAAAAATAGTTTTCATTCAAACAAATCGCGACAAAGTACACGTATCTCAAAGCACATTCCGCCGCATCCATCTCTGATTCGCGCGAATTTTTTTCGCGCGATTTCCCTTTAACGACACCACCAAATGTATTTTTAATTTCAAATTTTTTTCCACGAAAATAAAAGCATCCATTGCATAAAACTGATGATATGAATTTTAATTTTTCAAATATATTCTATAAAAAAAAAATCATTTTTACAAGCCCCCATAAAAATATCTTTATCGATTATTATATTCGAAGGCACTCCAAAAGCACACAACAAATCAGATTCATCCAAACAATCGAGCATGAGGCCACCACCATAAAAGCCATGTTTCCCTTATCGCCCTAGCCCGGAGATGGATATACAACTTTTCCAACCATGGCAAACGACACCGAAAATCGCGCTCCCAATCCGAACACATCAATCTTCAAACGGAGCCGGAGCGCTTCCGTCACTCCAGCAGACACAGCACCGAACATTCAATATGCTAATATAATTTATCGATTTCGCGGAAAAGGCATGCGCTCTCAGACCTCACTTCTGACACTCGAGTATTTATGGGGTGTTATACCGTTTCCGCGTTCTTCGGCTGAGACGACTCGATCGGTGATTTGGGAACGACGCCCTCAGGAAGGCCATCTATCACTACGCCGACGGTGGTTATTGTGCTCTCGTCCCATTTGTCAGCGGGACCGAAAGCTTCCAAAACCAGAGAAGCCAGGGCTTCCAAAGTCTCCTGAGGGCATTTTTGCAACGTGGCCAAGCCGGATGCTGCATCTTTGTACGATTGCGCGTGAATTCTGGATATTTCTGTCGCGTTGAAAGCGCATAGGATCTGTTTTAAGGCTAGTAAATCGTAAGAGGTGTAGTCTTCTGGTTGCTTGTGCGACCAGTCTTCTCTTATTCGCGAAGCTATTGTGTTCAATTGGTCGTGGGAGAGATCGTAGAATAGGCCGAAGTTTTCCACGACGTCTATGCTGGATAGTGTTATGTTTTGGTACTCTTCGGGTTGTATTGCTTTTGTCGTCCAATGTAGTTCCATTAATTTCTCTTCGGGTATATCCGATACGGCTCCATAATATTCCAACAAGGCCGTCCATATAATTTTAGCGTTTACTTCCTTCATTTCTGATTTTCCCAAATGTAACAAGCATTTATTTACTTCTTCGATTGGTATGGCTTTGAGTTCGTCGGTAGTATAAATTTTATCTTCTGGGTCTTGGAAGATGTCTTCGCACACGAGTGTTACATTCTCAGCAATAGCACCGAATACAAATAAGAATATTAAAAGCAACATATCCGATCGGTTTTCCGAGCTGCAATGAAATTTCTATGCGGGCGAGTTTACGAATATACTCCATATATTGCGTGATAGTTCAGATTCCATTATTGATTGAGGACAATCGATTTTTCAATCGTTCTCGAAGTTTTTCTAGGAAAAAAATATGATATAGAAATCGTAGGTTTTGGTAGTTTATATGTGCTTTTAACATTGGTTGTCTGAATTTCAGAAGACGCTAAAACTTTAGGGACGCTAGTGAAGTTTGTCACTTTCAAACAAGTTCTTTGTGAATCCAAATTGAATCTACTTTCGGCTGAGCCAACGAAACTTGTAATAGTACTAGACTTATCTTCTAAAGAGCGTGACGTCGATGCGTCAAAATTACATTGAACGTGAAATTAAACTAATCCTGTCGCTTAAAATTTCCAATTTAATATATGATATATCACACTAATATGTATAAAGTTTGTAGTACTATTGACGTGTTTATATTGTATATAAAATGAATAACAACCAGTTTGAGAATCCCTCTAGGGGAAATGAAAAGCCTCAATGTATAGTCGCATACAAATTAACCTGAATTTTCAAGCGAAATGTTCAACGAAAACGGAAACGTACAAAAGCACTCTCTATACAAATGATTCTTCTTTTGAAAAGTGCACGCTTCGAAAGTAATTCAATTTTTTATACGTATCCCATTTAAAAACAACGGCAACAAGTCTCTTTTGTGTGCGAATGCATAAGAATTAAACCTTATTCAATCCCCTTTAAACATTTCCCTGACAATAGCAATTCGTATCGGCAATACTATAAAAAAAATACATGAAAATCAAATAAGAGATTAAAAAGCAAAGTTAACGAGTCAAATCCAACAATGCAAAAGCAATAGCAGTTATTGATGAGCGAACTCGGGCACTCAACAACCAAAATGTGATTAAACATCGAGCATCCAAGGGGAAATTTTCAGCAAGAATTTTCGAAATCCTAGCCCGAATTCAAACGCGAATCTTCCGAAGCGGCGAAAGCGAAATGGCTGGTATTAGGAATTAATTACAGGGCCGCCCGCAACACCATGACGTATTGCCGTCTGCCAAAGACGAAGGCTTTCAGCAACACGGGCCCTTATTTTGTGTTGAAATTTGAACGCTTCGAATATCGAGTTGCCGCGCAAAAACGGAATGCTATTTTATTTCGGATGTGCGATTTCGGTTCGTATAAATTTCGCACGAGTCTTTCTATAAATTCTACGATTTAGAAAGTCGTATGTTGTTCTCTAGAAAAAATCGTAACAGACAAGGATTCGAAACGATTAATCAAGTCCTTGACCTATGGGAATGACTAGGACTACTTTTAATGGGTTTACAGAACGAATGAAACAAATTGAGTTAACGTTTCCACTCTGATCTATTACGTCTTCACTGACGTAGTTGTAAGATTCGAAATTTGCGCAAGTGTGTTGAGAATTCGGAATATTTGTGAATAATTCTTCGCAAATTTTATCGACCGAAAAATAATGGAAAGCAGGTTGAAAATGTGAATGTTGAATGGGGCTAAGATACGAATATTCATGAAATTTTTTATAATCTATTGTCCTTAAGTGAATTATTATACATTTAGAGTAAACATAAATTACACAGTACGTTATAGTATAATATATTTGCACAAGTATTAACACGATCTCAATTATCGTTGTTTAAAGCGTTTATTTGCAATAGTATTGATATTAAAATACGAAAAAATTTAAAATTATGTAAATATTATAAAACACTTTGCATTTTGCATTAAAATTTCAGGTCATACAAACATTGATTATCTTGAAATCGGGCTTTATATACTCATTTAAATTTAGGAAGTAGTTAGTGTTCTTTGGCTATTTCGAAAACGAAGTAATTTGTCAGAAAGAAATCATGTCTCGTTTTTTGGTTGTGGTAATGATGGCACTGCTCGTTGGAGTTATAATAGTGGACGCAACTGCTCCAAGATTTAACAGAGGGTTGAATATGAAGAAAAAAAAGCATGGTACTCGGGAAAATAGGGGTAGCTGTTCTTCAGAATCAACCACGACAACTAAACCACCTCCTGGACCTCGTAAGTTAATTGGATATACTCGTACATATTATATTAACATCTTTGAACTACTGATATAAAATATAATTTATTCATTTTCAATCATTTCTCAAAACAATAGCAAATCTACAATAAGATTTGATACTATGATATTTTTAAAATAGTTTAGTTCTAACAATAATATAGTATTGCATATACATATATAGTATAATAATAAAATATACATATATGCGACACGGTCATATAATAAACACAAACGGGAATTATTATTATTATTATTATTATTATTATTATTATTACTATTATTATTATTATTATTATTATTATTATTATTATTATTATTATTATTATTATTATTATTATTATTTATTAAACCTATATTTTTCAGCATAGAAAAATTTCTGTGTACATTTTTTTAAAGTTATCTTCCCAAACTACAAACGATAAAAGAAAACACTTGAACTTCTATAATTAGAAGTTGCCATTGAATGATTCGATGAAATCATCGAATCAGTCAACCGCACTTCCGCTCATGATATTCATTTTGAAAAAATTTCAGAATGTGGCCCAAATGAAATATTTTCTGAATGCGGAGATAATGGATGTCTACCTAATTGTATGCGGTCGATAATACCATCAACTTGTAATAATGGTTGCAGCATTCCTGAATGCATTTGTGTCGTTGGTTTCTTGAGGCATCCCTCTGGTTCTTGTGTTCTCCCCCAAAATTGCTGTAAGCTTCATTCAATCTACAAATTTTAACAAATTTTCTTTTTTTTTTAAATATATTTTTCATTGTATAAAAATAGTCTCATGCGGTGCTAACGAGGTATATGCTCCATGTGGAGATGATGGATGTCAACCTACTTGTTTAACTACACCTGAAGATATTGAAAACTGTAGACCATATTGTTTAACGCACGGATGTATTTGCGCCCCGGGATTTGTCAAGGATACTAATACTGGACAATGCGTCCTCCCGAGCTATTGTTTAGGCAGTCGTTAGTATTTTAGTACATCGAAATTCATTTTTAAATGTTTCCAAATTTAACGCAATTTTTATTTCAGTACAACCATAAATAAGGACGTATCGGGAACTTGAGATGTTGAAAAATATAATAACATCAGTCTTATCATATCAATATGTCTTGTTTATTAAAAATTGTAATAGATAATCATTTAATTTAATTTTGTAATAATGTTAAAATTATGCTTCAGCAAGCTTGTGTTTTAATTTTTTGTATTTTTTATCAAATGAATTTTTATAAAATAAATTATTTGATCTAATCTGTTGTTTTTTTTTTCAATTATAAGAAAAATATAATAATTAAAAACTAACGAAAATTTCATGATCAATAAATACTAAATTTAAATAAAATATTGTTAATATGAAACAAAAAAAAACTAGATCGAAACTTTCCACCATATGTTTTCCGCCACATTCAACTTTTCCGAGAAAAAATACATCGAACAGAATATTCCAACTTAGAGAAGCAAAACTGAAATTTCTTTACATTTCGAAGATCGGAACAGGGACAGAATACATGGTGAAAACAAAAAAATGTACACCATTTGGAATACTCGAATAAATTCCCGATGCGACTTTGCTTCCGTTAAAGAAATGAAATTGAATAAAAATGTAAAAGACTTAAACAAATACACAACACACTGACAGGAACAAGAACAGTTTGCGAGGAACTGATGCACCGTTTCGGGATTTGATGCTTTTTTTATGAGGGAAAAAATGTGAAAATTTCCCGCCTCGGCGTTGGTATGCGTTGAAAATTTTCTGGGAAATGAGGGCGAGTTTAAATAAATGACCATAAGCGCACTTTTTACACCATGCATTCTAATGTGGACCGCTGTGAAAGTATGCAAAAGTTGATTTCGCATGTAAATTGCTAATTATCTCGACTTAGTAAAATTACGATTGTAGATTAAAAAAAAAAACAGAATGACCCAAAAATTGCTCAAATCCAAAGTTTATACGAATGATCGTTTTAATTGGCAAAAAAATGTTCTCGGAGTCGACGTAACCATATAAAATTTTCATATTTTGAAAATCGTTAATTAAAAACTCTAACCGGATTGAATTGTTCGGATTTTCCGAACGTATCCGCCACACACACACAAAAAACAAACTTTCCATAATTAATAAAACAACAAAACACCCAACGAATCTATTATCCCCCAAACACAAAGAAATCCACACAATTAATCATACAAATGAGCGCTTACGAAATGCAAATGTTATTTTCAAAATTTTCTTTATGATACGACCGAAGATTTTATCAGCGGATGGAAGTTTCCTTACGGGAAAATTCCTGAAAATATTTACGTTTAGATCCGGGTGAATAAAACATGCGGCGAGTGCGCGCTGAAAAAATCCAATTAAACGAGAGCGCTTCTAGAGCGGGCATCGAGTTTTTAACAGACTCATCTTGTTTGTTGGCAGAAAAAAAAAAACTCTGTACGTGTTCAAAAAAATTGCTGCCCGTAAAAAGGACGAATCTGGAAAAACAAGCGATATCCGGTGGGATTCGACGGTCAGCGAGGGTCGTCAGCCATCAGACCTTTTATTACTTTCGACCCCGTTCTTTAATATGCATGCCGAACACTGTCGAATTTACACTTCTTTTCGTGTGGATTTTTATTAGTTAGATTTATGAAACAAATCTTATAAATGATTTTTTATAAAATTAAAAAAAAAAAAACAATTTTTCAGAAGATTTATGTCAATTGATAGATATAGAATCCTCATTGGAGATGAATGATTTTTTTTAATTGAGCATTTATGATCAATTTGTCAATCATACAAATAAAATATATTTTCAAATAAATTATTTTAATTTCAATGTTCAACAATAAATATTCTAATGCAGTGGTTCCTATATTTTTTCATACTATGGCTATTTAAATCTAAAAAAATAATTTACAAAAATTATACTGTTTAAGTAGACAATAAAAACGATCCAGCACAATATGCATGTTACATTTTTTTTTCGCTTATTTTTTATTCTTTGTATCTATTATACTTTTTCATTTCAGATACGAGATAAATAAAAATATAATTAGGTAAATCATTCTATTGGAATATTTCACAATCACTAATTTGTAAAATACTATTTTAATGTGATTATATTATTTAAAATAAAAATAAAAATAATTTATATATTCAAAATATAAATAGGGGAGACTTGTCTAATTTCGTGGTACTAAGCGCTTGTTTGTTATTATCTTGCATTCTATAGTAAAATAATTAAAACAAGCTTACAATCATAAAGCATCAAACTTCTTTTTCATCAAACTATTATTTAGATGTTATAATTCATCACCAATTTTGTGTGACATCTCCTTAAATGATCGAATCTGAGACGTCTAATTCCACGATATATTGACTACATAATTCCGTGACAGTGGTCGTGTAATTCCATAATAGTATACTCAATTTTGAGAAAAATTTCGTAATATTATTTTTTTGATAATAAAAAGATTAGCATTGAAATTTTATAGAAGATTTACCATTAAAAATATTTTTTCAAAATATTATAACTGGCGATTTTATTTAAATATTTTTTGCAGTTTCAAGAAAAGCAAAAGTATATGAAAAAAAATATTTTTCTTAGTTAAATAATTTTAATAGTGAATATTTTCATCAATACTGACTATTAGATGTCTGTGCAACAATTATTTGTAATTTACCTTAAAACTTAAAGTTATTAAATTAATATTAAAATTCTAAAACAATGCTCAGATTCTTAAAGCTATTATACTCATCTCTGTAAATATTTTAATAAAAAAATACTATACACTTTTACATATACTCCTATTCTATCTAATGACAGTAAAAAAAAAATTATGTAGATCGAAAACTTTTTCACTCATCTGAATCACGCGTGTACTCCGCACGGCAAAAAAAAAAAAACAAAAAATCGTTGCAAAACATGTTTATTATAGTATCATGCATGAACGGCTATCAATAGATTATGTCATCATAAATTCATGTATATAGTGGCAAACTTTCAGTAAATATAGTTCTCTAAAATATGTACATTGGCATTATTTGAAAAAATCAAATTATTCTGACTAACACGGAATTAGACGTGTCACGGAATAAGACATGTCTCCCTTATTTGTACAAATATATACGTTTAAACTGGCTAAAAGAAAGAGTGAAAAGACAATAAAAAAATGTCAATAAAAAAAAGGTTTATTTAAACGAAAAAGGTCCTATACGCACAGAAGGGATTTGCTAAGAGTTCACAGCAATTGAAACCGTGGAAGCGTTATCAGCGAAGCAGCCAAATTTAAAGCACCCAAATGAAGACTTTTGTTCTATTTTATTTTTGCATCTATCCCGAACTGCCCCTGGGGGAGCTGAAAGGGGTGGCAATCCCAAATGTTTGTCCTCCCCTACTCGGGGCTTTTAAAACAGGTAGGCTATTTACAACGGTGAAGAACGCAGACCATGACAAAAATGAAATGAGGATTTCATTTCTATTTATTTTTATCTCGAGTTATACAAATATATACCTACTTCCAAAACCTCGAGTTTGCTTTGTCAATTTCACTCGATGTGTGTATGGTTCTACGTATCCATGGTAATGCATATTGGATACACAATATGGTAGTTGTCAAAATTATTCGCTGATCATGTTGCTTTGGTAAATATTATAGTTTTAATTTATTAAACTAATTGAATATTAACATTTTGATCTATAAAAAAAATAAGTCAAAAATTTTATCGTTTTGAAATTATAAAATGTGCATGTTTTGTATATGTAGATAATCAACATGGAAAAAAAATAAGGTTATATAATCTAAATTATTAAATTTGCAACAGTGTTTTGAAATTTTGTCTAAATTTGTTTAAAAAAAGAAAAAAAACAATCAATAATAATGTATGATGAAACAATAGATGTTTTGAACGCTACCGAAGTGAAGAGCCCTCAAAATTCAGACTCTGATAGTATTGCGATTGATGAAACAATGAGTTTATCGAAGAGATCGCATAGATCACACAACAAATTAATGAATGCTTATGATCTGAGTGATTCTGATACTCCGGAACCGGAAAGATTTATAAATGATTTGCCGCAACAACGAACGGTATTCTTAAATTTTCACAAACATTACATTTTATAAAATTTATTCAATATTTTAATGAAAATAATAAAATTTTAGTCCCCAGATGAATCACAGAATATAACAAAAATGGCAGAGAGACGATCGCTCATGTCTCAACAAACTTCAAGAGAGTCTAAAGTAGAAAAGCCTAAGAAAATATCCCATTTGACTGATTCATCAGATAATTCTGGTGATAAATCACTTTCATATTGAGTAAATTTGTTGAATCAACTCATTATTTTATCTTCTTCATCACAGAATCAGATTCTAATGAACTAGATAATATCGAAGGAGGAAGAAATAGAAAACAAATACGTAACCAAGGAAATCTTGTCATACCAGTTGAAGGTGCTTACGATCCTCAACAATTTACAAATTTACAAGTTGGTCCTGAAGTGACAGAACTTTTTCAACATATATTACGGTATTTAAATTGGTTTCCTGCTAATCTAGTTGCTTTTGTGTAATTTATATTTCTCTTTTAGTTATGCTCCACAAAAAATTGATATAGATTATAAATTAAAACCTTTTCTACCAGACTACATACCGGCAGTTGGAGATATTGATGCATTCATCAAAGTTGAAACACCAGAATTTAATTTGAAGGGTGAAAAACTTACAAAAAAAACTTTAGAAAAAATTGAAGAACTAGGTAAATCTGAAATCATATTTAGTTTCTTTATGCAAAGTTGAATCTATTATATTTTAATTTTATGAGAATTATTTTAGGATTGATTGTGCTGGATGAACCTGCACCAAATCAGAGTGATCCAGCACTGTTACATTTACAATTAAGAGCAGCTTCTAAATCTAATTCTGCAAAACAAACTATGGTAAAAATATGGCTAAAATATCCAACGAATATTTATTTTCATTTAAAGTTGCATTCTACAATTGAAAATTTATTCTTACAATTAGTTTTGAAAAAGTTTAAAATTTTTTAAAAAGATGTCACTAAAGAATTTATAACAAATTTTCAGGTGGTTAAAAAATTGGATAATGCTGAAAAAAATGTGAAGGCAATTGAAAAATGGATAAGAGATGTCAGTGAATTACATCAATCTAAACCCCTTCCAAATGTACATTACACAAAGTTAGTTTGATTAATTCAAATAAAATATAGTGGTTATTAAATATTTATAATTTTTATGTGTTGTCAATATTGCAGACCAATGCCAGATATTGATACACTTATGCAAGAGTGGCCTGAGCAAATGGAAATTAAATTAAATGAAGTCGGATTTCCACCGGCGACTATCGATTGTCCTCTGAGTCAATATGTGGACATTATTTGTAATCTCTTTGATATTCCCATTCAACCTGGATCAGATTTAAATGATAAAGTTCAATCGTTACATGTTTTATTCACACTCTATTCAGCTGTTAAAAATTCTCAAATTTTTATCAACAATGAAAAAGAAAATATAAAGTAAATGTTATGCAAATTGTTTTGTATTATACATATTATAATAAATATTAGATAATTCAATATTTATTTTTTCTAGTGGAAAATAAAGTTTGTTAAGTATTAAGAATATTTTTTATTGGAAGTTTATATTCCAAACACTAATTAGCTGGTTTGAAATTGAATATTTTCAGTATTTGAAAAAAGCTTTTATGTTACTATACATAATTCTTTGAAATATGTATGGTATTATTTTTACAAAACATAGTTGAACTTTTAAAGAGGGGTTAACGAATAGACGTCAACAAAATGAGTGACGACAAATTCTATATACTGTGTAACTAAACTGAAATGTATTTTAGTTGAATTAGTACGTACTTGTGCGGATGTTTATAATTAACAAAGGAAAATGCTAATTAGTGAGACTTTAATGCCTATTTATCTTTTGAGATGATTCATTGAGGGAAAATACGTGCATATACTTCAATAAGAGAAACAACAAGCTTTTTTTAAATCAAAAAAATCTTTTCTTCATATCTTTAAATACTATTTATATAAAAATTTCAGGTAGATATTTTATAATAAAATAATTTGAATTTTTAATTTGACAATGAAAAAATTCTTTGTAATATTATATTAATACATATTTATTGTGAACCTTCAGTTAATATTGAATTTATAATTAATATGAAATTTTACAACATTAATCGACGAATTGTAAGTTTAACAGTATTTAAATACAAATCGAAAGAATCACCTTCACAAATATAATATTGTATTTGATCTTCAATACACATTATAATCAGAAAACGTACATAACAAATCAAAATCTCAAAAAACAACAAATTATGATCAAACAAAACGGAATTTAAACGAAAACACATTCGACTTCATCATACGGTCGCGAAAGGGTTACGGCCCGCCATAATTACGTACACCACGTTTAAATATTCCATCGCGTTTTTCCGTCAATCAGTATCAGTCTAACAGCTGGTATGTGAAGAGCAAAGTTTGTTGTGCATTTTCAAAAGTGAGTTTCCGAATGTTCCTTGTTAGTGCAAATTCGCAACAGTCCGGATGTTTAATGAAAACAAATTTATTGTTATTTAAAAACCTTATACAAAACCGGCAATTTTGTGTTTTTACATCAAATCAAATTGGACTTTTTGTGATCACCGCACACGGGTAATTTAACAATCCGTTTCAAATGAAATATTTTGTTACTTTTTTTTGTATTAAATCGCATTACTATTATAATGCTTAATGGTTGTTTTGAACTTGAATTTGATAACGATTTTTATTTCGCAATGGTTTTTCCGCGTATTTGAGCAAACGATCTTATGCTCCAATATTGACAAAAAACAAGATATTTTCATACGAAAATACGTCTTCGAGTATTGAACAACCTTTACATGTAATATTTACTCTCATACTTGAAACTGGTATTATTACGACACTGCACAAGAAAGTTTCCTATGATGTCAAGTCCAAGTTTATACGTAATGTGTACATATTGAATTAAACCTCGAAAGATCATTTGTCCGACCTCACCGACGGAATTCCCGCTTTTTTCTGATTCATTTCTAACTATACAATGGATCAGGGAAAGGAAACGAATTAATCAAGCACAGGATGAACTTGACATGAATTCATCGAGAGCCTTTCATTCTTTCCGATTTGCATTGTGAGTGATAAATTCTGTGGTCGATGATGGGTTATAAAATTGTATTTGAGCATAAACAATTTTAGGATATTTATATTTGAAATTCGCGGTATTTAAATGTACGTAATTTTATGTGTACGTTGTAATTTATTTTTATCAGTAGATCAAGTTATTCTATGAATCAGATGAAAATTATTGTATATTCATTTGAATATATAATAATTGATAAGTTGTTTTGTTATCACTTTGCGGTTACCTGTACGTATTTAAATAAATTTGCAAATAATTCATATAATTATTAGATATGACGTTGTTAGAAAATGTTATACATTATCAGTTCAATACAATAAATAAATTTTATTTCTGATTAAAAAATAGGATTTCATTGCAAAAAAAAACAAATTCGCGAATTTAACAATATCACAAAAAAAACAATGAATTAAAGAAAAAACCTTGATATTTTGTCATATCGTTTCGACAAATGGTCATGTTAACACATATGTATGCTTAGATCGTATCACAACGACCATGATGAAGATGCACCAACGTCGATGTCCCAAGGCCATCGTCAGACACGACCCTGGCTGAAAACAATGCGAACCACGACAATGATGAACTGTGAAAGGTCCTCGTCACACGAATCGATCTCGTAATCGAACAATGTCAACGACCAATCGCGGTTGAAACAAAGGTACTTGACCTTTTCGAAAATCGAAAACGGAGCTCTCGTTTTATGATGGTGTTATGTGTGTCATACGTTTTAGAGTCTGTAAAGTCGATAAAGTTAATGTGTTTAGTATCCTCTTGAGAGTCAGTGATGGTTTTCAAGCGTAGGTTTCGAATGGTTGTCGATACGAAAGAAAAATCGGGTCATGGTTGTTAGATGTATACTGATTTGACGATATTCGAAATTATCTCTTGTTTTATGTCGTATGACCGTTTTTTTATTATAAAATGTAATTTTGTGTATTTCAGAAAAATTTGGTACGATGTGGGTGAAGCATTTAATTTTTTTTCTATTATACGATGTGATCGAGAGTCAAATGATTTTTCCTGATAGTAAATTGATTTTTTCGAACAATGAGTGAGTCGTCGATTAGTTTGAATATGTTTTATGTTTTATTATTTTTTTACGTAAATATGTGTTTTTAGAATGCCGAATTCTGGTTCAGGATATTCTTCGAATAATAACAACATATATACGAATTTGATAAATGTGGATGGTGGGAAAAAAATCAGTGATATTTCTAACGGGTTAAACAATTTTGCATTAAATATAAATAAAATCATATTGAACAGTCAAAGAGAACCCATCACTGAAAATATAGTTTTATCACCTTTGAGCATAGCAGGTATATTTTTTAATTATATTATTGTGAAAATTATAATAATTCATTAAATTTAACTATTTTTTTTAATAGGCGCACTTTCATTGGTCACATTAGGAAGTATTGGCAAAACATATGATGAATTAGCAAAAGTTTTAGGATTTTTCAATGGTAATAACAAAAAAAATTATTATAATTTAATCATTTATAAACATTTTTAAAATTCGACAGACTTAAGTTCTAGTATAAATGTCCATCAAGAGTTTGGACGTTTATTGAACAAAATCAATGAAAACAAAGGGACATATGGAGATACATCAAGAAATTTGTCGTATGCTAATGGACTGTTTTTACAAAATAATTATCCGATTAGACAGCAATACGAAAATGTCGTTCGCACAGTATATAAGAGTGATTTAATTCAAGTTGACTTTCAATATGATGCTGAAAGCGCGAAAGAAACAATCAATAAGTAGGTAAAAATGTTCCTTATTTGAACATAATGCGTGATCAAATAAATTATATTTTATTGTTTTTCTAGATGGGTTTATGATGAAACAAACGGTAAAATCAAAAACATTATAAACAATACTCCTCCCAGAGATACAAGAATTATAATCGCAAATGCTTTGTATTTTAGTGGAGAATGGGAAAAATACTTTCTTGATGGCTTAACAAGAAGGTTAATATAAATTGATGTAGTATTCAAAGAAATATTTGAATACTGAAATAATAATCTTGATTAATTCCAGAATACTTTTCATGCCTGATACTCGATATCCAGAAAAATCAATTTTTGTTGATATGATGGCAAACGAAGGGTCATTCCCATATTATAAATCAGAGGAACATGGTACAAAAAAATTTTTTTTTAATAATAAACTAACCGTGAAAAAACCTATAGCTAAATTTTAATTTTTCAGATTGTGTAATATTAGGATTACCGTACAAAGGAAACAAAACTACTCTTTATGCCATAAAACCGATTGATTCTGCAAGAAAAAATTTAAAACGACTGATGAATGATTTAACAGCTGATATATTAAATACACTTATAGCAAATGCTAGGAGGCAATCAACTATAGTGTTGTTCCCTAAAATGAAACTAACGTCATCTTACAATTTGAAAGATGTGTTACAGAAAATGGGTGTGCAATCAGTATTTTCAAATTCTGAAGCAAATTTGGCATTGATTTCATCTTATTCTTATTCACCAACTCCTAACAAGAATACATATCAAGACAGAAATGATAATGAACAAAGATTAATTTTTAGTAGATTTGGAAATGATATCAAGAATTCTGTGAATTGTACGGAAATTTTTCAATCTGAAAACCCAATGATAGAAGACTGTTCTTCTATAGAGATAGTAAATGGTCAAAAAGTTCATGTGATTTACAAAAGAATTGGAAATCAAATTGGTAGAAAAATTATAAAACGAAACATCATGAATCGTCATCAACGCATGAAAAGACAAATGGAAATGAATCTTTTGAATCCCGGCTTATTTGTGGATGAAATAGTTCATAAAGTTGACATTGATATAACAGGTAAACACAAAAATAGTTTTGTACAAAATAAATTATGGTAAAAATAAAAATTTTGTATATATTTTGTAGAAACTGGAACAGAAGCAGCTGCAGCAACATTAGCATTTGTTACTCGTGATGGAAGACGTCCAGTTTTTAGAGCAGATGAGCCATTTTTCTTCATTATAATGGACGATGAAACTAATTTCCCCCTTTTTTCATCATTAGTATACAACCCTTAACTATAAGCAGTCATGTACAAATAAGGTTTTGTTAAATAAGTAAAAATAGCTATTATATCATACCAAATCTAAATGAATTTAAAATTCATAAAATATTTCAAAACTTAAATAGAAAAAAAAGAAATGAAATATTTTTTACGCATTTATTTTAATGATTATATAAATCGATAATATATGTATGTATATAAGTATTTATTCGACTTATCACTATCACTAGTTACTAGTTACTAGTTACTAGTACTCTATAAATTTATAAATTTGTTGATACAATTCTTTAATTTTAATTTATATTTATATTTTTTTTACAAGAAACAAATTTATTCACATAAAATTTTTGTTTTAGTTGTTAGGTACTGATAATAAAGGAATGGTTAAAATTACTTCTAACTTAATTATGTAAAATAATATTATATTCCAGCGATCATAATATTACCAATAGGTAAAATAGTGGAAGATCTTGAAAACAAGTGATAATTTAATATGAAACTAAATACATATGTATACAGCTTTTCAAATAATACACTAGCCAGATTTTCAAATTACCTATTTTCTTGAGTAATGTTTATCCTTTTGGCTAGCTGTTGCCTCCATTCTTCTTCACTGACGCATTGAGCCCATTCTGGGAAAGAAGAAGGTGGTAAGCTAAAATTTGCCATTGCAGACATTACCTACGGAAAGGGGAAAAAAAACATAATTATATCACGAAAAGTAACAAACTTGTACAAAGTATATAAAATACACATAACAATTTATACCTCTTGTGCTTTTGCCGGATCCATTTCGATATTAACTTCTCTGGGTGTAGTCCAAACTTCTCTAGTAACTTCTCTATCTATAGTTTCGATGAAAGGTACACTACTCGTCGACTGATCAGGCTCTGCATCTTCCATTTCCATCGGTTCCCCATTATTATCATACTAAAACAACATTAAAAAAAAAAAAACATTAATCAAGAATCTATTACACAATAAATTTAAAAAGAAAATATGTACATCTTCGTCATCACTAGTAGCTGGAGACATCAGTTCTGAGTTCCACATTCTAAGATCTGAATCTTCTGGAGGAGCTAGAGGTAAAGGTTCATAGCCTTCATATTCATCATCAGTGTCATCAGTATCAGCGCCAGGATCAGGACGAATACCACGAGTCGCTGGAGTATCCAGAGGACGATCACGAGCTCCTTCGGGTGGCTCAGGAGCTTCTGCACGTCCAGAAACCATATCGAAAATTCTACGCGCAAAAATAAACCGAAATTCGAATGAACCTGTTTTGTTTGACGTATCACGAATGTCAAAAATGTGACAAATCAATGCACAAGCAACACAATTCACAACCATATACTTTATTATAGTTTTTCAATTTCATAAATATAACAATTAAATCTTATTAAATATTAAAATAATAAAGTTGTTGTTGTTTTTTTTTTTTTTTTTTAGAAACTATTTTTTGGAATTTTTGGGAGAGTATATTTTTGTAAGTGTGCGGTTTTTTTGAAAACTTGGAACTGAATCGAAAATCCTAAACAAAAAATCGAAAACTGCAACCGAACTTACAATTAAATATATTTTTCGTTGAACCGAAGCTGAATACCGGAACGAAAAAAATACGGTTCGAAGCCCTGTTAATAATAACGTAATCTTGCACTTTAGGTGCGTAAGTACATTATGTATTAGCAAATTTGCATTTTTATGAATAAAAATATGTAGTTCCCAAACGTTTACTTCAAGAACAATACCTAGCACACCGACCCTACAACATCAAGCGTAGAACACAAACCGCTAAAAATTTCAAAATAGTACTTACGATTAAAATAAATTATAAAGCATTAGTTGGATCATATAACCCCCTTTTATAGTCCTTCAATCATTCTAAATCATATGAACTACTGTTTGTGCGTGCCAGTGCCGTACGTGCTAGTGTCGTTTGGGCAAACGTCTGGTCACCGAAAATTCATCTGGAACCACATACAATTAGGTCGGTGACAGCTGTCAGTTGTGTCAATTTGTTGTGCCGGTCGGCGTGTTGATCATCATGAAAACACGACCCGGAAGTGGCTCTAATGTAGGAAACATAGGCTCTGTGATCAATTCGGGAAACGTAGGAAACTCTGGAAATGTTACAATTGTTCCCGGTAACACTTCTCCGGCGGTGGTGGCCTGCAACAGGAGTAGGCGACGTCCGATGCCTTCCACGCCCACTCCTCAATCCTCGAATCTTGATTGTCAAACTCCACCTCCTTCAGATAGGGTATCGTATCTTAAATTTGTCTTCAATCAAGTTTTCTTCCGTTTGATCACACGTTATTGTTCTTCTAAACAGGAGATAGCGCATGGAAAGTTTGCAGGTATCAGTCCGGAATCGGTTCAGTGTATGAGTGAACAAATATCTATTGAACATCTCACCGAGGAAGCGTGTTCGATTTTGGCCGAAGACGTTTCGTATAAACTGCGACAACTTATCAACGTAAATTTAATGTCTCGCTTGATGAAAATATTGTACGCAATATAAATGTTTATATCAGTGATTTTGTTTTTAGAATGTAGCTTTGTATGCTAGAAATACGAAAACTCAGCGAGTCGAAGTTGATGATATTAATGTGGTTCTTAAAGTAATGGATATGGAGCCGGTATTAGGACCGCCAATTCCTCAATGGGTGCCTATCGTAGAATCTGAAAATTTGTGTACCACTTATGTGAGCATTTTATATTTTTACTATTTATTTCTTGAATTGTTTTGAAAATGGTTATTGTTTCAAATTTGAGGATCCTGTTGTTGATCTCGTTGGAGTTGCAACTCAACATTGTGAAGTAATGACTGTTCCCTATCCGAGTCTTTCCGCTTCTTGGATAGTCGATAGCAAAAATGCAACTGGAGATAATTCAATTAGTCCTAATTTACAAAATTATTATACGAAAATAGCTAAAGGTTTGAATTTTACTCTCTCTTTTTTTCATTATATTTGGCAGTGTTTTCAAATTTTTTTTTTCAGCCCTCCTAAGTAATAATAAGCAACTCATAAAAGTGGCATTGCAGGATATCAGTACAAATACGCATATCGGTCCTATAGTTCCTTATATTATCAACTTATCACTTTTAGCACTTAACGAATTAGTCACAGCAGAAATTTGGTTGAAACAAGCCTTGAAAATACTCACCTCTTTACTAATTAACCCCTGCTGTAGTGACACTGATGTTACCCTTCAGGTTCGTTTTAATTTTTTTATCTGTTTATATTTTTTTGTGCTACATTCATGATTTTTGTATATTTCTTATTATACAGCTTCAAAGACTGTTTCCGTTATTAGTATCAAATATATTAACTGGAAATGTACTTTCTGAAGAAATGTTAAGGGTGATGTTATCTATAGTAACAGTTTGGCCTCAACTTGCTCATATAGGTATTTTTTTGGAAATATTTATTGAATATTTTTGTAATCCTACCGTATAATACTATATAAATTTTCACAGGTAGAAATATAACTTTAGAATATTTATCTCAACGAGTAGAAGAAAGGTTAAATGGTCCATTGGTAGAGTGTTTGACTGCTTTAGGAAGAAAAGCTTTAGTCGATGGACTCACACCTCACATGGGATTGATCGAAGCTATGACTTGTAACAGAGAAAGTAAAATATATTGTGCTGGTTTACAGGAAGCCATATTGGTGAGTAAAAATATAATAAATTTTTTTTTTTCGTGTCCGGTGTTTGGTTATATTGGCGGATGTATTTTTCGACACCCATGGAGCATCTTGGGAGGTTACCACCATGCTCATAGAACAACTGAAACACTGACAATGAAACAATTACAACTAAAGTGAAAGGATATATATAGAGAGGGGAAGGAGGGCCGATTCAAACACACGTACAGCACATACTGGTGTACCGACCGTCGACGACCAATTGCAATTATTGTCACAATCACTCGCAATGCCGGCACATTGTATTATAATTTGTATGGCGATCGATAGATAGGGTTTTGGAATCCTCTCGTTAACGAGAGAATTAACTCTCATTTTTCAGTCAAACGGTTAAATATCGAATTTGAGATGATTGAGTAGATGTTTAAAACGGAATCATACTCTAACCACACCCGTAGCTTGAACCATCATCAATACGATCGACAGTCCCTGCAACGTACCGCTACACCACGGGCTGGCTAAAGGTTAAAAACTGATTCTTTTTTTTTTTTTTGATTTTAGGATGCATCATACACATATTTAAAGGCTCCTGATAAATATGAACCAAAAGTGGCTTATATTGATGAATGTTTATATGAAATTTTAGGAGATTCAATTATTCCGAGAAGAATTCATCGAAATCTTTCAGGTATGATAAACATGTATATTTTGAAAATCACTATATTTTTCATTATCTTAATAAAATAGATAAAACCATCGTTAAATCTTCAGATATAAACTATACCCCAAAAAATGAGATGGATTCTTATTCAGATACTCCTTCAAAATTCAAAAGAAAAACCAAAATCAAGATCTTCAAATATTTTCCTTCAGAAAAAGAAAATAGGTTTATTGATAATTATTTTGATTTACCAAGTGATTCAAAACGATTGAATATATTCCCTAAATATATTCAGTTTAACGTGGCAGGATTTAGACAGTATCATATTCAACAAAAAATTAAATCAGAGTTTGAACCAATGTACACAAACTCATTTCCAAATGGCAATAAATACAATGTAGATAGAAAAATAAAGGTAACAGTTGCAAACGGCTTGTTGTTACGTTTCAAGTACAAATTACCATATAAGAGAAAGTTTCCCACTAACTATACTAATTATTTAATTTAATAATCTGTAATATAGCATAAAATGAAAGACTCATGTTTATATTATTTATACTATTTTATATTTTGATGTAATTTAAACTAACAAACATGTTTTTTACTCTCCAAATTTTTTCATAAATGTATCATATGTAAAATAAAACACTGTTGTCGCTAAAACTTGTTTATTTATTTATAATTTGATTTTCAAAATTCTGAGTTTAACTTACTTTAGTTTATTATAATAAAATATAGAACAATTAAGAGTACCAAAATTCATCATCAGTTGCATAATATCTTCTAAAAAACAAATATAACTTTTAGATTGGAATATAATATGTTGAAAAGATAAAAAAAGATTAATGAAAACCTTCTCGGTGGAGGTGTAGCAATGGGCGAACATCCCGCTGAACGAGGTAGCAAATTTTTATTGCATTTTCCACTTATTGCAGGAAACTGCTCACTGCGCACAACTTGTCCCAATAAACCAGCACATGAATTACTCAGGCGTTGATTAAAATTCTAGAATAAATTATTTTTAAAAGTACAATTACATTTATAAATTATTTAAAAAATAAAATAAAACATACTGGTAAACAAGATCCTTTCATTTCTCGTAAATCAATCTTTCTGAAAAGATCGCATAGTACAATTTCAGCGATTGTCAAAGGATGTGAGCTAAAGATCATTTCTAATATTTCTGCAACCTAAAATTATAAAATATAATTTTTTCAAAAGCAAATATTATGCATTGTGAACATGAAAAATTCATACTTGAGGGTATCTTTCCAAATCAAGTTGCAGATGACCTGGTGTAGGCACTTCACAATCAAGTTCATAACCAGCACACATTTCAAAAAGCAAATGCCCAAACCCTAAAACTTCAGGGTTCGGAGACGATGAATTACAAATAGAATTTTTCGACGGAAGTCCTAGTAATGTATTTTCTAACCCCGATATCCTAAAAAAAAAAATCGTTTCATATGTATGCTTTTAATTTATATATTGTGATGTTTTGTTTCAATTCGAAATACCTTGCAACTCCATTTTGCACTATAACATTCCCACTGTGTAAATGTCTAAATGGCGGAAATCCTCTATCTGCTAAAAACAACAATCCCTCCAGTACTTGCCTCCCAAGTCGTCCGACTTGCCATAATGGTAAACCATTGCTGTGAGCGCGACTTTCTGGAGATTCATGCTTATTGTACCAACTTTCTTTCCAATGAGTCTAATAATTTAGAAAATATTTGACATCACTATATTTTTATACTGATTGAATATTGTCATAAAATTATTACCTTATAAATAAGATCTTTTAAACTTCCTTTGGCATTAAATGGAATAATCGCCAAGCTATGACCACAAAAAAATGATACATCGAGAACTGGATAGATGTAAGGATGGTGTAAAGCTCGAAACAAGTCCGTTATTATGCTTCGAGATCTCTCAGAAGGATCTATTGGACAACTATCTCTCAATGGCATCTAAATTAGGAGGATGAATATTAAATATGAATTAATTATTTGTTTGCTACAATTTATTTTTCTTTACCAAAGTTAAAAGCCTCTCAGTTTTGATTGTGCAGTCTTTGACTGCAAACCAATGTTTATTAGGACGAGAACCAATGTAGTTTAAATCCGATATGAAGTCATATCTAAATTTGATACGAATGTGAAAAATTAAAAAAATGTAAATATTCTGAATTACATGAGTATATGAAAAAAAATATATGTATATATAAACCTAGAGTTTCTTTCTAAAAACTGAGTACAAATATTAGTTGCTGCTGTTTTCTCAATTCCACATTCATTTGTTCTGCAAAAATATAAACATTTGTACTACGGAACTTTAGCGAAAAGCTTAATGTAAAATTACCAACCTTATTGGAGTTCTGTTTATGTTCTCTTCAACAGGAGATCCTTTCAAAGATCCACCTGGACTATTGATCAATGACTTATTAAATAAAAGTTTAGCGAGAGAATCAATTTTCATTGTGACAAGAGGCGCTTTTTCGCAGCCAGTTGTACTTGCTGCTTCTTCTAAATTTAAATTTATTAATACCATATTTAGACTAATGTAAGAAAATTCGTATTACCGTTGACTTACCTTCACTTTCATTTTCTGTTGATACAGATCGAGCACGAAATGAAGCTCTTTTATTTGCAGCGGATATAGAAATTGGGTTTAACTCAGCTGCACTTTGAGCTCTTCTGCATGCAGGTTTCTTTTTCTTGCGATAACTGCTTCTGCCAATTCTTTCTTGATAAAACCTATCATGTCCTGTTGTTTCCGGTTCCTTTTGCTCTTTGGCTTCGGCATGCCGGTTCATTGTTTGATAAAGATTAAACATCTTGAAAAAATTTGTTAATCTTTTTTATAAAAACAATTATTCCACTGCTTTGATATATTCAAAAAAATTTGTTTGGATTTGAATGGAACTCATCGGGTATTTTGAATTATTTAAACGTCTATGTTGCAGACAATGTATTCAAAATATAACGTGTTAACAGTTTCAATTAACAATTAATTGTGTATTAAGACTCATGTTAATGCTGACTATCTGGTATGAGAAGCTACAGAAAAACTAACAAGATTACTATTTTCTATATAGGATTACAAACAGGCGTGTACTGGAGATATTGAATATTAAAAATATATTCTTTGTTTCTTTTTCAATTCAATTATCCTTATTTTTCATTATTATTATTTGTACTTATTTTTTAATCATAATTATGTTTAATTGTAAGAGTTTTCAAAAAAGAAATCAAACAAATTGAATGATAAACTAATTCATTATTTTTTGACTTACGTGGTCGTGTAAGTTCTCAATGTGCAAACACATTTTTCTTATATTATTTCTGGTCTTGTAAATGGATTAATTATATTTGTTAGATTTATGTGATTATTTTGATTAATTGTATTATATTCAGTTTGTGTTAGGATTTTTCATTGAGGGAAAAAAAAACAACATATTATTGCATAAATATATTTACAAGTATATACAAAATTTCGTTATGCAACAATTAAATCGATGAGGATGTCGAAAAAAAATGTTAGAATACATTTCCTTCCCTAATGAACGCATCACCAAAAACTCAAACTATCGAGTGTTGGCGATGTTGTGAAGCCAAACAAATATACTGTGGTATTAATGAAAAATCAATATGATAAACTCTAATACATGATTCAAATACACGTGTACTATTAAGTAAATGATGGTTTGTAAATATCCAATTTATATGTTGCACAGAATATTCTTACATGTATATGTTCTTCTAGAACATGGGTGTATGATATGAATAATCAAATGTGAAAAAAAACATTAAAATAATAATAAAACGAATTTCATACGTCAAGCAATGAAAAAATATAAATTTCTCATGAAGACATTGAGTCATTTTGGAATGATTGTCGATGACAATAATGTTAATTGGATATTTTTGATATACACAAAGAAAATTTTCTTAAAAATCCATAACTAAAATTAGTTTGATAAATCTGAATCAGATTCATCCGATTCAGACGACGACGTTGATGATACATCATCTGCTGGAGGCTGTAATGCAAAAATACATTTAAAATTCCTTGAAAAACAATATATCATTCAGACAATATCAAATCATTTCTTACAAAGTTTCTATTCGGTGCAGACTGTGTACTAATATTGATGTGTAAAATACATGCTTGCCCAAGTAACGCTATTGAGCACGTCAACAACGCTGGCAACGAGATCCTACATTTCCAGGCCAAATTCATCAAATATATGAAAAGTCCACTCGAATTCTGACTCATTTTTCAAAATGCTACAAGAACCTGGTAAGAATAAAATCAAAATAATTAGGCAAAACGACGATAAATAAATAGTGGAGAAAAAAAAGTAAAATTTACCTCAACGAAATGTTTTTGGACGTAAAAAAATACTAAAGTTGATAAAAAGATATAAAACGATCGCCAGTTATTTGAAAAACATTATCAATATTAAATATTTAGTTTCATACACGCAACGAGTTCAAAACCGAAATTTGACAGATGGAAGTTGGCCGTAAGCATTGATTTTATGGCGTTAAATACAAGTAAAAATGAATTAATACTTCGAGATTTCACATTTATTTTAACGTTTCTTTAAATATTTAATCATAAATAATTGAATAGTACTTCTATTTTTTTAGAAGTTTAAAAAATAAAAAAAATAAACGCAAATTATTTCCAATACAAAATTTATAAATGATAATAAATTATCAGTCAATTTATATAATGTTTCCATTATTATGAGAATAAAAGTCAAATAGTTTTATTTCAACAAAAATAAATTTATTTTTCTTCAATAAAAAAATATAAGAACCTCCAATATAAAAAATAATTATTGTAAGATTCACACAATCAGATCTATGTATGTTTCTGGAACGTATTAAATTAATATTATCACATTGAGTTAATACATTCTCAAATCAAAAATGTATATAAGTAGGTACATGTTAATCAAAATAATCAATATGATCACCAGATTTGTATTTTCCCTCAGAAACAACATCTAAACATTTTTTTGCCGTCTGTTCGGGCAGAAGCAATTTATTTTCATCTATCATCGAAGTAAAAAGGTTTTTTAAATCGGCATTGGTAGTGGTGCCAGCAATATCAGCTACCATTGCCGTCTTTACTGGTCCAGGCGAATAATTTAAAACTTTAAGTTCTGGATGTTCTTCTGCTAAAACCTTAAAATACATTTCTCTGGCCGCTTTCCCGCTGCCATACAAAGCCAATCCTGCAAAAGGCTTTATACCACATAGAGACGTCACGTTGATAACTAAAGTCTTCTTTTCATAGCCGGCGACCATTTTCATAAAAGCGCAGTTCAAAACGGCTACATTGAAAACGTTCAGATTGTAATATGTTTGCCAAACATTTAAATCATTCAATTCAACTGCCTTGAAGCTCAAGTCGCCAACACTTCCTGCATTGTGAATAATTATATTTGTATCAAATTTGCTGATATCGACAGATAAGCTAGACAGCATATTTTCCATGTCTTTAGCAGTTATTTTAGCCAAATCGACGGGTCTGATAATAAATTCAGCGTTTGGATTTTTGATAAGAGACTTTGTTTCTTCTAGTCCATCTTTATTCCTGGCCAATAGAACCATCACAGAACCGGATTCCATTTTTCGAGCAAATTCAATGGTGAGCGCTCGGCCGATCCCTTGCGATGCTCCAGTTATAATACAAAAACATTTGTTCTTCAAATCTACAGCTAAGGCCATTTTTTTAAAATTTATTTATTTAACTCTGAAATGAGAAAATAGATAATTTAAGAAAAATTCTTTTGAAATGAATGAAAAAGGTTGAAATATGAAGATGTTAAAAAAGTAACTGGCAAATATTATAAATAATTGTAATCATTTCTATTTCACTTACAACTTGGCCATGTGTTAACGGTATTGAAGGCAGTGAAGTGAAAGACTCAGTATTGCCATTGTGTGTAATTTATTGGGTTGACAGTGTACAAAATGGAAATATGAAAACTTTCATTTTCTAATCAATTTTGTGAAAAATCGAAAAATTTTAGTGTAAGAGAATGAAAATGTTTTGGAATTTACAATGCAGATGACGTAAATTAAAAACGCTGATTAAAAATAGCCTTGTAAATGTTTACCTTCGATTCGATGTATTGTTATATTCGAATAACAGAAAAATGGCCATAAAAAAATACGACGTACTTAATTGTTATTTACTCGTTCTAACATAGTACTTATTATCAGTATTTGCGTAAAACAAATGTAATTGTGTACTTGTTTTCGATTCAATTAGGTTACAAATACACTGCGTACGTTGCGGAGTTTCGTCGTGTAATTTAATCGTTTGGAAGACGATAAAAAAATATTCGACGCTAATGTTATCGAAAATATCCAAAAATAAGTGAAAACTTGAATCGGAAAATATTCACGAAAGAATTTTTCCAATAGAGTATATTGGGTAGTTTTCGTTCATGTGATGAAATTTTTGTCGATAAAGGAATTTCAGTATTTTGCGATGCATCGATTATTTTATCGGATCATAATATTTGACATTGATGATAATGAAAAAGTAAACAAAAAGATTTATCTATTCAAATGGATTTGAAGTTTTTTCATGATATAAAAATTTATTATTCTCAACATATGTATTTTCGAGTGAAAAAAAAGCAACTGTTATAAATGCAGAAATGAATATGAAAATACTGGAGGCAGTTATACGATATTCGTACAATCGGATGAAAATATATTCAGATTATTTTGAATCTTCTATTTCTAAAATAATCTGAACCCGACGAAAACTCGATTCAGTCCACGACCGAAACGCGCCAATCCGGAAAAATGGAAATTCCTTTCAAACACCAAATCCCACAATTTTCACTTCGAAAACCGATTACTCCGCGACCGCAAAATTCGACAATTACCAACCGACAACAAAACAACTCCTGAAAATTTGACAGCGCCAACAATAATCCGCAAACCCCCCCGCGACCGCAAACGCGAAACCCACCCTAAACAAAAAACCGCCCCGCGATCCAAAACGCATTCAAACTCCCCGCGCATACAAGCCACTTTTTCCCGCGCCCGCACGAACGAAACGAACGCATTTCCGACCATACCTCGGACGCGCGAATCGGAAAGCAAAAGTGCGGACGCGGGGCGGGGAGGAAGAGCCGCGGGAGGGGCGCGGGCGATGCAAGGCGGAGGGGCGCGGGCGCGGGGCAGCGGCGGTGGCTATTTTGACGGGAAGGTCGGTCACGCGAGCCCCCCCCGCGCCCCCCCCCGTCCGCGCGCCCCCCCCCCGCCGCCGCCGCCCGCCCGCCGCCGGCTAGACCCGCGCCAGCCGACTCGGCCGCGACGCCCGTCTGCGCCACTCGTCCTCAAACTGTGTGTGCGAATTTTTATTTTTATTCGGTCCAATACAGTTTTTGTCGCGCATAACGGTAAACTTTGCGTTTTTTAAGAGTGTCATAAACGATCTATATAGTTCATCATATCAGATAAGGAGGAATTGTCGATTTTATGTAAAAAATGAACGTGTACTATGGAATCGCCGACGCGATCTGTTTGGTTTTGTTGATTTTGTGTTTCGATAT
This sequence comes from Hydropsyche tenuis, assembly GCA_009617725.1. NCBI lineage: Eukaryota > Metazoa > Arthropoda > Insecta > Trichoptera > Hydropsychidae > Hydropsyche > Hydropsyche tenuis. The sequence goes on along the minus strand of VTON01000022.1, from coordinate 2,567,472 downwards.
TTTGTCGATTTGGATTTTCGTGATTTAAAAAATAATTTACGTAAATGACGATTTTATAAATGTTATAGTCCGTGCGTACAGTCCGGCCGTTTGATCATTCGAATCGAGCAAGAAATAAGCTTTATGCGGAATTACGCTTTATAACAGAGGATTTAACGCTCATATTCCGATCCGTAGTTACACGTTTATGTGACGTTCTGGAATAAGCAGCTTTTAAAACGCACGCCTGGAACAACATTGGACGTTTGGTTTGCGTTCACACTTTGACATTTCATGATCGATGAAATCACGTGTAAAATTACTAATGATAATGAAAAACGCCAGAAACAACGTAGTCAATGTTTCAACAATGAAAAACTGTCAGGAACAAAAGAAGCAAGTATTACTATCTCAACGCGTAACAACTGTCAAAATGGTACACCAATACATCTATATGCTCACCGACTCGACGTCCGAAAACCAAATCGTCGTAGCACATGAGCCTTAAATCGTTGTACATAAAGCTCAATGAAAATGAAGATTTGTATGTACTTTTGCGGACGGCCGGCCTATACTCTCGGACTATAACATAAACATGAGTTCGGAGAGACGTGACCCGTATCGCGGTCGACTCGAACTGATAACCGGGGTGTCGCGTTTAATAATTTCCAAAGAGGTAATAATGAATGTTTTTTGTTTGTTTACGAACCGGACGAGGAAAATGTGACTAGACATTGTGGAACTATTGTACACAAACGTGTCGCTCCGGGACACAGATCAGACGTCAACCGTCCGTCGACGCGACGGGTCGTCGAACCGCCGCACGTTTCGGCAATTTCGCCGCCAACCTGTCAAACTGACCGCGCGAATTATGTAAACCGCCTTCTACGATTTGCCAGGACGAACTCGTGCAACGCCGTCGAAACGCAAACGCTCCGACGATTCGCGAAGCGCCGTTCGCGAAAACGCGCGCCGCAGTTTGGGGCGTCCGGCGAGGAGGCGGGGGGGCGAGGGAGGTCGGCGCGGGGCGCGGGGATCCGGGCGTCGAGCCGCGTCGGCATCCAGTGGGCGCACGGCCGCAGCGCAGGCTGCGCTTCGCGTGCTCAAGTTTCGCGAGGGTGGAGGCGTTTCGGGTGTCGCCGTGTCGGCGTCGTCGGCGGGCGGTCGCGGGGCGGCATGGCGGGGCGGGCGCGCGCGGCCGCCGCCACCACCCACTAGCGCCAGCGGCCGGACATGGAAGTGACGCCGCACCTGGAGACGGTGCTCAAGAACTACCAGCACGCGGCGCCGCGGAGCCTGCACGGACCGGGACAGCGGCTCGGCGCCGGGGACTCGCCGCCCCGCCCCCGCCGCCCGTCTCGCCCTGCGCCCCCGCACTCTCGGCGCCCGATCGCGGCCGAGGAGAGCGCGGAGAGACGCTGCTCGAGGGCGAGCCCATCTCCTGCTTCACGGTCGGGGGCGAGAAGCGGCTGTGCCTGCCGCAGATCCTCACCAGCGTGCTCACGGACTTCAGCTTGGATCAGATCAACCGGATCTGCGACGAGCTGCAGATTTATTGCTCGCGGTGCACGCCCGAGCAGCTGCACGAGCTGAAGGCGACGCGCGTGCTGCCGAATAACGCGCCGTCGTGCGGGCTCATCACGAAGACGGACGCGCAGAGGCTGTGCGGGGCTTTGCTGCACTGCGCGGCGCCCCCGCCCGCTTCGGGGCGCTCGGCGGGCGCGTTGCGCTTCCGCGTGTACCACGAGTGCTTCGGGGTGTGCAGCGGCGTGTGCGTGCCCGCGCTCTATACAGAGAGGGGCGCGCCGTGCATCCAGTGCGCGGAGTGCCGCGGCCTGTTCTCGCCGCAGCGGTTCGTGTGCCACGCGCACGGCGACCTCGAGCACCGCACCTGCCATTGGGGCTTCGACGCGGCCAACTGGCGCGCGTACCTGCTCGTGTGCGAGGACCAGCCGGACAGGGACCGGCTGTCGGCGGTGCTGGACGAGCTGCAGCGCCGGCACGAGCACCGGCAGCAGCCGCAGGCGGCGCCCCCGCCCCCGGACCCGCCCAAGCGCAAGGTGAGACCCTCCGCCCTTACGTAATGGCCGCCCGAGCGCCCGACATAACCTTCCTTGTTTACGTCCGCCGTGACGTTTCTCTATTGTCGCGGACGATTCCGCATCGATCGCTCTCCGTAAACAAAGCGTTCGCTCTCTTCGCTTCTGACGTTTGCGACCCTCGCGTTCGACGAATCGTCGACGGCGCGCGGTTACGAAATCCGCTGCGCAATATCCGAATTCATTTCTTTCCTTTCCTCGAGATCATCATCGTTGGCAACCTAACAGTCATTCACCTGCTGAAGTTTAGGCTACACTAGGCTTGTCCAAAATTTAAGTATCCGAGGGCCGCTTACAAATCTCAATTCAAAACATAATAAGTATTAAAATAATGATAAAGTTATTTATTTCCATTATAAAACTATTTCGATGAGTTCATTTCGGAATAAATACTGTTTATTATGTATGTTTTTGTGTGAAAAGTGGTAGCCACTTTGGCACCATAGTGGACAAGCCTGGGCTACACCTTCCCGCGCTAGCCCAAATCTTCAAAAACTTTAAAGATAAACACACATAATAGAAACACGACGAAAACCTTCGTGTTTATCGACGATTGCGAAGCGCACGAAAATGACCGGGAGCGATTCCGCTCGCTTCGAATGTCGCCTAAATTAAATTTAGCCGGAATCCGCGTCGCCGCTGCCAAAATATTTGCGCCGGATTCCTAGAAACGCGATCGAACTTTTCGAAATATTCAAAAAGTTCCGCGGGCGCGTCCATCTCGCGATCGATCATGGGCGACTTTCGCCACGTCTCGCGGCCCGTTTTCGCATACGCGATTGCACGGGCGCGTGCTCTCATCGCTCAAATATGCAGCGATGACCCCTCCCCCCCCCCCCTCCGCGCCCCCGCCCCCCCCTGCAGCGGATTTGAATTTTGAAATTTGGCGCGCGCGCGGTTTCACGGTCGGCGCCTTTTCTTTGTCTCCGCGCTCGGAGCGGTTGCGGTTTTGGATGTTGTTTTTTTGTTGTTGTTGTTGTTGTTGTCGCGGTCGAAGGTGTGTGCCGTTTTGTCCGGTTGGGTGTGTATGAAAATTTTTGTCGATGCAAATTAGGTATTGTGTGTTTGTCGCTTGTCGGTGTTGGCCGTAATGCAATTCGTCGGTGAGGTCGATTGTTTTGGGTTTTTTTTGAAGGTTAAAAAGTTGATTTTTTTTTTTTATTAAATCGTTACGTTTAGTTTGTGTTGATTTGAATTAATTGGAAAATTTGTCGTTTTTGCGATTTGACAGTTGAAAGCGAAGAACAGCGCGGCCAGTTTGCTGATGCGAAACTATTTCGGCATTAGATCTTTTCTCTTATTTTACCACGGTCGTGGCCAGATTTTTTTAGGATCAAAACACAATCTTTGTATATGTATGCGATACAAATATGCTGTTTTTTTTTTCATGAAGATGTAATATGTGTGTGTGAACTAGAGGCGTTCAAAGAATTTATTCACGATTATGTGGTATATCTCGGTATACTTTTCATAATGAATTATAATTTGTAATTATTTTCAAAATTTACGTGGTCGCCATGGTCTCTTGGTTACACTAGTAGATAAATACATACATACTCAAAAACCCAATATAGGAAAAGGTATACGTATTTCGTACATTGAACTTTGTATGAGCGGAATATATGATAACGATGTTGATGAATGTGCAATGGTTAGCCAGCCCGTGGCGCAGCGGTAACGCTGCATGGATTGTCATTCGTAAGGATGATGGTTCAAGCCACGGGGATGGCCAGGGTGGTCTCCGTTTTTAACAACTACCCGATCGTCTCAAATTGGGTATTTAACCATTTGACTCGGAAATGAGAGTTTAATCTCTCATTAATGAGACGATTCCAATAAATGGTTCCGAATTCTCTCGCTCTGTCGACCGCCGCACGGGTTAGTGTGGTGCCGCGATTATTGTGACAATATTGCACGAGGTCGTCGGCGATCGGCACGGCCGGTGATGTGCGTTTGCGGATTTGAGTTCGGCCCTCCTTCCCTTCCTACCTATAAATCTCGCTATATAGCACCCATTGTCTCATGATGTTCCTTTATATGTGGATAATGGACTAGTCCAGGTACCACAACCAATGACAACACATGAATGTGCAATGGTGCAACTTTCGATGGTATCGCGAACGGCCTTGTCCTGCAGGGCACCTTTAATTCAATTCTACCATACGTAGAATTTTGAAAATTTTCAATGGCAGATGTTGACCGAAGCGGTTCGTGATCGCTCGATTTCGATTGCGGTTGTTAATTGCCCCGTGATTTTGATGAATGAAGCCGGAGAGTGGCAAAATCTATGAAATATTGCACCGTCATAAATGATGATGATAATTTTTTTTTCGCTAATGTATTCGCGAAGTTATTGCTTTTCGGAATACGTGCAACGAGCATCGACAGCTGAAATAATATTAGCACTATTCAAAGTGGACGCAATTGCACAAAAATTTGCGTCGCGTTTCGTTTGAATATTTTGTAGATTTGGGTCGTTTTATTTTAATTATTTTGCATGATTCAAATTTCTATTGTATCGTAAGAAAAACAACGATTGCGTTGTCGCGATATTAGATTTTATTTGTAATTCGAAACTATTATACTATCTATCGTTTTTCTGTCGACTAATTGTAAGCAAGCTTAGAATTTCAAATATGTATTCAAATAACACATTTCGTCAATAACATTGAAATATTTACGTTTCGCATTTCACATTCAATCTTTGTTTCTTTTTGTAATCGTATTTTCCAACGTTGCGTCGTTGAATAGTCTTTTTTTAATTAACTCATATTACACTCGCGGATCTAGTTTTTGCGAGTTTACATCTGGCGAGCGCGTGATGCAAAATCGCACTTTTTTCAATTTCCTGCTCGTTTCATTGTTCGAATTCGCTCATTTCGACGAACAATGAAAAATATTCATAAATAATCGATTATGTTACGTAAATTTCGTTTTTCCATCAAAAAACACGTACGTATGTTGTGCGCTTTTTCTACAATAATTTCAAAAAGCGAGTAGCTTTGAAAAAAATTGATTTTTTTTTCGAAACGAAACTTCTATAGGCGCATAGGGTTGATCTGGAAATGAAAGGCGTTTCGAAACACGTTCTTTCGATTAATTTTATTTGTAGATTATAATTGTTTATAACGAGTTCGATGAATGTCATTGAAAAAATATATATACGTACGAGTCTCGATGCCTTTCAATTAAATTTAAAAAATCTTGTGTTTTTATATGACTTTTTCTGTAAAAATCAATTTATCAATCCAATTTTTTTCCTTCATTGAACCGTTTCATATTATATGAAGTCAAGTTTCCTGATAACGAGTATAACATAAAAAAAAATGTACTCACATCTAAACCGCGAGAACATCACGAACATTTTTTTCCATTCCCCAACACGAAACACGTCACATTCAAAACGCATTCAACGTTGCATCATTGCACTCTTTTCATCCGCGACGTATGAAAGGGTGCTCGCATCCCCATTTCTGCACGAGAACCTCACAATGGCCCTCCTCACACACACACACACACACACACACACACACACATACATACACACACACATACACACACACATACACACACACACCCATCCCATTCGAAGAACGAGCACCTCACGTGCTCAATGCACTCTCGAACAACAAAATAATGCACGTGCGCATTCGCGCCCCGGGTCAACGATCCGTCACTTTCGCGCATGTTCCTTCCTCATGTGTTATATTCGGAGTTGTTGTCGCGGCGTGTGTATGTGTAAATCACGCTTCGGTCTCTTTTCGAGTTTATCGGGCGTAATAAATGCGATGCGATTATGTAGTAATGAACACGTCGTTCATTATCGAGCTGCTGATACGAGTTGACCGTTCGCGAGACAATGGAGGGAGAATGTCGCGTTGGAGTTGTCGTCGGCTGGGTTCTGCTTTGAATGTGTTTTGGATAGACAAAGAATGTCATTGTATATGATCTTATGATGTAAAATGAAATTTGTTGTATAGTTGGTTCGAAGCGATTAGTAGAGTCAGAAATGTTTGTCTTTGTCGTATTATCACAGACAAGGAAATCGAAAAATCGAGGAATAGGCAAAGAACGTGCGAATTGTGATTCTATATGATTCTTATGATTAAAAAAAAATGAAATTTGTTGTATCGATTTGATTTGATAGAGCTAGAAATGTTTGTCTTTGTCGTATTATGACAGACAAGGAAATCGTAAAATCGAAGAATAGGCAAACAATGTGTGAATTGTGATTCTATATGATCTTATGATTAAAAAAAAAAAGAAATTTGTTGTATAGTTGATTCGATTCGAATCGATTAAAAGAGCTAGAAATATTTGTCTTTGTCGTGTTACCACAGACAAAGAAATCGTTGCTGAAATAATGGATGTTTGAATATAGGGATGAGTTTATCTGGTCTTAAAATGAATCATGAAACGTGTTGTGTAGTTAATTCTATTCAACCAGAAATGTTTGTGTTTGTCGTATAACCACAGATAAGGAAATAGACTATCGTTGGTCAAATGATGGATGTTTGAATATCAAGTCATGATTCTATCTGGTTTTATTGTTAAATTACAATGTGAAATTTGTTGTATAATATAATAACGGAATTCAATTCGAATCGGAAAATAGAGCCAGAAATGTTGACGATTTGTTTTTGTCCTATTGAGCGTTACCACAAGGAAATCGGCTATCGTTGCTCAAATGATGGATGTTTGAGCATCGAGTGATGATTCTATCTGATCTTAAAATAAAACATATAATTCGATTTGAATCGTTAAATAGAGCCAGAAATGTTTTTCTATGCCGCATTGAGCGTTACCACAGACAAGGAAATCGGCTATCGTTGTTTAAATGGTGGATGTTTGTAGTGCGATTAGTCGTGTAAATTTGGCGTTGGAATTTTAAATATTTGTGTGAATAGATTATTTTCGGAATTAATATTGATAGGTTTGGTATTTGCATTTTGTGTGAAAAATGGATGATAATTGAGCTTGTGTGCATGGGCGCGAAATCGTGACGTGGTATTTGCATGAATTTATGTAGGGCGTACATAAGCGTTTTGCATTAAAATACACTAAATCTTTGTCTGGATTAATTTATAATTTATATTAATGTGTAAATAATTTAAAAAAAAATCTTGTTTTTATTTCTGAACGTAAAAATATTGGTATTGGTGATGGGATTTTGTATAATACATACACATTTCGGTTTGAATCAACTGTTGCTTGATAAGATTTCTAGGACACGTTTCCTCATTCGATACGTAGTAATGATTCTTATTGTCGTGTATATTTTCATCCCTCTTCCCGGAAATTCTTTAGAATCGAGGTATTGATGTTTTCTTATTTTTTCCGCATAAAATATCCATATTTTCTATACAACAACAACACACAAAAACATGTCTCAATACGTCCCGACCAATCCCTATCGACACATTCGTTCTAAATATACACATATAAATCTCGTATTTCAAAACACGTACATTTATAAAAAGCTCATGTAAACACTCACAATTTCAAACGTCGGAGGTCACCATCATCATCATGCACGTAATCTAATAATACTTACCAACATTCGATACGAGTTGTTTTCGTTTTTCGCGGGGGTCAACGAGATAAAATGTTTGAGAATGCGCGTCTCGTGACGCATTCCCTCTTGTTTTTTGTTTATGGCGCGTGTCCGTTTAATTTATCGCCTTATCGCGCCTTTTTGCATTGTCTTTTTGATGTTTTTCGTTGGTTCCAGATTGTTTTTCGCTTTCGCGTGGAAGCCGGCTCAATTTTCGCGGCGATAAACGCGTTCGCGGGCAAAACACTTGTTATAAATAAATGTCGGAATAATGGAACGATTCTTGTGATGTGTGCAAAACGGAGCTTTTGTACTGTCGGAATTTAATGCAGTGCTTGTTTTGCGTTTGAAAATTTGCAGAAAAGTGGCTGGTTTTTTTGTTCGGAATGTGTGATTTTTATTTATTTATTTTTTTATATAAATTCTATTTCTATACGTTTACTGTGATTAGTTTTTTTTTTTGATGAATACGACGCAAATTGAAATCGGCGAACCGCAAAATAACGACACGTGTTTTTTAATAGATTTTTCACGGTACGAGAAAATCCTTTAATTTCATTGTTCGTGTTTTCGAACGATAAGAAAAACTATTGTGTTTACACACACATCGTAAAAAAAAAAAAGGTTTTCGCACACGCCGTCACATACTGCGCATTTCAGTCCAACTTTCCGAACTTCAAACAAAACCCCAACTTTCAATTCAACTCCTGAAAAACCTTCCATCATTTTTTTTTCCACCACCCCTCGCGACAACTCCCAAAAAGAAGCACCACACAAAAAACCACACACGTAAACAACAAACACGCACACGCACGATGGCCGTGAAAGCATCGCTTTGCACCACCGCCCCCCCGCCGCGGGTGTGTATGTACCCCGCCCCGCTTGCGCGTGTGTGCGCCGCGTGCGCGTGTGTGCGCGCCGCTATCGATTCGCGCGCTCACTCACACGCGCGCAAGATGGCCGCCGTGCGTACGCGGCGCGTGTCACTCACACCGCGCAGAGTGTCAATATTTTCGAGCGGGAGGTGGTGCCAACTTTGCGGCGTGCGCATTCCGCGTGCGGTTTTTCAGGGGGGGTTGGTGCGCGTGCGGGAGGGTTGTTGGTGCAGGTCTGGATGTTTGGGAATGTGGGGGATTGTGCGTGTGTTGTGCGAGTGGTGTGTGTTTGGGTTTTGGAAGTTTTTGGATGGGGAGGTGTGTGAGGTTGTTTTGTTAGGTGTAGGTTTGGAGTTGGTGTGGATTTGGAGTTGGTGTGGATCTGGAGTTGATGTAGGTCTAAAATTGATGCAGATCTGAAGTTGATGTAAATCTGGAGTTGATGTAAATCTGGAGTTGATACAGATTTAAAGTTGATATAGGTCTAAAATTGATGTAGATCTGAAGTTGATGTAAATCTGGAGTTGATGTAAATCTGAAATTGATGTAAATCTGGAGTTGATGTAAATCTGGAGTTGATGTAAATCTGGAGTTGATGTAAATCTGGAGTTGATGTGGATCTGGAGTTAATACAGATTTAAAGTTGATGTAGGTCTAAAATTGATGTAGATCTGAAGTTGGAGTAAATTTGGAGTTGATGTAAATCTGGAGTTGATGTGGATCTGGAGTTAATACAGATTTAAAGTTGATGTAGGTTTAAAGTTGATGTAGATCAAAACAAGCACTACAAGATAGATCTGAAGTTGATGTAGTGCTAAAATTGGTGTAGATTTGGAGTTGACGTGGATCTGGGGTTAATACAGATTTAAAGTTGATGTAGATCAAAACAAGCACCACAAGATAGATCTAAAGTTAATGTAGTGCTTAAGATTTAATGTGGATCTAAAGTTAATGATCACGTATATGAACTGACTCAATAACTTGTGTCAATGATGAATAAAATGCAATGGGTCAAAAATAAAATTCGACTATCTTTTTTGATCATTTTTACATTAAATTTTGCGACAATTTCACGAATTAACGATGAATAAAACGCGAGAAAATAATTTCGTTCAGTAATGAAAAAATAATTTTGATATGTTTTGTGGTTTATATAGAATTTTTGGTCTTGAAATCTATTTAGATTTTCGTATTGTACTAACGATTGATGCGGGTTTTTCTGGGAACCATTGCCGAATTATGTACTTATGTCACTGTCCACTTTACTAAATTGATAAAAAAAAATTACATTAATATATGTATTTGCGAGTCCAATGAACGTATCAAACGCGTAAATATTTAATTCTCCAATATGCCCAGTTGACCAGAACTTTATCTTATCACGTACGATAATACAGATGTGACTTGCAAGAAATTTAAAAATTTAAATAGTCCGCATACCCACAACCTATCGCTTAACTTTTATCATGGTTGCGTTCGATAATGCTAAACCTGAGTTCATTTCATGCGGTATGACTGATTGTGATGTATTCAAATTTTTTTCGTTTTGTACGTTCGAGATTATTCGATTCGCACACTCTCCCATGCATGGTTACTTGTTTATTCCCTTTCGATTTATTGGCCGTTTGGATGAAATGGCAGAAATTTCCGGTGCCGAAATTGCGTCGTCTCTTTCTGGGAAATTCAAGGGATTGATTTGTTTCATGGAATTACGAGGAAAATCGTCAATAGAATGAATACGAATAAAAAATATGAACGTACGATTTCAGTTTATTGAAACGGCCGTATACATATTGTGTAATTATCTATTCGGTTTTTTTTTTAATGAAATTGTATTCATATGATTGTGGAAATTATCGAATTTCGCTTTCACGATAGATAGAAAATACTTAGAATCGATAATAAACTGAACCCATATATTTGATTAAAACCATTATGTAAAGTACACGTGGGCACGCTTATCGAATGTAGTTTTTTTTTACTGATGTCCTTCGTCGTAAAAAATCGATGCCCTCTGCTCCGTCCATAGAAAAAACTTTATATTATAACGTTCACACGATCACAAACTGTGATAAATCCGCGTAATTATCCGTTATATGAAATTGAACATGTTTCCTGTTTATGAATATGTCGCGAACGTTCGTATATTTTTTCGACAACAAAATCGATAGAGCGGATTTTAAATAGCGAAACGTGCTTTAGGTGGGTTTCCGAGGCCGAAATATGGCTTTTTTTCGTTTTCCACGAAGATAGTTGTTCGGGATATATTATGACCTAGTGACCTATTTAGGTAGGACGTAGGTACTTGCACAAGTTGCGCGGCAATCGATTTTGTCGCCAGTCTCGGGGTGGCTTTCATCCTTGAGAGTGCTCTAGTTGTTGAAGAATTTCGCTGTCATTTTAACTAGTTCTCGTACACCTGAATAGAGGAAAAAAGAACGGGTCTCGATGACTAATTTTATAGGTATTCTTTGATTTTCTATTTATATGATTTTTCTATTGAAAAATTTAAGAAATGCTGTTTTGAAAATCAAGGATTGATTTGTCATCTTTGTGGCGTCTCTTAGTCATAAGGTCTTGGTAATTTGTGGAAAATTTTTGGCTTAGAATCAAGAATTTATGACCCCAGATTTTCATCTAATTTATATGTTTGATTCTGTTTGTGTTTATTAATATGAATCGTTTTCGATCTCAGAATTGTACCGTTTTGTTTTTGTTATATTGAACATATTTTGACAATTTAATTTTTACATTTCAGGTGATCGAGCCAGTTTGCAAAATAGAGCCATTGGATGTGCCATTAAAGAAACCCAAAATGGAAGATTTTTATAATTATATGTACGCTATGGAGCCTTATATTCAGTTTCAAGCTAAAGCATTGTACGACCAATATAATAGAGCTTTTTCAGCGCTCAGACCATGGCCTAACATGCGTCCGTTTTTATCTCACGAGCCGCCTTTACTTCAACATCCTGAAAAAGTTGTGCGTTCCAAAGACACCTCCAAGTTCGAGACGTCATTTCAACCTAATGTGGCGCTCAAACCGCAACATCCTCCAACGCCGCCGAGTTCTGACGAAATAACTTCGTCTACTTCACCTCATCCCGGTTCCGATGCTGCTGCTAATTTACCTCCGCCCGATTGTGAACTGTCAACTGACACAGACGAAGAAGACGTGAAAGATTTGTTAGTTCACCAAGAATCTGAACTTACTTCTTTGAAAGATGCACAACCACCTCACACCCGGAAATCCAATAGTATTAAAGAACATAAAGTAATCCAATTAGAAAATGTACATAAAGAAGATGAATATGAAAATATAAAAGAAAAAGATAGGATATTAGAAGAATTGAGGGAGAAAGATAATGTGATTGCAAGACAAGCTGAATTACTCGAAGAGAAGGACGCTATAATTGCTTCATTATCGAAAGAACTGGAATTATTAAAAGAGAAACAGGCTTCAGCAACAGGGTTAGATGTTCAGTTAGCGAGTCAAGAAGAGGAGGAAATAGTAGAAAAAGAAGAAATTATTAAACAAGATTTAAGTGTTACACAAATAGAAATAGAGACAGAAGATGGGAAAGTGTCTAATGATAGCGAACCTAGTGGTGACGATACGTCAATAGTAGACATTGAAAGTAGTAAAAACTCTGACCAAAATAATATCTGTGAAATACTGTTAGAGTCTCAACAGGGTTGTGAGAATGAAAACACAGATAGTATTAAATGGGAGCGTCAGTGACCATCGATAATTGTGCGTGTGAATGCGTCAACGTAAGACTCATTTTACAAAATTTTGTGTAATATATGTAAGAACACAATTTTGGGCTGTGTTAATGTAATTAATCTGGCCAGTTAGATCAACGTTCATCCTCATTTTTTTGATGTTCAGATTACTTACATTTGAAAGTGATTTTATTGTGTTCCTTATTTGCGAGGAACACAAACAAACCCACCTAATTAACAATTTATGTAGAGGAAAAAAGACTATTCGTAAATATCGTATTATTATTTATAAATAAGCCTTAATGATATTAATGATAGAAAATCATTTATTAAATCAGCAAAGCATTTTTTTTTTTCGTTTTTAATAAATTATTACAGTGGGATAGCTACGCAATAAAATTGTTAGTGAATATTCCACAAGGTTATGTGAGTGTTTTCTGCCAATCTAACAGTCATAATGTTATTGCTCACAAAAGAATAGTACTTATGTTATAAACATAGTTATCACTATAGTGGTTCCATGTACTATTGTAAAAAAGTATCTCTGGTAGTCATGCTATTTGAATCAATGTACAAAAGTCTTGTATAATCATTTCTATGCTTTAAGATTCATATTTTTATTATTATTATTATTATTTTTACTTGGTGAAATTGTTAAACAGAAGTATATACAGACATATATGTGACGTTACTTGTTATTTTTTTCTCAGATTATTTGTTAAAATTTATATCAATTGTTTATACATTTTCTCGAAAATATTTTAATCAATTTGAAAGTACAAAAATTAAAGGTGCTGTAACTCTCAACACAGCATTGGGTTTAAATTGGTGTAATACAGTTTTAACAGTAGAATAAACAATAAGTTTTCTATATATGAATAAGTACATTTATAAGGGGAACGTTTGCGGTAGCAGTAGTGGGGGTTCGGGGCGACTGGTTAGCGTTGAAAACATTGCCTCATCGATGGAGGCTGGATGGATCAGTTGCCGGTTACCACTAAATATATTTATTTTGCATTACTTTCTTAGTCTAGACGACTTTAATCCTCAAAATTGTCATTTTGCTTGAAAAATTTCGCGATTTTTATATTCTAATGGGATTTTATGGTTATTTATTATAATGAGTAAAAATTGTTGAAGGTGGTTTATGTATAGTGCCCGACCCACTAGTAGGCTGTTAAAAAAAGTACTCATGTGATCTCAAGGCGTGAGCGTGTTTACCTGTAATTATTGCATTCAAAATGTAAAATGTTACATATATTTACATACATATATTTATAATAAATATATATAATGTCATAAACTATACTTTAGGTTTAATATATCAAATGATTAAGGTATTTATGCAATACAAGAATTTGATCAAGTAATTTTTATTTAACAGAATTACCCATCCATGTTACAATACATTTAATGCCTTTTATTTTTCTTTTGTTTCATTTAACTCCCTTCTTAAGAATAAAATTAAAACTTCAAATGAATATCTATATGATTTTTATTCAAAAAACTCTATCCTCTTATCAATATAAAAACATCCAATTTCCCTTGCACCAAAATTTCGAGTATTTGACATAATATTGTGTATATTTTATTTATCTAAAATATTTAATTGCAAGCTAAATTTATTTAAATTTAGTAGAGGAATGTTCAAATTAAACCAGATATTAAATGACCCATCGGTCAATACTGATTATATTAAATCTAAAAATATTTTTCTTATACAATGTAAAAATGTAAAAAAATATCAGTTCAATTAGCGTATGAAAACATAGCTTGCTGCATTGAAAATTTGCTAACTTACAATCAATTTTATATGAATATTATTAATAAATCATGTGTATATTGCATAATGCATTTTCTTCTTTTTATAAAAAAAAAAAATACAAAAGTAGAAGTCAATAATTTTACAATTTGGATCTAATATCGGCGATCCTGTCACCGGCAATATTAAGTAGTTCAGTAAGCTTCAATGCCAATCCCATGTTGCCTTGTACTTTAATTTTACCCTGGAAGAAAGCCTTTTGAGGATTGATTTTGCCAGTTATCAATTCAGTTACATCTTCATCGTTAACGGTGAAAGTAACATCTGGTTTATCTTTTCCGTTGAGTTGAACTGATCCTTTTCCAACTTTGGCATTAATCACCCAATAAGCTTCAGCTCCACCTGGTCCGTTCCTAACCCTGAATCCGTAAATGCCTCTAACTTTTTCTACGAGTTTATCTTCATCGTCTCTCATAAGCTGTTCCAGTACCATCATGTATTTGTGAACCTTAAAACCTTCTGTAGACGCAGCAGATACTTTACTTTTACAGCAGACGGATTAGCCATTCTATACAAAGCTACAACTACGGCTCCGCCTAAACCGAGGTTGTGTTGCAGGGCAATACGCGCTCCTGGAACCTGAAAATTTAAAAATTATACATGAAACACTTTGGAAATTTAAATAATCTTAATATTTCAATTGTCAACAAATCAATTTTCTAATTTAATCACTTTGTGTTGTAAAATAAAATAAATGTTGATTTATCATTATTCTATTGAAAATCAATGATAATTCAAACAATAGTTCAAATAAAATTGATTACTTTTGTTATCAAAAAAAAATACTGAAAAATAAATTGATTTTTGAGATTATTCTCTTAGAAACAATAATGATAATAGTTATCTCAAGAAATGTTAAACAAACATGTACAAAAACGAATCAAAGTCAAAGATAGAATATAATATTTGAATATTATTTTTGAGTTATCAAAATGTTTATCTTTATTTTCATAGTGAAAATACAAAATTACCTGTCTCGGTCCAGCTTCGCCTCTGACTTGCCAACAAAGTTCTGCACATTGTGCTAATCCTGTAGCACCGAGTGGATGTCCTTTAGAAATAAGTCCCCCGCTTGGATTTACTACATATTTTCCACCGTATGTGTTGTCACCGGCATCTATGAATTTGCCCGCTTGACCTTCGGGGCAAAGTCCCAAAGCCTCGTAAGTTATTAATTCATTAGCGGAGAAACAATCGTGCAATTCAACTACGTCGACTTGATCGATGGTTATTCCAGTGTTTTGCAATAGCCTTTTGGTAGCTGTAGCGGTCATGTCATAACCGACAACTTTGATGGAACTGTCCGACAGAGAAGAAGGCGGATCAGTGGCCATTTCCATTCCTATTATTTCTACAGCGCGTGACAGCAATCCGTGTTTCCTTACGAAGCTTTCACTGGCGAGGATCGCTGCTCCGGCTCCGTCGCTAGTCGGACAGCATTGAAGCTTAGTGAGAGGTCCGAACACGCGAGGAGAATTCATGATTTGTTCAAGAGTATAAACGTCTCTAAATTGCGAATTAGGATTATTAGCGGAATGCTTATGATTTTTGTAGGCGATCTTTGCGAAATGAGTTTCGGTAGTGCCATATTTTTTCATATGTTCCTTACCGGCGTTACCGAACAACTGAGCAGCTATCGGAGATCCATCGATACCTGCATTGTCGATCATTTTTTCTACATGTTTATCGAGCGGATTGGTACGATCGGTGTACTTGCTAGACAGCGACCCCCTTTCCATTTTTTCAAAACCCAAAGCGAGCACACAATCCAAATTACCAGACTGCACGAGCTGCTTGGCCAAGTACAAAGCAGACGACCCAGTCGCACAATTGTTGTTGACGTTAAAGATGGGAATGCCAGTCATACCTAACTCGTAGAGACTTCTCTGTCCGCAAGTGGAGTCTCCGTAGACGTATCCTACGCAGGCTTGCTGGATAGTGGAGTAAGGGATGTTGGCATCTTCGAGGGCTGCCTTGGTGGCTTCGGCCCCCATCTGGGGGTAGTCCCAGTCCCGGGATCCTGGCTTTTCGAAGCGGGTCATCCCCACGCCGATGACGAAGACTCGTCCTTTCTCCATGTTGAGTTAGTTAAGTGCTTTCGATACGACAATGAGCGAACGAGGCACGATAATTACTGTGAGTGAACAACAAATCACTTTCGGACTTTGACACTTCTCTCTTGAATTGAGGCTGATTTATGAGTGTTGCCAATACGAAAAATTGATTGTTTTAGTTGGTCTAATTTCGTGTTAAGTATTTTCTTTGTGCAAAATGGTATATTTAGTTGTGCAAAGTTTTAAATTTGGGCAATGAGGTATATTATATGCTAATTCCTGTTGATAATTTTTTAAATGAAACTGAAATTTACGTTTTCAGTAGCGCATTGGTGTGTGAAAAAAAAATTATTTGCACTTTTAGGCGCGCCTAAAGTTTAACTGGTTCAAATTGTTTGGTTGTTTATTATTATTTCGATTTGATATTTAAAGAAGAAAATATACAGTTAAATTACAATCGATTCATTTTAAATTGCATAATTTTTTTATAACATAATAATTTACAAAATTTATTTGAAGATCAAAGTTTGATTGAAAAAAAATAATGAAATGTGATTTAGATAAAAAAATTTAAATGGAATTTAATCATGTAACAAGAAACAAATCATATTTTTTTAGTTATTATTCAAATTCGAATATTTTTCTTTTACACAGTTATGTGAAAAACATTGTTCATTTGAATAATGCCTTTCGACCTATGATATATCGTACATGATTGATAAGACTTTGTTTTTAAATCAATCCGTAAATATTTGATGTTATCAATAAAATTACTCGATTATTTTCATCAATTTATTATTGTTCGCCGAGATTCCAATCAAATTGCATTCTTTCGAATTTCTCAAGAACATACAAAACCTAAACACAACAAATTAAAACTAAAATTTCATTTAATCCCAAACTCCCATCAAAATAACATCCAATTGTTTCGAGCACACGCAACCGAACACATACAATCCGCATTACTATTCCGAAAACTCAATCCTTAACGACACATCATATCCATATGTACACAATGTAATTTTTCGATCACGAAACGTGCAAAAAAAAAACAATGCCAGACGTTAGATCGAGCTCGTGCTCAATACCTAAAAGGAGATGCACCGAAGCACAAAAATATGTACGAAGCACCGTGTACTTACGTGGAAGAGTTTCGCAAGCTCTCTGTTTTATAGGTGATGGCGTCACTGGTGAGTTCTCACGGCTCGGGTTACCCAACAACCGTTCGCGGAGAAGATTATTATAATATAATGGCGCAGTTTACGGACGGCTCTCCTCTTCAGGTCGACTCGTCTTCGCCAATTGGAAGTCTTCAGTTTCCCCTGAAAGTTTTGGACTTAAATGACTCGGGTAGGCCCAGTTATGCCGATTTATTTAGGGAACGTTCGAATCGGTTTTGATTTGTAGCAAGTAAAATAATTTGTAAAGATTCAATGAAATAGCTGTTTATATTGATTCTCTATTATTTATGAAAATTTGATAAGTAATAAAATGGAGTTCATAATTAGAAAAATGGGCCAGTCCAGTTATGTTGATTTATTTGTGGAATATTAAAATTTGTTTTATTTGTTCAGATTATGGTAAAATAGAAAGAATTTCTAGTAAATATTATAAAATAATGTGCAAAATTCATTGAAACAGTTTTTTATTTATTTCTCTATTATTTATCAAAATTTGATTAATAATAAAACGGAGTTCATAATTAGAAAAATGAACCAGTCCAGTTATGTCGATTTATTTGTGGAATATTCAAATGGTTTTATTTTTTCAATTTATGGTAAAATAGAAAGAATTTCGAGCAAATAAAATAATTAGCAAAGATTCAATCAAACTATGCAATTTAATTTGATTCTCTTTGTTTATCAAAGATTCAATAAATAAGTAATAATTTTATCAATATATTTATCGATAAACTTATATGATTATGATTTCATAATCAATATGATGAAATAATAATGATTATGATTTCATATTTTGATTAATATAATAATATTACAATATGGAAATCATAATTAGAAAAATGGGTCAATCCAGTTATGCTTATTTATTTAGGTAACATTAAATCTGTTTATTTACTCAAATTATGGTGAAATAGCAAGAATTCCTAACAAATTAAATAATTTACAAAGATTCAAAAGCAATTTAAATTGATTCTCTTTGTTTATCAAAGATTCGATAAATAAGTGATAAGTTTATCAATAAATATAATATGTATGTAGTTTATAATTAGAAAAATAAGCTGGTCCAGTTGAAATATGTTAATTTGTGTATTTGTATGTAGGAAACATTTAAATAAAATTTCTTTCTTCAGATTACGATAAAATATAATATTAAGAATTTGTTACAAATAAAATAGTTTGTAAAGATTTAATCAAACAGCCATTTATATCGATTTTCTTTGTTTATCAAAAATACGATAAACAAATAATAATGTTTTCGATAAATGATAAATAGAGTTCATAATTACAAAAATAGGCTGATTAATCTAGTTTATATGCGTTTATATAACAGTATTCTCATTTCGCAATAATTTCCCGTTTCTTTCTATGGAAACTATTTAACATTTGATGGGTGGCATGGCAAATCGTCAGTGGTGAAGATAGGTTGTTTCAGACATTGCGTGCGTGGAAAGGTCGTGCGAATATATTTTTTTTGACATCAAATCACCTTTAAACTCGTTGTGTACGAGAAGAACACGCATGTCTCGTTAAAACTTGAAGATCTCGCGTGTTGTGGTTTTATGAAATCTTTCGGCGACGTTTTCAGAAGATGTGGTTTTGAAAATAATAATGATCATTACTTAATTGTAATGTTTTAGTCGTAATTCGGAGTTTATAATTTACGGTTTTTACTTTATTGCTGTGATTTATCATTTTATGTGATTGAGAAAATTTTTTATCGTGAATTGCTTGTGATTTTTAAAAATTGAGTATAATCAAACAAAAAAACTTATTTTATATTCAAGGTATTGTTGAAGTTAGACGTAATTATTAGATAATAAGGGAATTTGTATTTTTAAATATGCTAATTTGAAGATACAGTGTAATTTTTCGTAGTTAGTACTTGTAGTACTCATGAAAATTCCCCAGTTTACCATTATCAATAATTGTTTCGTGTGAAAATGTTTCCAAATAAGAGATAGTACGTCTAAGAATATAAACTTCCCCCACTTTATCATTTTGTACCTTTTTAGATGCACAGTTGATCGTTCTATTATACAGTCAGTTTGGTCGAGAAGAAGCCTGCAATAAGGTCTAATTGAGATCTGCAAAACGACTGCCTGGCCATCAAACAATTTACACAAAGACCGCTCGTTTCCCTTAAATTTATACGACTTCATTCAAAATTACATACAGCAAGAATTTAAATTAACATAATGTCAAAAAGAGATAGTAACATCTTAATAGATCACCGATCCATTCCGATATATCCATTACATTCAAAGATTACATTCGAGGATCAATATTGGTTGAAACGAATCGCGATTTATATACGCAGATTCGTGCATGTTGAATCGTTCACCACAAAGGGGCATCAACAACCATGGATCGTGATCTTGCCGAGGTCGTACTCTCAGCATGGACGTCCGCGAGCCTCTCTAATTGTCGACTCTTCGACGAAATGGTACAAAAACGATCCTCAGGAACTTGAAGTGCATCGCCGAGTAAACAAAATTATACCTTCATATAACATTTGAAGAAAACGTGAGTGTTTTCAGTGCCGGATCAAAGAATTGATTGAAAATTTTCCGGAAAATGTATGAAAGAATAAACGAGAAATGCGTTTGTATAAAAATCAATCAGACCGAATAATTAGAGTAGTAATGTGCGTCGACCTCTTGGCACGTTTGCTGCTGAAACTATTGTGTGATTCGAAGGTGAGAGAACAATCAGATGTTGAACGAGTTGCGTAAAAACGGTTGCTTTTTGTTGTGAGATTCAGTTCTCGTTTCGTTCGGTTAGTTTTCTTGAGATATTGGGTCGTTTTTTGACGTTACGAGAATTCTTAATGGACCTTGAATTTGAATATGTTACGGTTTCGTATGAATTTTTAATTAATAAAAACAATGATCAATTCACCTATTTTTAAAAATCGGTTTGAATTGTATTGGAAATCTGTGATTTGATTGTATTTTTTTTGTATGAGAAACGAAATATTATTTGAGAATTATTAATGTATGTCGAGTAATTGATTGTTAAAAGATTTCGAAAATCATATTATAAATAAATTATTAATGAAAAAAGCGTATCAGTAAAAGTGAAAAAATATTGAGTCATTTAATATGAAAATGTTGTGTCCATATTACTCATACTTTCAATAGAAATGTAAACTGAGTATTATTTATTTAAAACATGAATATTTTTTAAATATAAACATTGCATTACACACATAAGTAGATGAAATGTCGAAAGGCCAAAAATGTTTATCTCTATATTGTCGAAAGAACAATTAAGTTGTTGCTCGTCTTCGCACACACCCACTCATTTGTACACAGAAATAGCGGCAGACGTTTTTAATAAAAACGTGGCGAAATTGAATTTTCACAATGCAATTTTTTGTTCCAGTTGTTTTTACATTGTGTCGTGCCGGCTTAATAAAGTGCTGCTTTTGCGTAAATTACACTTAATACGGACCACACAATAAAATAAATTAATCTACGTTGTGAAATCTGCGAAAACAATTTCCATAATAGAATTTCGCCGCATTGACAAAATATCATCCCATAAACAACACGGTGTACAAGCATTGCAAATCCGACCTTTAACGAAGTCCACATTGTGATTCGGTAGAAGAATTTCAGATCGATTCGTTTCGAAACGGACGTATCTTCTAAAATGATTTGCGCAAGTTACTTGCTGCCTTTTGAACCGGGTACTCTGCACTGCAATACAATATATAGTTCTCGCTCTTTGGATTCGCTATGTAGTCTGTAGTGTGTTATCGTTTATTATTTTTCGTAATGGCTTCAATCAAAACAATCAGAAATGAAAATAGGTACGTGAATCATCGAGATCTCTATTGTTCGGGGGAAAAAAATCGATTTCCATCATACCGATCATATTTTCATAATGTGTTCTATTATGATCTCACGACGAAAAGGTTGCATTGAATATTTGAAGGTTTACTACGCTGTGTATATTTAATGATGATGTTAATCTTTGCATAATCATTACAGCCATAAATTTGAGTTACCAAATTTGAACTATTTTGGCTCCGAAAACACGAGCATATTTTACGTCAACACATACTTCAAGGAAAATAACATAATAAATCTACTATCCATTAATTAAATTACGATACATTTTGTTAATTCAGAAGTTAAATTAAGTAAGCGATTATTCATAAGAACAAATTTTTAAATGTGATGAAATTTTAGTGAATCCAAAATAATGTAATTGCCGAGTGGGTTTTCGTTCTACCCACTCATTCATATTCCCATTGAAAAATTAGGATTTTCCTCAAGTCATTTTTCCAAAATTTAAAAGCTGCACATCCACACGATTATTTAAAAATATATACTCATACTCACGTTTATGAAGAACGCGAAGAATTCAATACAAACATTCAGGTTATAAAGTCACATTGCGCAACGAGCACAGCTAACTTTCAAGCGTACGATATTGATCGAACATCAGCACTGAAATGACGCCAGACAAACGGACAGGATAATTAAATTCAACATTGTCTGAAATTCAATTACGAATAATATACACCCACTCTCACCGTTTAGTATCGTGTCGAATTCGAGCCGCAGAGTTTGTCGAAATAATAATGATCACACGTCTATGAATCATGTCGATTGTGTCGGCGATACGTGAATCTCCCCGGAGGCTTTTCGCAAATAAACCAAGCGATTAAAATAGAAATATACACAACCGTATATATTTTGTCTAATAAAAAAGAATATCGAGTTCCCATCGTGTCCGTGTATAATAATGACCGTGACATTTTTGAAAGTTTCAGACGAACAACGACGTATTCGTTAAAAACGTACGAATTCACCCGTGAACTTTGCGCGGTTTAATGTGTTCGATTGTTGATTGTTTGTTTAATTATAGAACGCTTATTAAATATCACGTTTCGTAACAATTTTAGAAAATATAATAAAACCCAATTATGTACTCGATCATAGAAACAATACGTCGTTACGAGAATAATCTGTCGAAAGTTATACATATTTTCTATTCGAATTTATGATTATTTTGTAAATATTGATATAAAAACGCATTTGAAAAAGTTTTGAAGTGTTTATCTTTCACTCGGTACATATAATATATAACTGATGTTTGCTAAATCGTAGACACTACAGAGACATTTTATTGCCTAGTTTCCCGTATATACCTTAATGGTTTGTACAGTGTGAATTCTCAAAATGTTATATGTGTAGCAAAATTTGTGCAATCATCTGATGGCGGAATCGCAGAAGAAGTCTCTGAGAAGACGATGTATTCTTCCTGGTTTCGAAAACCGGATTTGCATCGTTCTCACATCGTCTTCGTCGTTCTCTCTATTAACTTTTGCTATTATGTGAACCGCGAAAATTTGCAAAGAACACAAAAAAAAAATGTTATATTTCATGCAGATTGTTCTACATCCGCCTTCAAGCATCCTTATACAATTATTCTCGTGTATGTGAAAAAATACCATCTCTTTGCGAAGGTCAAGTACCATCTCGTGTACCTTTATCATGTTGTTATTGTATTAGCGATTTTTTTCCTCATTTTTGAATAGCAAAATGGCATTTTTTTTGTACTGTAACAAATTGAATACGTTGCATAAGTGCTTGAAGAAAAATTGAAAACTAACAATTTTTTCTATCACTTAAAACTCCGCTTAATTGACAAGTATGAAAAAATTAAAAGCAATCACCGTTTAAATTAGTCACAATAACGCAACACGGTAAAACTGACCCATAACTCACATGATCGCGAAATGACTAAGTAATAATTTTTGATTGATGAGTTCAAAGCTACCAATCTTGAGCGAATTTCGAATACGTAATCGCATTCACATACTTTCGCTCGTCTCGAAGCTAATTTTTTCATATCTTGAAAGACCACAGTCGCACATGCCCATACCGAAAAGTTGCGCAAATTGTGCTCATCCGAATTTTCTTTGAATTATGAAAAACGCACATTCCCACACGAAAAGCGCGTGGGTCAAATCAATAAAAATCCTTTGCGTTATGGGAGAAAGATGAGCTACGACCTCATACTGGCGTGTATAATTGGTCGTTTAATGTCAGACGTTGTGCAAATCTGTAGACCATATAATGAATGGGATATAATGAGGTGTGTTTTTTGACAAATCGTTTATTCATGGGTGTTTGAGCAATCGATGGGCGGTCAAACATGTAGTCTTTTAAAAGGAATGATTCAAGTCTTATGTAAAAAATTTGAAGGTTTCATTGTTAGAAACTTAAAACTTTTCATTGTATCATCGTTTGGATCATTTTTTTTGTTTGACTTATTAAATAAATTGATATGTAAATTATACATGTCCAAACTATAAAATACATACATATATCATAGTATTTTCTGAAATTCAATTTTTGAACATGTTCGTTCGGATATAAAAATATAATTCTAATATCAATCATTTACAATTGATATTTCAACAAATACCAGCAAAATGACGAAACACAAGTTGATATTTTACTTCATATGCGGGCTTAAATTATCAATTTACTACAAAATAATACAGGTACTCGATGATTCATTCGATTATACGAAATATTTTTTACATCATTTAACCGTACTACAAAAATTAGATCCGTGACGTTCGAAGACCGAAAATACTTTATACATTTTGTCGAAGGTCTCCTCTTCGGCATGAAGATTGGAACTCGAGCAAATGTTTCCAACAAGGACACGAAGAGAACGGATGGGCTTTATGGTCATTATGACATTACAGCCGATTATTAGAAGTGCGTTCGAAAATACGTTTTCAAGACGCAAACATCCGCTGTATATGGCCACGCTTCGGGGGTAATAACGATTCGAATCCGTCTCGATGGGAAAAAGTCTTTGCAAGTGGTCAATGTTAATTGGTCTGATGCTTGCGGTGGTTTTTTTCCAATCGTAATTGCTCGAAAGGATCGGTTTTATATGACGAGATCAGTCTGATGTGCGTCACTTGATTTATACGTGTGAGGAGCTTAAAATCAAGTTTTCACTTCGAATTTAGTATCTCGTTTTATGTGGGTGATTTATGGAATTTGACACGTAAAAATCAGCTAATGATTTTTCATGAAAATGGCAGATGTGTGTTTCGAAAGCTTGTTTGATAGAATTTATAGTTTTTTTAAATTTATTTTAGTACGAGTTTTTTTTTAAATCTGATATTTTAATTAAAAAAATAATAATATATAAGAGATCTGTATAAAAAAAAAGCTAATTCATTGTGTTTTTTTTTTAAGAGTGTGTGGGTAACAAGTTATAAATAAAACTCATCCAAAACCAAATTTATTGAGCAATATATCCTAATAATAATAGATGACTGATATTAAATTATATGAAGTCATAGCATTACTACATGTAACTATTTGTAGAATATTTCAATCGAACCAAGAAACAACATCAATAAAACTCAACATTATTTTTTCCAATCCAATATAAATCAATATAGATTTTTTCAATCTCGATTTATTCGCAGGGCGCAAAAAAGAGACATTTAGAAGTTCATCAATTACGCACGTTAAGCTCCAGTCATGAACGTATTAGGATTCGCCAAACGGAAAGGTCAAGGTGGATGATGATACTCGATTTTTTGCCAATATCTCACGAATGTTACGCAAATTCCTCGACATCCGAACACCTCAGAATACACAATGGACCCGCCGAATGATATACACGTATAAACGTGCATTCTAGTGAAAGTGAATTATCATATTGAGAGGCTCCGCGGCCCGAAAGGTTACGAACCCATTTTTACAACGACGATTCCACTCTCAGGCAAAGGTCGTCAACTGTCTGAGTTCAAACGGTTACACTTCTGGTATGAACAACGGACCTATTGCCGTGTAATGATCGTGAGAAAGTCTATCCGGCTTCGATGGGGTGTCCGATTTCGAGAAATGTTGAAGATTTGTGAGGTGAAAAGTTAATGTTTCGAATGACAATGTATATATGTGTCGATAACACAAGTTTTTAAAAATGATATTGAGTCATTTTAAAAAATTGATTGGAAGGAAATGATAATTGTGTTCATGTGTCAAATTTTGTTTAAATATGTTTTTTTTTTCTAATATTATTTTAAGCGGCTCGAATTGCACATTTCCTTTCATTTTCGTTGCAATTGCACTGTTGTGGTAACGAGCACATTACCAGAGAATGTCGCGCAGAGACCACATTCGATTTTCACATCACGAAAAGAATCATTTCTTTAAATTATATAAAAACCTTTTTTCAGAAAGTAAAAGTGTATGTAGAATCAGTCTGATATTATTTTTTAAAATAACGTAGCAATATTTAAATTAATTTAAAGCATAATTGGCTATTTTGTAATCACACGTACATTGAACGAAGGCTGAAAAGCTTTTATATGAAAAAGTCACAAGTCACGATGAATTTATATTTTAAAACATTTTCATGCGTATTCCATAATTATTTCAAAATGGATTAAGTGAATTTTTGAATCCGAAAATGTCTTACCGTCATCGTACAACTGGATTATTGCATATACTATATACCTACATTATATTACAATTTCAACATAAAAATCAAATGTATCAGCATTAGAAAAACGAGCTTCAATTTCAAAACACATAAAGTACGCAACGTATGATAATAAGGAACAGTTTAAACATTTGAATAGCAAAATGAACGCGTTCACACTTCGACAATAGACCATTCGTTCATTGTATACTAGAGTAATGAACTGTTATTAATTTTTACGAAAACGACACGAGCGAAAATTGTGTCACGGAAAGTCATCGCAAACGCGATTCCGGTCCTCAAGTTTCACTTTAAAGACTTACATCACTATCATATATCACCATCAGAATTAATAATTTGAAAAGTGTCGGATTCGGCAATAATTCGTTATAATTATCGCCGAAAACGTGCGCTTTTGAATGGGCGTATTTGTTTCTCGTGTGATAAATTATCTCAGTTCTTCAGGCCGTTATATTTTCATATTATTTTTATAGGCACATTATGCGAGGAGATAATTAAGAAATGCTCTTTTCACAACATTATCGTTAGGCGAATCTGAATGGTAATTGTTCGAGCGTTAAATGCATAATACGATCGGCAATTAATGGCCTATTTATTTATGAAATTGTTGCTTCATTTGGCGTGTTTTGTCTGTGTACGCCGTTTGAAATTGTTGCAAAATGTGTTTTTTTTTTACGTTTTCGGAATTCGATTCAAACGAATAAAGCTTTGTTTTCTACTCTCACTTTCTTGTTATGTGTATGCATAAGAAAATCTTTTGTGTTGTATGATGAGACGTATCATATTTATTATGAAAAGGTTAAATGTTAATTGTAGAAAATGTTCGCGTGTTTAGGGTGCCTTTTAACCGAAATTACGCAATGATTTTTCTTAAATAATAATGATGGCTCTATCTCATTACAAAATGGCTTAAACGTTTCTATTTTTAGTTTGGAACAATTGAAAAAATTACACGAATTTAATTTCGTACTCACACTGGAGTTATTCATTTTATATGAACGATCCATAAAAAAAAAAACAATTCAAAACTCTTCGATCCGGAAGAATAGAAGAATCGATCGTGTGAAACTATACACGACATTGAAAACCTTAGATCATTTATTGACACATAACAATATATTTCCACGAAAAAAAAAACACGCCATAACTATCAAATAGGAAGCCGAAAACACTTCAACACCGCATCACCTTTCAAAACCGAAAACGGGACCTCTAAAAGCCCACGCATCAACACACCACCCACACCACAAGATGACTAATTAATTCAATTACATAAACCGCATTATCGAACACCATGCAAATTCCGATCCTTGACCATGGTCGACGACCATTCGCCTCGAGAGTTCCCATTCTTGCGAGATAAGAACGAAAGATGGCCACGAGAACCGAGAAGTGGTCAATCTTCGGCGTCCTTGGCTCCATCGTCATAGCCATCGTCATGGTATCGCCATCAATCACCGAATCGTCGGATGGCATGGCGTGATAAACTTGGCATTTCGGAAATAGCACAATATTCACACGACTCCGTTCGCTCGAGCAAATCAATGCACGAATGATAATGGGATGATTTTATTGTATGAGTGTGTGAATATTCTCGGTTTAAATATCATCGTTTATGATGGCGTGTTTATTTTCGATTTGAGGCAAATTTGTGTGCAAGGTGTGAACTTTGCAATTGCGTTTTTGCATAGTTCAAAGTGTAGTTTGTAATGTTAAGTGTTGAGAAAAGAGCATCGACCGTGACCTTTGTGGTAATTATTTAATATTTACAATATTTCAATACTTTTATGATTATGAAATCCGCTATTTTATAATTTAATGATATATAAATATAACAAAGAAAGCGATTTCATATTCATGAGTCGGTTTCTTAATAAATTTTTAATTTATTATTATGTATGAATTAATTAACGGTATTTTCGCCGCAGACAGAAGCCAAAATGCAAATTTGTAATTCTTTTCACAGCTTTTGAGAAAGTTGTATGAGGATTACAGATTCGTCCTCGAAGGATAAGTCAATCTCATGATTGCCTAACACGACATTGGCTCGAAATTTTCCCATATACAAAATTGCACGCGTTTCTTTTTATGCCGAATTTAACACGCTTATCGATTCACGATTGTGACACCGTTTTTGGAAAAAAATTGCGCAAATTCACACGTCGCTAACTATTCTTAGCATATTAAAAACGATCCAGTAAATAAATCATGATGTTATCCGTCCAAAATGTACCTGTTACCAGTCATAAGAATTTTCGATCTTGATATTACGAAATGTTTGTATATCTGTCCATCAGATTTTTAGCATATATAATCACAATCATTTTTTAACTTATTTATTGCTATCGTATTTGAAGTGGGTCATTATTGAAGATATTCGCATCAACATTGAAATATCGCTCGTTTATTTTAAGTATTTATTAGGTCAGTTTAACAATATGTAAACAAGTATTGTTTGTCGATATTGTGAAAAAGTAAATTTATGCTTTGATAAAAAATCGAGTGTGTATAAAAATATATGTAAATCTCATAAAACTGCATTTATTCGCCACCTTTTATGTGAAGAATATAAATTTTATTTTCGTAAACCAATGAGAAGGCTTTCGGACTGCAAAACGACTTTCTTTTTTTATTGTTTAATGAAACGTCCGATTCGAAACTATTAATTTCGAACTCACTCCCGTTAAAGATGCGACCTTTTGCGGTCGTTTATCGTTATGAACAAACTATAAATAACGATGTGAAAGTGATTGTTTACCATAGTAATAATATTACATTTTACAAGCTGCATATCGTTAATCGATGCATGTAAAATCGTATGATCATTACGCAATACGATGTAACACTAAAAAGGGCAACATGCGCTACATGCTAGTTTTCTATCACTATTTTTGAACGAAGAACATAACCATGTTTTTATTGCTGAATTTGAATATTACTCGTAAATTTATTCTATGATTTTTTTATGTATTGAAAATGTAATGAAAATAATTTAAGTTTTATATTTTACATAAGAAATGTAAATTTGATACTTTATTGAATATTTCAGCGCTTATACGTAGTGTTTTTTTCAACGAAAAAACCACTTATTTTTTTATAAAAATCATAAAAATTTTAAACCATTACATATTATACAATTCAAAAATAATAAAATCTCCTATTTTAGAATCTGAACATCGAGATTCAAGATGCCCAAAACGAGCCATCGACTTGCTATTTCCACTTAATATGCAGCGAAAAAGCATGCATAATATATAGGTACGAAAACGTGAGATGCAAACATACGACCATACAAAAAGCCATCGGAGACATTGGACTTCACGAATAAATCCTAAAAAAAAAAATTCGGCAAAGAATCTCGTCAGGGAAACAGTCTGACCTTTACCAACACCGTAAATCACCGCCGGTAGGAATCTGTGGGTTGTCGGCGTTCTTGTTGTTGTTGTTGTTGCCGGCTCATCTTCATCTCGGCCCGCGCGTTACGTAAAAGAGAAACTCTATTGATTATGTCTGCGGAGTGGTATCTCACGAAGATGGTCTGCATGTGTATGGGATGGCGAATCCGTGATCCTTCCTGTTGTGTGCACGACGGCCTCGACGACGACGTCTGCAAATTCAGCAGCGGAATATCGCAATTGCATGCCACGTTTCTGTGATGCAATTTGATGTGGTGTGAGGAGATGTCGAATAGTTTTGATGTGTGGAATTTGGTTATATAGATATATTTTTTTAAGTCAACACATTAAAAAAATTTCAAAATAACGCCCTACTCAATAGTAGGACGTTCTTTTTGTTGAGATAATCGCCAGGGAGGCCATTAACATTGGTTTTACGTTTTTTTTTAAATTATTTTTCGTTAATTTTTCCAGGTTTTCCCGATTTTTACTCAAAATTTAATTTAATTAATTAATAAAAAATACAGAATAAACGGCAAATGAAAATTATAGTACGTTTGGTCTCCCTAATATTTACTATTTAACTTTTTATAAGGAAAAATTCACCCGACAAAAATTATTACTTCAATCTATATTTATTTGATTAGTGCAAATATCTATTTGAATATTCAAGAAAAATATATTTTAGATGCTATTTTATATTATTTATTACTCGAATGAACGAAGACTTATGAGGTGTTGTACAAAAAAAAGTTTTTGTCGTAGTTGAGATTTAAATTCTCGACCTTTTCATTCATCAGTTAACCATTGTATAATAATGTGTCATGGGTCGGTTGTAATTTATTTAAACACCTTACAATCTCAACTTTGAGACTAAATTAATTGGAATTTATGTAAATTTCACATCTACTAAATTTTATTTTTTATTAAAACAAATAGCGGAGAATCGTCTAATTTCGTGCTTACTTGCCATTATATTGTATTCTATTGTAAAATAATTAAAACAAAGCTTACAATAATAAAACCTTTTTTTTCATTGCACCATTATTTACATGTTGTAATTCATTACTAATTTTGTGACATGATTTTTTTTTTTTTAAATAATTTCAATACATGAAAATCCATAGTAAAAAAAAGATATTTCACAAAAACGTGACACAATTGGCTCATTTGAACTATTCAAAGCCTCATATTATTATATGCACACGATATCCAGAGTGTGGCCATCATCGTGTGCAATTTATTCGGCGACGTCTCTAAAAAATGTTAAAGTGGGACACGAGTGCTTCTCCTCTTGTACATTTGGATGGATACGATGATCGATCGTCTATCTGCTAGATCTTTAGTTGATCAATCGAGGACACGTTCCGTAAATGTTATATTAATGATGGGTTAATAGCAGTTGGACTATTTCGTGATCGAGATTCTGCAACGGTCGAGAGGTCATACTTAGTGCGAATTTTACGTTCAACTATTTGGGAGTCGATGAAAAATCTATCGATTGATCTTATAAATCATATTAACTGTCTACAGAGTCATTAAATCTTTTTTATATAGGTTATTAGAAAATAATTTGATTTTTTTGAACGATGAAGAATTTTAAAATAATTACAGAATAAGATATTCAAATTTGTAAATTTTTTATTAATATTGAATTTAATGAATAATTATTTGAATTCAATGATCGTATAATATGATTAATTAATTTCACAACGACCCTCAGACCTTCCGCAGCTTCCGACTCGAGTTCATCAAACACAGACCACAACCGAGCAAATTTCTCTTTACAAACACACAAAACGACAATCATCCGGACAAGATCCAATTAGAGATGCACTCCATGGGACAGAATTGATATTTCCACACGACTTTCGACTGAGGTCACGACACGAGCGCGAATCTTCCGGCGAAACTTTTGAAATTCGCGGGCGTGGCGGTCGTGACGCACACGCGAGCCATCCCCGGCTCGTTTTCGAAAGTCGAAATATTACATTTCGCACACACATAATAAATGTAATATATGGCGTATCGCACGAGAGCGTTCACGGTTCGGTTTCGATCACTTTCGCCGGAAAAGCTCGGAAAAAGTGCGATAATTGCGCGGTTGACATTTGAACTTTTGCCTGTTGCACAATCATGTTGTGGATTTTATGAGTTGTTATGATGGTTTTTTTTAAAAATTGATCAATGTTTTATCGCCGTTGTAACATCACAGTCATAAGAGGCGACCGATGACGAGAATAAGGACGTGTCAAGTTTCCGGAGAACGTCGAAATTCGCACAATGCAATCGGGCCGTAGGAAGAGCGGCGGTGTTAACAATGACGCCAATGACGCAAATTCTCAAAGTTGCAAGTTGAGATGGACGATGGGAGAAATGGAAAGCGACCCATGTACGCAGTGTCCAAACAACGTAACTTGGCTCTCTTCTGGTAGTTGCATAAAAATTGCTTAAGAAGTTCGATTCCGCGAACGATAAATGGTTGCGGTACATTGGTCGCAGGCGAAAAAAGCAATTTGAATCAAAATTCTAACATAAATTTAACCGAAGATAATATTTGAATCGTTCATGGATATTGCATAGTTCTTTATCACATTTGAAATCTCAGTTATTAGTCATACGTGTTCCGATTTCATATTGCGATTCTTCATAGAGTTTCACTCATTTTATAAGTAGGAAGTGCATAGTCGCGTGTTGTGAAATTAATTTAAATCGAAATTGTATATCTGTTTCAAAGATCCAAGTCATTAGTCATATGTGAGCTAAAGTTCATCGTTTCTATTCCGTGTTCAATGTCTAAGAAAAGATTGATTCACACGCTCTTGAGTGAATTTGTATCAAAATTATAAACTCATTATGATGATTTCGGTTGTCAGTTACATTCGTTTAGTACTAATGCTGCTTGAAGCACCTTGATCAGTTACAGCATAATAAATGAATCTAGATGATCTTGATTTGAATCTGCATGGTCGTTTCGAAGATTCGGTCATTAATTAGTATGTAAATGTATGCGTGTAAGATCTGCATTCTTGACATATTAATCTTGTATTTCTAGTTGTTGATTCGACTTAGAAACTGCATAAATATTTGGGAGATTTCAATATTTATTTCAATATATTTACATTTTCGAAATTTATTATATTAGATCAGTATAAAATGGTCATCGGCGAAACGAGTTATTCGAACGATTCGAAAGGATATTGTATCGAAAACGGATAATCATCTTAAAGATTTCTATCATTAATTGCTCGTTTGTGTGTTCGAAATCAACGGCTTCGCTACGTTGGTTCTTCACAATTTGTTAAATTATGGACACTAATTAAAATCTTCTAATAGGGCTCACACAGAATCTATTATCGCACAGATTTCCCTCATTAATATATTTCAAGTTTAGAGATTCTGTAAAATTTTATTGCATAGAATGATTGATCACCTTGGACAAAAACAATTTAAATTACTCGAAAGGATTCTCAATTTCGAATAGAAACTGCATACCGATTTAGTAACATGTTCTACGATTTCGCAAGAACTAACTTTACGCAGAGGCAGACCATCATCAGCGATTGTACAAACGAGCAATTTTCCCGATTCGTAAGGACACCTCGATTCCACATACATTAATTATACGCAACGATTTAACACCGATCATCACGAACACATCTAGTTCAAACCAACATCAAAGCGAAAATATTCAATACCACCAACCACAAATAAAGCGGCCGCTGTCGAAACATCCAATAAAGCAACAAACGGCCACCACTCCGAAGATACCGAGCCTCAATTACGCATTAACCCATTTAGACCGAAGGTTTTTTTTTGCGAGTTTTTTCCTGAAATTCATAAATGTTACATAAAATGGTGTAAAAAAAAATATTTTCAAGTAACTTTTTTTTTTATTGTTTCTAGTTTTTGAGATATAAGGTGTTCCGAAATCGGATCACTAGGCACTAGGCATTTTTATTACATTAGAAGAATATACTGTTTTTTCATAATTATTTGGTGACTACTACTAGATACTATAAAAATTATTATTATTATTATTATTATCATTATTAGCATTTTTATTACTATTATAAAAAACTACTTATGATGATATATGATTGCAAATTTGACATACAAGGCAACATTACATTTTTCACATTTAAATGTTGTGTTTTTATGGCATTTACGGCAACGTGTTTGTTTATTTTGGTTTATTATATTATGATTTAGAGCCAGTGGTGGCCAGATGAAATCACTTGGTGGGCCAAATAAAATAATGCATATCTTTGAAGGGCCACTCATAAATATTTTACAACGTAACAACAATATGATAGTTTTTATATTTAAAATAAAAAAAAAAACGCTGTCTTGCACATTTCAATGAAATGTGCAAGACAGAAGAAGAACAGAAGAACAGAAGAACAAAGGGCTCGAATACCATTTCTTTCCCCGTATTGAAGCTCGATAATTAGCAATATTTTCATCAGCTCTGGCGACACCTCCCATATATTGGTTATATAATTTTATCATGTATGGCTGTTGAACCTGTATTTTATTTTTTTTTTCATTTTGAGAATAACGATTTACTAGAGAAATAGGATTAATTCCAGCTCCTGAAGAGGCAACAGTGACAATACTATTGTCATGCCACTTACAGACAATATTTCCCCGATTATCGCTTTTTTTTGAGTCAAATGCTCCTCTTTCTTTTTTTCTTCATAATTTCGTCTGAGTGAATCAGAGGCTTGTCAATTCGATCTTTTCTCACGGTCCCTGTCACCCGATGGCCCATTGAAGTGAGTTTATCGAGTAAAAGAAATACTTGTAAAAAATTATCAAATATGAAATAATATTCTCCAGGATGCTCTTTTGTGAGTGCCTCAACAAATTGAAGCACCACCGATGCACCGACGCCATATTCTTCATATTGGGTATTTGGATTTTTTACCCTGATATGGTTGGAACCAACAGATGTACCCTAATCGTGTTGCTCCACACCAAAACTTGAAACCAAATCGGATAGGTTTGCCTCTAATAAATTGCTTACACCCGTGACGACCAAAGTAGGGAACCATTGACTCGTCAAAACTGAACTTTGTCTCGTTTGGCGTAAATTTTAAGCATCTCTCATTTAGTTCAGTTATAATGGTCGTAATTTGGAAAATTTGTCCGTCTGGTTTAAATTTTCATTATCAGCGACATGTATATTAGTAAAATTGACGTAAATCGATCACGCCTCATGGCACCATTGACCATTGTATTATGGGTATCAGCCCTTTGCTCCCAGTACATTCGTCGTCTCGGTAGTAGGACGTAGCCACTCAAGAAAATTATTCCTAAAAAGCATTTTAGTTCTGAGTGACTCCAGCCAAGATTTATTCCTTTTCTATTTAGAAGCGTACAAGTTCGTGTACGTCACAATCATTTCAACTAATTTGTCGTCCAAAAAAAGTTCAAAAATTTCTGTGGGATTTTTTTTTGTTATCTGTTGAAGTTGCGTAACTTTTCCTTTTGGAGATCGTGGGTCCAAATCAGTGATTTTCCATCGGCGTGCAACTTTAGTGAGTTTATTTTCTTTGCTCGAGGAAGTTCTTGCTCAGTAGAAGCAGGGGTAACTTCATTATCAAGTCGAAATTAGAATCACATCATAGACTAAATGTGCAGGTGCTCGAAGTAAAGAACCTGGTAGATTATTTATCGTTCCACCATCTTCGTCTCAGAATCTTCATCCGAAATTGGCGCTGTTGCGTTTTCAGGCGGTTCGATGATTATAGTCCTTGCTCTAATATTATTTTCTGTTTCTAGCATTTCCACAATTTAATTTAACGATAAGCCCTTCGACATCTTGGGAAAGGCCTGTTTTAACTAAAATAAATAAAAATATTAGAGCTCTCTTTGACGTATGAATGTTTTAAATTTAGTAGTTTACTATATTTATTATTTTATTTGTTATTATAACGTATTGCTACGTCGGGTTACCAGATGATAACGAGTTCACTCGCGTCGACGGAAAAGGATGAGGCGTCGATGAGAAGTTGGTCGATTCTCAGATCGAATGAAATGCGGGGTTTTCACGAGTTATGTGAAATAGGGTTCATTCAGATTCGCAGTTACATGAATTATCAATTACTCAAACAATTATAAATTATAATTGTTAATTATAATAATATATAATAAATATAATAATATATAATAATTATAATAATATATAATATTGTAACTTACAATATTATATATAAATAATAATAATAATAAATAAATAAACATCAATCTAAACTTTCTTCACTACCGTGCTGCATTGCATTGAATAGGTCATCTATGTGCCTAGCGTTTGAAAATCGGAACACCGACTTTACAAGCCCATAATAACGACAATATTAATAATTTCTGTATATTGTGACTAAAATACGGTAGCGTATATAAAGTAGATTAGTAATAGCAAAATTGTATTTATAGGACCGAAAAAAGCAAAGTAATAATTACCTAAGTTGAAAAAAACTTTGCTGAAATCGTCCAATATTATACGTCAATGTTTATAAATATATCATGACGTCGTTACAGGTCTATGCACGTTCAAATATTAACCACAAGCAAGCGACACTAACACTATATCCAACTTGATACTTTTAAAACCATTTGTTGTTGATGTTAAGAAGTAAAAAAAAAAAAAACGGCAACGAGTTTAGTGTTCCGAAATCGGATCACTAGGCTTAAATGGGTTAAAGCGGTCAGTCCAAACGGTACATAAGGACACCGAACTGCTTCGGAGGTTTCGATCGTTAATTACACATGTATGCGTTCAAGATCAGCTATTTTCCATCGTCGGCGAGAGAAGCATCCTGGTCTTGGTAAATGGCGGTTATCCTTCACCTGCTTAGCGAGCCGCACACATTCACCAAAGACGTGCGATCTTCATTTTTTCGTACTGTGTTTGTTTTTTGTATCGTTCTCGTTGTTCGGTTTCGGTATATTTTGCATACCTGTGAGGATTCTCCCGACGCCGATTTATGTATAATGGGTTTTCGGTCGGGTCGGCAAGGTCGCTGTGGTAAAAAATGTGATCATAATGGTCTGTGTGAGAAATCGTATCGTAATACAAGCTCGGTGAATTTTCAGGTGGATGTATTATATTTAGTTTGACCGTGGCCAATATGCTTTGTTAATTAATTATTTTTCGCGCGTAGCTCTGTTGCATGGTGATCAATTGAATTTTGTGGTTTTTTTTTTGCAGAGTCATTATTATGTGGAAAATTTGGTGTTATTTTTATGAAACATTAATCTGGCACCGTGTACAATTTGAATTAGATTTAATTCTATGTTTGTGAAGAATGAGTCAGATTTGAATCAACAGTTATTTTTTATTGATATAAAAATTTTGAATAGTATCAATAAAATTTTATACATAACATATTTTTTGGTGTAGACGTGTTTTAAGAAATTTAATTAAATAAAAATAATTAAATTTCATATATAATAAAATAAAAGGAGCACGAGTTATATGATAGTATAATTAACAAGATATATAATTTTACGAGTGTTTTATAGATTTATCGATTATAGCACAACTTTTACATGCGTATGGTTCAAAAGCTAGTTTATTAAAAACGTTGCGAAATTTGAAATTGTACCAATTATATGGATGTGTACAATACATAATTGCATAAATACGTATTCTTCGCCTTGTAAGTCATAATATTTTATTTTTATTTCAACTGAAATGAGTCATATAATTTTTAACAGAATTTCACTTCAATATTCCGATTCCCAACTCCGAACGCATCATAACATTTCGTTACCGACCAAAAAAAAAACCATATTTATTTCCCAACGCCTGACATTTCCAAAAAAACCAACAAGCGGAAAGTCGTCAAAATTCGCAGTGATATCAATTTTTGCGTTTTGCGGTCGATTATGACGTCGATGGTTGCGATCTGTCGAAATGCATCAATTTGCACTCTCCACGCAACGGTGCTTCACAAAACACCCATTTCGCAAGTGCGAAATAACCCGAGACAAAAGGGTTTATACGAACCATTTATTCTTTTTCCGTGTGCCAATTGTCGTGTAACGTTCGCAAATAAACATTCAACATTAGGGGAATCTGCGGCTTTTCCACAACGTCTCGGAAAACAATGGAAAATGTGCTATAGTTTGGAAAAAAAGGCCGTTGCGCCAACGTGGATATTTTCGGACCCCGATTGTTTTCGCATGTGTGAATTTTTCGTTTTGGCATTTGGAAATCGTTTATAATTGAACTCGGTTCGGTTTTTCGACGTTTTCTTTCTTTTTGGTGCGAAAGGGGGCAACATTGCACCACTTGGTTGTTTAGTAAAGAATGGAAAGGGCGCTTGGGTAATATGGAAAGTAGTTTATGTGTGAATCAGTTTGGTAAGTCCTTTAAATTGGATGTATAATAAAAATGTGATTGTAACTTCGATGGTTTAAAGTGGAAAATGTTTGTTCTCGGCGTTTTTTTTTATCGGTTTAATCAAAGTTGTTTAATGCATCTGCTCATAATTAAAACTGCTGCGTAATTCACAAAGTGAAAAATTGAGGTTAATTACCAATATATCATGATTATCATACGTATTTAGAACTGAACAAAAAATTTAAATGTATTCAAATTGAAAACGAACTGAGTATTGAAAGTTGAACGGAAATCGTTTTATTTTTAGAGGTATCGTTTTGTAAAAGTCTAATCATCCTAGAAAGTGATTAGACATCTTCTATGAGCATTATGGACAAATATTTTCAAATCGAAATTAAAAATTTAACGTTCATCAATGCACAAAAATTATCTGCTTGTTAGACTTTGAATTGTATTAAAAGGAATTATCAATCAAAAGTCCTCAAATTTGTAAAATATTAAAAGATTTACATATTTTAAACACAAACATATTTAACATTCGCATTGTATATATTACGTATAATCAATATTCGTATTTACATAACAAATGTATTCACATTATATGATCACATTTGTCAATGTCAATAGCAACACTTGAAATTGTTTACCAAACATTTTAACATAAATACAGAAGAGAAAAGTTCGCTTTCTTAATAATCAAATATTGATCATTTAAATAAAAATATTAAACAATGGATCAAAAAAGCAAAAGAATACATTTTGCACCCTTAAAACATCCGAAAATTTCCGGCAAGACCATCACAATATTTTTCATGACGGAAACAAAGTCAGCACTCCAACCTAATATCATTCGAACGATTCCTCATACGATGCTTTCACATATGTTGGGAAACGCTGATCGTCATTCGTCAATTATATTCGTATTAATGTCGAGAGGTGAATGCAGTGCATGATTGTGCACGTACCTCTCACCCGGGTCAGGAAGTCCACCTCAACAATTCGACAATGACATAACATCACGGTTATGTACACTGAGGTAATGTGCCTTTACTTACTGATAATCCGGTATCATCTCTGGCAGGGACGGGTTCAGGTTTTCCAGTATATAACCTGTTTGTATATTGAATATGTGTTATTGATGTGATGAAAAGTTGATGGTTTAATTGTGTCATCTATCATTGAAGTTGAGCGGTTTGTGGTGTGGTCGATAGATAGATAAATTACTGGATTGTTTCGATCTAATTTTCAATGACATTGGAAAACGTTGCACATGTGATGATAAATGTTGTAAATTAAATTAATGATTTTCTTTATATTTATGACATAAATATTAATGGATTATTATTTCAAAATATGTACGAGAATTTCGGTTCGGGGATTCATTTTTGATGTTTTTCATAAAAAAATTGATGCTTGTTTTGAATCCATAATTTATTTTTTGATGTATATGTTTATATAAGAAAACTTATACATCTTCTATTATGGGATAACAGGTATAAACTATTTTATCAAGGTGACCGCCAATTTTAAGGGAAAACATCAAAAAAATAAAAAATATATCCACCTAATTTATATTTAAGAAACTTGATCAGTTCCCAACACATTAAAATAAATGAGTCAAGATCTTGAATTTAGATTTCTGCATAGTTAAATAAAACTAAAAATTTCCAAATATTTTTTTGGATCAAAATAAGTGTTTCCTGATTCGCCTCTGATCCCAGTTCACATATAATTGCTGAAAGTGATGCAATTGTCTAATCATTACTAACCAGTAGGCTATTTATTACGCTTATTAAATTTTACGAGAGAATCCACTCAACGATCCAACAGAGAAAGTCAAATATTCGTTTTGGACCGAACGTGCAAATTCAGAAAAAAATAAAGAAATATTCTTCAAAATGCCGGTCCATAAACACAGCCTTGTGGAAAATAAATGACCGACGGTTATTTGACGTGTTAATATTGCGATTTTTATCGCCGTTTAGATACTTGTTGCGATCGTTTTTTTTTTTACGAGATGTGGTAAAAGATGAGAAATCGAAGAGTTGCCTAATTCTAGTTTAGTTAATATATGTATGTTAAAGTGAGATGATAAAATCGAACATTATTGACGGCCTGTGGTAATTGATGAGGTAAAATTAGTAAAATCGTACATGTCGAAAGTATTATAATATTATGTACTAGGAATTTATTTGTTGGATATAAAAAATCGATGCAATAAAAATAGGCCGTAAATCATTCATAAAATTAACGAATAGTGCGATTGAATCAAATTCTATGAAATAAAACAATCCCACGGTAACTGCTTGATTTAGATAACATACTCAAGTATTGATCAACGTCAATATTTCTCTCATTGTGAAAATATGTCTTAATAAAATTACTATGACAATTTTGCATTTATCATAATACGTTTCCGGTACTTAAGAAAATCTTTCCATAATTCAAGCGAAAACTATGACTGTTCTAAACACAATGAATCGGATAAACTTTCCAAATTATATACGTATTTGATATAGACAAACGTAAGTTCACACAAGCACGATGTTCAGATTGCAATCGTGATGCACCAGGAAATGCCCTGCAGAACGAATCATCTGGAAAAAGTGAAGTGTCGAAGGTTGAGCCGTTGCTCGGTTTTTTCAAACATATTTTCTAGAACTTTCCGCATTGTTTTTTATGAAGAATCAGTACATATAATATATAAAGATATTAGTCATTTTAAACTTTAAAATACAATTTATATTACTGTAATCGATTGTGGCTTTTCGAAACATATTAAAATAAATATTTTTATTTAGTTCATCATCGTTCTGAATCAGATCAGACGATGACTCAAGGTATCATCATTCATAAACTAATAAAGGCTATTTGTTGCTACAAAATAATAAAATTGTATTTAATTTATCATACAATAAACGAATCATAAATATTTTATTACTTTTATTGAAACAGGGCATCTAATAATGCTTACTAAGACTGTATATTGTATTAGAATTTTTATAAACACGAATTGAAATAAAATTAAAAATTATTATTGACCATCGAAGCTCAGCGACGTATGCTGCAGTCATTAAATGAGTTTAAAAGAAAAAAAAGTTTCTAAACATCTAACAATATAAGATATCACATAGGTTACACATGAAGATGATTAAATCTTCAAAAGAAGAGGAAAAAAAACAGAAAATTGAATCATTTTTCAATTAAAAAAAATTATATACCGTAAATTACATGTTATTTAACAAAACTATCTAAAAAAATGAAACTGTGAAGTACTGGTTTTCCGCATAGAGTGTCTCACGGTTTGAGAACCGGGTCGGGTCTCAGAGCCGAGGTCACTTTCGCTTTCTGCCTAGGAGCATCGCTAAGGCTAGGTACACAATATTTGAATCGAATTCAAAATCTTCCCATGAATTATGCATGCTCGTTTGGTTTTTTAAAATTATGTACATACGATTATTATGCTTATGCGGTATTTTGGAAATGGGCGTTATTTAATGTTTTAATCGGATGTGTGACATAATGTCGATTATGCGTTTGTCCGGTTCGATTCGAATCTTGGTTTCTAATATGGATGTGAATTTTGAATGCGATGGGCCGGAAGTTATTTAGATATTGCAGCTTCTCGGTATGTTTTAACGATTTGGATATATTAAGGTCGCCGATAGATATTGCTTTCAAATAATTATCGGATATTGCATAAAATTTTTTTGCGAAAATTTGAATTTTTATCTTTCGCAATCGAAGAAATTATCCTTTTATGCAAAATACTAATATTAAACGATTATCGTTTTTGATATGAATAAATATATATTTTATCAATATTAATATAAAACAAAGGAAAAACTTAATGTCAAAAAAATTACATACGGATGTCTTTTGAATATTAAAAAAATTGTAAATCTATTATTATATCAAATAGACAATACTCGGGAAAATATTATACGAATTAGAGGTAAACAGCATTTTCGGTATACGAAATTTTCAATAAAATAATCGTAAATTCCAAATAATGCAACCTCACCTTTATGCACATAGCCAAAAGCATCTCAACATATCAAAGGCGGAGATTCGTGATTTATGCACGATAAAGAATCTTGTTATTTATTTTTTTCATTAATATTTTAATATCGGCGTTGTGTAAGTTGTCCAAATTTTTTACATACGATAATTACGACCGAACGTATTACTGCGTGTTTCTAATTCAGCATAATTATATTTTTACTATTGCATATATCACACATTAACGGATACGTCTCGCAGCGAGAATCTGTGAGAATATTCATTGTTCTTCGATTATGATTTTCAAAAAAATTTCCTTGGACACGTCTACGACAAGGCTGATCCTATATAATTTTTTTCGCATATAATTGCACATTCGAGGAAACCATTATGTGTTTTTTTTTAGATCTCAATCTTGCCTGTGTGTGTTTTGATGGTTTTTTTCGAGATGTCTATCGGACAATTTTAGCAAAAAGTGAGCGATGTTCCGTTATTATTTTCTTGTCGGAGTAGAAAAGCGTGTTTCCGCGTAATGTCAAGTACGAAAATTCGTGATATCGTCATAAAATAATGGACGTTTTTATTATTCGAAACGTGCGTTCTGAACGAGAATGTGTATTGTTTTATTCCTGCGAATTATCAAAAACTTGCACGTACCCTATTAATTTGTACGTTTTTTGCGAGAATGAGATTTTCATGATTTCCAAGCTTGTTTCGGAAAACTGGTAAACGACCAAAAAGACCGTACGAGACAAAGAATATGATAATTTCATATTAAAATATTTAAATTTAATTTGAATTTTGATTTGATTTTATTTTGGTGACTTAATCATTACTTAATTATTCGAAAGTAATATACAAAATTATCTCATCGACACAAAAACGACTCAATCAAATCGAAAAAAACAAACTTCAACTAATTTATGAACGATCACCGATAACGACCACCGTCCAGGATCTACCAAAGGTTCAAATCTCACATTCCAGGATCTACCAAAATCGAACAACAATCGGAATTCACGACCAAACGAAAAAAATAAAAAATTAAATCGGCGAACGTGAATGAATGTACGGCAAAAGCCTCACAGAGTGGGGGCTTTTCCCCACCCTACGCCATGGTGGAGAGCTGCTCCATCCGAGTTCATCATCATCTCGAGATTGTCGAGCTTCAGTCGATCTTGGTGATCGCGACGTGTGCGACATGTACCTTTTGATCGCACTGTGTTTGCTCGGTGAGTAAACCTGGTTGGCGAGGGTGTTTATGTGGTGTTTAGGGGATTTTTTTTTGGAAGTGTTTGTTTTAGTTTAAAAGTGTGTCGGTTTATGTTTTTTTTATTGTATTATTAGATGTTGGTTAATTTTATTTTGGTTTAGTTTGAATTTCGTATGTTGAAAGCTCTGTGGGAAAATTATTGCGGTCGGAAAAGTGATGGTATTTCGAAGTGATTCAGTGATGTGATTTTTTTTAATAGGCCATAAAAGTGTTTTCGTTTTATTTATTTTTTAATTAATTTATATTTTCGATAACATAATAATTTTTCATATACAAAACAAATCATTATTAATTAATTTAAATTTTCACTTTTTTCGATGATACATTTCTATTTTTTTTTAATACATAAATTCATTAAATTTCTGATGCATATGAGATCTTGAATATTTATCCGGTTCTTAAAAAAAAATGAAACAAACGCCGAATAAATTAAAACGAGTTTGATATCCGAGGTATTCTATACGAAATATTAAAAAAAAATCACTCAAACTTTTTTGATGTGACATGAAACGATGATAAACAAATGTCAGATTAATTGCGTCCGGTAAGTGCAAAAAAAATTATTTCAATCGAAAGCTCGATCGGAAAATGTCAAATTGTGACATAGAAAGCGGTCTTATGTAAAGTTTTCGATTTAATTTTTTAATCGATTTGAAGTTTCTGCAAAAATCAAAACGTGTTTTTGAATATTCATATTGAAAACACGAAATAGCTTTATTTGCATAATTATTATTAGATTGTATTGACTTGCTAATATGAAATGTTAAATGAAATCTGAAGACAAAAAGAATCTCGTTTAATTATAGATGCAAAATTTCCTCATTCATAATAAAAAGATCGATCGGAACGTGAAAAGGAAATCCGCTTTCCATCTTCGATTTTCCCACAAATGCAACACTCCCACGAGCGTTTTGCCCATCTTCGATTTCAATGAACGTTGCAATGTTGCACTCCAACTGCATCCGTCCAATTATTTGCATATGCACTATTAATTAGAACGATA
The DNA here is from genome assembly GCA_009617725.1 of Hydropsyche tenuis. Taxonomy (NCBI): domain Eukaryota; kingdom Metazoa; phylum Arthropoda; class Insecta; order Trichoptera; family Hydropsychidae; genus Hydropsyche; species Hydropsyche tenuis. The sequence continues at coordinate 2,523,663 of VTON01000022.1, read as the reverse complement.
TCCATTCGTAGGAATAATTCAGATAAATCTAGAACTACTTTTGCTACATAACACTACAACAACCACATTATTTCATATGGCTAATTGCGATATGTCTCGAAATTATCAACGGCCACATTGTGACGCGGCGCACTTTAAAAATACTCTGATGCAACTCGTTGTGACACCGTGGGAACTGATCAAAATAATGCAAAAAAATAATACAAAAAGGCAAAAACAAAAAGCAACAATGAGTTATAATCGTGTAGAAAATTGTGTTCTATTTCCCCGAGTCGAGCTTTGTGAGTCGATTTTCGAATTGCACGCAATTGCACCGGACTTGATTGTTTTATTGGAGCTGACATGTGTGTGTATTTTTTTTATTGATTATGCGCTATTTTTCAGCAAATTAGTATTCATGATTTGCGTGTAATGTCAGGATTAATTTATGCAGTTAAGAATATAAATAAATTAATGAATGATATGTAAATGTCGAAATGTGGTTCGTGTACTTTTTATGTTCGCATGATTTGATTATTTGAAAGTTATAGGGTTTTCGATTTACATATACGTAATTATGTGAATATTTGTAGTTTTTTTTTAAATACTTTTTACGAAAATGCTTATCAAGCATTTATATTCTATAAATATGTTATCAAATGTTTTAACATACATATAAATAAAATTTATTTTACTATGGTCATAATTGTTAATTTTAGGAACGGCCGCTGCAAGGCAGCCGGCTGCACCGCAGCATAGCGCAGACCATTTACCCGACACAGTATTCTCATGCAGGGATAAAGTTCTTGGTGGATACTATGCAGATCCTGATGCACAATGTCAAATGTTTCATGTTTGTGTGAAAGTTGCAGGAGTTGGAGTGAGTATAAAAAAATATTTTTATAAATATGATTGTTCTGCGAACATATGTTCATTAAAATTACTTTTCTTTTAGATCCAAGACTTCCGTTTCTTGTGTCCAAATGGTACTGCTTTCGACCAAGAAGCACAGATATGTGCTGGTTGGGCTGATGTTGCATGTGAGCCAGCTGCTCTTTATTATTCCAGCGATAATTTCGATCTATACCGCATTGGATCTGGTGATTGTTTAAAATATATTTTATTCGTGTATCATATTTTGAAGAAGATTATAATTTTTTTTAAATAAATATAGGTTTTGAAAGCAAAAAAGCGCCAACTAACTTCGAGGATGAACCAGACTTTCATTTGCAACGGTCTGAACCTGATATATTCAGTGGTGCCCATTCTTCAAATTTCTTCAATAATCGTGAAGGAAAGGATAACCAGGACTCCACTGATGTAGGTGGCCAGAGAAAGAATCAAGTTGAAAATCAACAGAGAAAGAAGGTTGTTAAGAAGCTGCAGAGGCGTCCAACTGAAAGTGCTCCTCAGCCAACACCTCCACAACCGAAACCATTTACAAACAATTTTGCTGGATCTTATTCACCCACAACATCTAGAACTACATCAACAACATATAGAACAAGCACGCTATCTCAAAATAACAACAACAACAACAACAACAACAACAACAACAACAACAACAATAATAACAACTACAATGGCAACTATAATCAAAGATCTAATAATTATCAATCATTCAGACAGCAGCCATCTACTACAGCAGCTTCATATGATTCAAGCAATAATTATTACAAAACTGAACAGGACAACAAATATACTCAGAAAACTGAACAGGCTATCCAAAATAGTACACCTTCGAGTAGATTCAATAATAGGCCTTATAGAGGTAGACAGCAATCAACACCTGAATACAATTACAATACTGAAAATAAGCAATCAACAGCAAATAGTAATAGAGGCACTCAATATTACAACAAAGAAACGAAATCTACTTCTGACAACAATGCCTATAATACTGCTACTTCTAACAATTATTATTCAAGCCCATCAACGACTCCAAAATCCAACAGGGAAAAGAAACCATCATATGAAAATCAACAATTTTCTACAAAAGTGGACTACAATACTGAACCAACTTATCAAAAACAACCTTCATCTCAAACTAATTACAACAGCCAACAATATGTAAGTTCTACTCAACAGACAACTCCTAACTATAATTACAACAGTGAAGCATACAATAAACAAGATTCAACTTATTATAATTCAAAATCAACTCAACAATCAACCCAGCAACCAACTCAGCAATACAACCAGTATAACCAACAATCGTCTGCTCAATATAATAATCAACAATCATCAACGCAGTACAATAACCAACAGCCATCGACTCAATATAATAATCAACAATCTTCAACACAGTACAATAATCAGCAACCATCAACACAGTATAATAATCAACAATCATCTACCCAATATAATTCCAACAATGACGATTTTGAAAAAATTAAGCCCACTACAAGAAACTTTGAGAAGAAACAACAATTCAGCGCTAAACAATCAACACCTCAATATAATAATGACAATCAAAAATACAGCCAACCTATACAACAAACTCCCAAGCCCAAATACAACACAAACTTGCAATATGATAATAATCAACAATCTACTCCACTTTATAATAATGATCAATATAAAAATAATCAAGCATCCTCAACGTTTGAAAATAAACAATATTCAACACCAGCACCGACAACTGCAAGAGGGAATTACAATCAACAGTACAGTAATCAACAATACAATCAGCAATACAATCAACAATTTTCTGCTAATAATCGCCAGCAATCAAGCAGCACTGATTATCAACAAACAAAAGATCAAAAATCTACACCAATAAATTATTCTACAAGCTCAGCACCTACAAACAATGCAAATAACAGACAAAATGAACAGAGATATTCTACAACAACATACAAATCGAGCAAACCAGATGATTATGATGATGGTCAATATCGCCCTGAATTGTATGAGCGTGAAGCCGGTGGACAATATGATGTTTCTACCCGTAAAAACTTCAGAAATGAAGCACCTGTTCAAAAGACACCTGAACCTGAATTGTTAAAAGCTGCACATTCTATCAACATAGCAGCAAGTGGAAATCAGTTTGCAAGAGAAAACAAACAGAAAAGCTCACCGGTACCGATTACAACCCAAAGAAATGTTTATACTCAAACATCACAAGCAACCTACACAACAACAACAACCACTCCAAGAAACGTTTATTCTAGTTTTGCAGCAGTCACTAGTGCTGCTCCAAGACCATTTTCAGCTAGACCAGTTGAAAAATCCACATTAGCTCCAGCTCCAGTTGAAAAAGTTTCTCAAGTGAAACAAGCACCAATTCAACAAAAACCAGCACCTATACAACAAAAACCAGCACCTATACAACAAAAACCAGCACCTATACAACAAAAACCAGCACCTAAGCCTGCGGTGTCAAAGCCGAAGTCTTCGTCAAAAAGTAAAGATGTAAGTTATGATTATGCTTATTATGATAATTCTGATCATTATAGCGAGTATGATAACATAGAAGAATTTGGAAGAACGTCGAAGAGACAGTGAAAATTTACCATTTTTTAGTTATGTAATTTTAGGTGATTTTTTAATGCATACATTCAATGTGGACAGACAGTCAAATATGTGTGCTTTTTCAAATATTTTTATTTGTTTAATTTTTTCAATGATAACATTGTCCATGAATTTAAGTACAAATTTGATGATTTATGCATGTGCTCATGTTGTAATTCAAAATTTAACAATCAAAATGTAATATAACAATGCTTATACAATGTGAAGTGAAAACAAAATTGTTGTAAGATAATTGATTTTTATTTATTATTTTTATAAAAACTGAAATTGTATTTTTATGTTTGAATGAAGATGGATGAAAACTATATGTAATTTTGAAATTATATGTATTTATAAATATGATCTGCTTATTTTATTTTCATCTCCTTGAAAAATCGACAATTAATTAATTGAAAATATCAACATTTTATTTTGAAACGGGTCGGATTATTATCTTGTCATTTTTCAATGAAATTAAATTTAAATAATAAATGACGAGTATTTCTTAATTATTTCAACAGATGTCTCAGCACAATAAATAACACAAGAGTGATCGAATAGATGTCTCAAATAAGAAAGAAAATAAAATTATCGAAAGCAGTACATACAACTTTATAATTCAATTATTTTGTCAATTTATTATCGGTTTTAATTAACGATAAAACCACCAATTTTTTATCATATCATATTTCGTTTAAAACTCAGCACTTTCAATAATCCTACACGTACAACTGAAAAACTTGATATATTTTTTATAAAAATTATTTCAACTTTCCGTCCCATTCATATAAAAACAAATCCATTCCAGAAACGAAGATCTACCTCAAATTCTCTTCTATATAGAGAACCCTTGCAATTCCCCAACAAAATAACACGGAAAGAATACGACAAGGTGTTCCGAAAAGCCGGAAATTCGGCGGCCAATATTAAAGATAGAAGAGATGAGAAAAATTGGAGAAGTAAAATTGCGCTCCGACCGAAACTGAATTGCATCCCGAAAAGTTTTTCCATTAGAGGAACCGACGAACGTTCGAGTGTCAGACTCGACCTACACCACGCCGGAATCCACACCCGGGAAACTCATCCAAGTTCCGGGTGCCGATGTCGTTTAGATAGAATTAATTCTCGGAATCACCTGGTCTGGTCAAAGACTATTTCGTACTTGCTGGTGTGTATGTGCGATTGTATGATTGATTGCGTGTAACACGTTGTTGCGACGGATTGTGTGGGGAAATGAGCTTGTCAAAAGACGATTTGATTAACGATGGATTAGTTAGTGTTTCGATTGATTATTGCATGGAAAAATGTATAAAATTGTTGTTTAAATACATTTAGATGAAATTATATTGATATTCATAACAATTACAAATACGGCATGTTATGTTTCTAATTCGCAATGCTCGTATGCATTAATTGAAAGGGTGTGTTGCTGTATAACACTTGACAACCATTTATGAATAACTTGCAAATCTGTCACACGACCGGACGAGATTGCAACAGCTTACATTATTATTCATGATACGTTTTCAAACCTCAAGCACACTTAAATTAATAATTCAAAAATCGCCAAAGCCGTCAAAGATCCGTTTCAATGGGGGAACTAGCTACACGGGTCGTTTAACTTCAAATGGCGACATGTATTGTATCATACATCATACATCAAATAAGTTTTGTATATAAAGAGGTACTTATGATGTTAAATGGTTCTTTGGACGAAATTGTTCCATGTCAAGTGGAAAATGGGACGATTAGTAAACATGAAATTTTCGCAAAGGAATAGTTTCAAAGTGATCAAAGCACCTATGGCATTAGAAAGGTCTTATCTTTTAGTAAATCATATAATATAATATAATATATAATATGATCTACTAATAAATGTTTTCATTTAATTGTTTCGAAAGCGAGCATCCACGTGCGCATTGTTCGCACCCGTTAAACCATTGAGAGACGCCGCCGCTCAAAGGGTTAAATCTCGAGTCTAGCTAGTTTCTTATGAACTCGTTGAATATATACGAAGTTTATTAGTAGGAGAGGTATTAAGTTCTTTGTTGGCCGTATGCAGGGTGTCGTTAAGCTTGCGATTATTCGGAAACTGCTCGGAAGTCTGTTGCACCGTTAAAGTGCCGAACATCTGCTATAGTTTAACTACCGAGTCTAACTTGCCAGCGAGGTAAGCTCGTTTCATATTCCTTTCGGTGTATTATAATGACGAAAATATGCTCGTCCGATATAAAAGTTGATGTGGGATTCGGAAAATGTTATGGCGAGTCCTCTCCGGAGTGCAGAGTCGCGGAAAATGGCTGATGATGTTGGGTAGGCGACGTGTGTTGTTCACATGCGAGCATTGTGAGTATATTTAGTATTAAAGTATTTAGTTATTAATTAGCGGTGTGTTTTAAAGCTTGCTCGAGCTTTTAGGAATGTTTTCCTCGTAAATATTTTACAGCTGCTCCGTTTAACTATAAAATACATTGTAGGAAAATTCTAAAGCTCATGGAAAATTCTTGGAAATAAATATCTTCATACAGCGCAAATTATCTGGAAACATATTTTTTAATGTCTTTGGATCGAATCAATATAATGGAAGATATAGCAAAACATATTTTTCTTGAATACTTTTCATACATTACATTAATTTTTATTATTTAGGTAAATCGATTAGTTTTAATTCTGTTTCATATTAAAAACAAAAGATCGTAAACCAATTTGTATAATATATTTTAAAATTACATTCAAATTGTAAGAATTATAAAAACAACAGATCAAAAAAGACCATCAACACAACAACAACTGTATAAAATAAACATCCGACCTGCGCAACTCAACAACCAAACAGACACCAAAACCCCCATTTTTCTTCCCCAATTTCTCTCCAGGACAAACCCAAAATTCAAAACACCCCTTTGTATAAAAATTTTCGTGTAAAATACACAATAATATAATCCCGAGAGCGGCAATGGCGTCACGCGGCCCGCTCCACCTGTATCGCTTAATTATCACGGGCCCTAATGCGGCCGACGGCTGCACTGGCACGAAATCCCTTATTTCCAAAACCCAACTCTGAAATTACGAAAATTATTCCGATTAGCGACCCTCCCCCTTTGGGCGTAATCGGGACTTTTTTCAGGAACCGAATTTCATTTCGGTGCGTTTTTTCCAAAGCAATTTCCGCGCGCCGCTTTTGTTCGCGTAACTGTATTATAATTGTTTGGTTATTTATGTGTTTGGAGTTGGGTTTTTGTTGTTTTGAGATTGGGATGAAAAATTTGATGAGAAGAATGTTTATTGAGTTTGAAATTATTTTGACTGTTTATGAAGTAAATGTATTATGATGAATTAGTGATAGTAAAGTTTTTTTTTTTTTATAAATATCAAAATAACTTTTATACACGTTTTTTATCGAATTATTTTATTTTTTGTATTAGTTTTGTTTATTTGTCATTAGAGTACGGTTGCCCGCAGGTCAGGTTGTATTATTTTTACGACACGGATGAGCTTTGTGACAGTGTCGACTAAAATCATATTTGCGAGATTAACAACGACCATTTTTTTTATTATATTACAGATAATGAGTATATCTTCACGACTCATTGTCAGATATATGTATATTAATAATACCACGATTGACTTTGCCTTCAGTAATTAACGTTTTCTTAGAATCAATACCGTTTCAATGCGTATTAATGCGTGTTCAGTTAATTGAGGCGAATCAAATCAAAACCCACAGAATTTATCCAAATGATTCTGAAGAAGAAATTAATATCGATATTTTAAAATCAATTTCAAAAATTTATAACATAAAATCGTAGCAATATAAACGTGATTTTTAACCCTCATCGGTTTAACAGAATTCCTCGGATTATTTTTTAATAAAATTTTATTAGAATTAAAAGGCCCGATGATGCAATTCCGATATTTTTGAATAATAAGACAAAAAAGAGAATTTCGATTCTATGCGCCTCAATTGCTTGTCCATTGTGCCATGGTTAATTCTGTTTAAACGAGTGAAACGTCGAGTTATTAGGCGCCGTGTCGGACAATAAGCAATTAGCTAGTTCAATTAAGTCGAAGGGGAAACGGAGCTGCGAAAATTGTCCACGACATAAATCGGAGGTCGAAAATTTTCGGATGGGAATTTTCACGATTCCGAGAATTTCAGGCGCTCGCTGCCTATAAAGCGATTCAAAGACAAACGGATTTGTCGTATCTGTATTGGATAGGCTTCCTGCTATTGGCTCTTTACTGAAAAGGCTAACTGGATATCCAAATAGGTACCGATATTTTTTTATATCATAATATTATTACGGAAAATATAGTGGATGATCTTGTTATATGCTTTTTTACGGCGATTAAAAAAGTTTTGGTACCGATATTACATTGTCTTTATATCGTAATAGATTTATGTAGATGTTTTTTTATATTATTGGAATTATATATTAGATATTGCGATGTTTACATAAATTTCATTTTTCATCACGGAAAAACGAATTGACGCAGAAAATTATCGAATATTCAGTACATTTGCTTAGTGGAGTGTTTCAAAATCGCGACGCAGCTCGAAGAGAGTTCATTCGAGACGTCGCTTTCTTCAGAGAAAATTCGAAAGTAAAGGAGACGACATCAACATAGAAGAACACATGAAGATTTAGAGATGCGAAAATAGAGCGAAATGCATAAAGGGCGAACGAGCAAAGGGCTCGCGCAGCACACGTTAACTTTTTTCCACCTGAACGCACTGAATCATTCGCTCGCGCGAGCGCAAACGGAAATCAAACGTAACGTATATATAAACGAACAGTAAATAATGCAAGGACGTGTATGAAAACGAGCGAGAAAAAATACAAATAAACATTCGCGGAGTAATGCCGCATATGAAATATACGTGTAAACAGGGGGCCTTTCCGAATCGCGAAAGTGGAAAACGTCGCCGCTAGAACTATTGCGATTTCTTTTGAGCTCCCGCCGAAAGCTGTGGGTGGGTGGGTGGGTGAATTTACGACGGGGTTCACTCGCCGAGGTCTCCTGCTAAAGCTCCACCCGAAGGCTTGGACTTTCGAGAATATTAAAAAGTGTAAATCAAACGTTTCGCGCGAATTTCGCGGGGCTGCAGCGTGGGAGTGCTGCTCCGTTCGGATCGTTACATTCGTGTTTATGCTAATTTTGTTTATTTTTTTTCTTTAAATGATATATTTTATATATATTTCAAAGCATCTCAAAATCAAAACTATAAAAAACACCTTCTAAATATTCATCTATAATGTAATAAACAACCAATCTAAATTAAAACCATACACCAAAAAAAAAAACCAGCAATCACACAATACTGTTCGGATCGATACATATACGTCGTTTATGTTAATTTTGTTAATTTTTCTTTCTACAAATAAACTATTTAGCATTTTCAATCTATTTTTCAAAACATTTCAAAATCAAAACTACAAAAAAAACTTCCTAAATACTCAACGTAAATAACAAATAACATTTCGACCATACACCAAAAAACAAAACCGACCATCACACTAACACTATTCGGATCGATACATTTATGTACATTGTTTATGTTAATTTCTTTCATTTTTCTTTCTAAAAATAAGCTATTTAGAATGTCATATTCTTTGAAATATTCTAAAATAAAAAAATACACAAATACCTTCAAAACACTCATCCATAACAAAAAACACCAACCAATCAACATTCCAACCCCGAAAAACAAAACCCAACCGCCCCACTAAACCCCTCAATTACACTTAAACTCGCATTTAAAAAACACACCACACCAACACGAAAAAGAAGAAAAGCAAGCACCACAGTCCGCGGTGTTATCGGGATCCGGAAGCGGTTGTTCCGGAGGAAACGCTACACCTCCGAGTACCGGAAAGCGGCGCCGCAAAAACACCGGAACACCCAACACCCGCCCACCGCGACCACTTTTATTCAGACGCCGACGAGCACCGCAAAAATGATTTATACTTCTTGGAATTCTTCCGCGAAGCCCGGCCGTGTCTTTGCAGCTGAACGGAGCTTTTTTGCGATGGGGTTGAGCTTTTGTGCGGGGCGAATGGGTGGTTTTTGGTGTAAGATGTGCATTTTCGATATAAATTTTTGTTGTTTTTGAAAAAAATTTTATATATAATATTATCGATATTATGATCCGTTTATTGCAATAAAAAAAATACATTGAAAGCTCGTGTATTATTTTTTCATCTGTAACGAATTATTACGTACATGCCACATCACTATTGTGTGCGTGAAGAAATTTTAATTCTATATAATGTAATAAATATGTGTTGTCGAATTATGCTGTGATTTAATGTTACAAATATTATATTATATATTCGGCCAAATAATTTGTTGCCATTCTGTAATAAATCGTATGGGAAAGAATAACGATCAGTCAAATTTGTTTGTTGCTGAAAGTAGTCGTTGTATATAACAAAAAAATCATAGATTAGGTCGGAAAGTTATTGATGGACCATTTTAGCCATTATATGTGGTAGTTTATAATAATAGAATATTCTATATTTTTTTTATTCCAAAAAAAAAATGATTAAGTATACATTATTCAACGTTTTTATATTATTCACTGTTGCTGTAAGTTTTTTTGTATATTATATTTTCAAATTGATTTTATAGTATTTATTATTTACAAACGAAAAAATTATGATAACATTAATAATTAGTTATATTTGTACAGAATTGTGACGATAAGGTGATCGAATTGAATGATGGAAATAAAATTCCTCTCCTTGGACTAGGAACGAGTCCCGTTAGTTATTACATTTTAATTATTATTTTTATATTTAGCTATTTATTAATATAAAAAAATCAACAGAAAACAGTTAAGAGAGGAGAGAAAATTCAAGAGGCTATCGAAGCTGCTTTTGATGTCGGTTATAGGTTGATTGATACAGCTCAGCTTTATCAAAATGAAATTATTGTTGGTCAAGCCATTCAAAATATTATACTCGGTAGTAAAATCAAAAGAGAAGACATATTTATTATTTCTAAAGTATATAGTCATTTTCAAGTTTAAGTCATTAATAATACATTGTTATATGATATTTTTAATTTCTGAATTATATAGTTAAGTAATGAAAATAACGCTAGAAAATCGGTAGTTCGTGCGCTTAAAAAGTCATTAGAATATCTTGATATGTCTTATGTGGATCTTTTCTTGATTCATTGGCCTGTAGAAAAACTCGTATGTTATCTTTTAATTTCTACTTATTGTCATATATATTTTTTACATTCAATTTTCAAAATATAGATATGTGTTTGTTTGTTTGTTCGTAGCCTAATAATTCTTTAGGTGAAACTGATTATTTAGAAACATGGAAAGCAATGGAAGAATGTAAAAAATCGGGTTTAGCTAAATCTATTGGAGTTTCCAATTTCAATATAACACAACTAGAAAGGATTATAAACAATTCTAAAATTCGACCTGCAGCAAATCAAATTGAAGTAAATATAATATAATATAATATAATAAATAAATCAAATTGTTTATGACGATGGTAATTATCAGAAATTTTATATTTTCATTGTTAGGTGAATCCTAATTTGACTCAGCAGGAACTCGTCGAGTATTGCAAAGATAAAGGAATTGTTGTAATAGCACATTCACCTTTAGGATCTATACCGATCATTAAAAATAGAAAAGACTCACCAAACCCCCATATAGATGATCCTGTATTGAAATCAATCGCAGAAAAATACAATAAAAACACAATTCAAGTGGTTTTAAGATATTTGGTAGATATTATTTCAAGATGGATAAAATTAAAATAAATTTATAATATTTTAGTAACAATACTTTCAGATCGACAGAGGAATTGTACCAATTCCTGGATCTGTAAATGCAACACGAATTAAAGAAAATTTTGATGTATTTGATTTTCAATTGACTCCGGAAGAAATAAGAAAAATTAATGAATTTAATAAAAATTACAGGACTATTGACCCTATTGAATGGAAATTACATAAATATTATCCTTTTTGATTAAATTTATTAACTAACTATCTGAATAATATGTATGCAAACAACGTTAATATAATTTTTTATAATTATTTTATTTGTATAATTTTAATATATGAAATAAAAGTCACGTACTGTATTAAATTTAATTTAGTGGGGCTTAGCAGAAATGGCTTTGGATTAATATTATACTATCGTTTTGATTCTCAGAACATCTATACATATTTCACTATGATCTTGTACACAGAAACGTGAATTATGATCGTAATAACGTAAACATTATTGTATTATTATTATCAAGGTATTTATTACGCAAACAACGTTAACGTGCGATCAACATGAGTAAATCTATACTGACGTATTCATATGGTAATGTGGATTACATACATACATTTAGCATTATACTATACTATATTATTTCCGAATAATATTTTATTGTAGAATGTTATTTAAATATACCATAAATTTAAATTTCAAATAAATTGTTTATTTTAAGAAAATCTCAGACATTGGTGGAAGAGTTTAAATTACCATAATATAAATTGGTACTTGAATCATTTTCATAAACTTCAAATTTAGAAAACTCTTATAGGGTTTCAAAACGACATTTTTAAAAATATTATTTTTTGTTTAAAAATGTGAATCATAAAAAATTATTATTATTTGAAGGGACATATTTTTTTTAAATCTAAAGATTCACTTTTCTATTAGAGATATCTTCTCCTCTTTTTCCTTTTATGATTCATCCTTTATTCTACAAAAGTGCAGAATTAACTCATTCATCTTTCGACCATCCTACTCAGAGAGGACTCTCGAGCCTTCCCTTTGTTCTACACACAAAAATCGCACACACACAAAAAATCAATTTAAAAACCAAAAAAAAAATCATACTCCCAAACATAAATCCACATAACCCCACCGAACAGGGGGTGCATTCGGCCGTCGACGCATTCAATAAGCTCAGACGACAGACGAGTATTTATGGGCTATTTATCACGATCGGCGACCTGATCCATTTCCACGGCTTCCTCCAGCATCAGCCATGCCGCAGAAAAGGTGAGGCCTCTCCTCGGAACCGACCCTTATCAACCGCGGTTGGGGCCCGGGGTGCTTCCGTCGCGTGTCAATCCGTGCAAAAAACACTCCCGTGCCAATATATCGATGTGTGTAGATAACGTGGGGGTTCAGTGCCGAAAGTAGCTATTTAGGCTCGGAATATGTGGTTTATTGATTTTGTTTAATATAGGGTTTCGTTGAAGTCTCTTGGGTTTTTTGTTGAGATGGTTACTTTGTCGTTGTAGGGAGTGATGGGATTACGAGGAATAAATTGGGGGGAGGATCTTCGCTTAGTATGGGTATTGTTTGAAATGGCTACATGTTATAGGTTATTGGATGAATTCGTATGTATGTGAAAGAAAATGAGGTAGAATGAGTTAGATGGTTTCATGAAAATATGAGGAGTGTATTGAATAGTTAATCGATATAGGAAATAAGTGGAAGATAATTTGAAAAGTTTTTATTTTTAAGTAGTTGGGGATAATTTTCGTATATAGGGATGTTAGATTTACCAAAAATTTCATTCCCTGGTAATCCGATAATTTTTTTTATTAATTAACAGTTTACCAGTAAATTAAATTTTGAAAAAAATAACGAAAAACCGAAAAAACCATAAACTTACAAAAACCGATTTTTCCAAAAAATGTTTTCTCAAAAAAATAACAACTCTTTCAAAAATATTCGAAATACAAAAAAAATTGGTAAACAGGTAAACATATCGTATAATATTATCAGTTTAGTTTTTAATATTATCATATAATAGTTTTTCATATTATCAATTTGTATTTTATCAACAATTTAATATTTATTATATTTACCATTTCCATTGCGGAATTAAATTTAAATAATTATGTATTATATATTTTAGTAAACATAAATTGTTTATATCATTTGAGTTACCGTATTCAAAATATTTACAAATTAGCATCAATTACAAGACAAAAGGGAAGTTTAAACAAAAATATACATATGCGAGTTGTGAGTTTTGAATTCATCACCCATCATGCAGAGTGTTGATTTGGGTGGAGTTCATTTTTTCAGCTGAAACGTGACGAGTTGAGAAGATAGTGACGAAGGCTTCCTTTGAACATAAGAGTCTCTCGTAGTAATTTGTTTGCCGCGAAAGTTAGTGCGTTCCTGAAAGCTCGGTTCTAACTCGGTAAATACGGTTTGTTTCTTGTTAGAGTCGGTTCAAGGACGCAATTTTTGTATTTATGTGTATTTAGGATTTTTCGAAATACATTTTGGGTATTGATTCATAAATTATTATGTAGTCATATGATTTTTCGATTTATTTTTTCGAGATATGAAACTTATTATAATTTTTATTCAAGAAAAATATTATACATTTTCTTGAATATGTAAATATTCATATTCAAACACATTTCTTCATATTCTCAAGTGAAAAAATAATCAAGTCACATATGAACACGATCGATATATTTTATCATTCGTCACCCGTACTCCGACTCGACATATTGAAAGCGCCAAAAATTTTGAATATTATCATAATACTTTATTGCCTCCGAAATCACATTCGAGCCTTGATTACGCGCTGAAAAAGTAAATCTAATATGTAAATACACGCGTATTCGATCGAATTGCGCACGCGATTCTTTACAATTTAGCGCCATTCACGTTCAGCGACAATTGCGCCGTGAATTTTAAAATACAACCCCATCGAAATTTTTAACACCGAAATTACAAAGTCACACATATTATAGTTTTTTCCCTTAATGATTTGCACCGGCAACACAATAGTATCGTAACCCGATTGTAGCACGCACGCGCATACAAAAGCACCTGGCGCAAATTGAAAATCCTTTATAGGAGCCGTCCTTATTGTCGAAATAAGATATTTTACGTGTTCGTTTCACTGTAAGCGATCACTTCATAGAAAATCGATACGTACTCCTTTTGTGTTACGCGACTCAGGTGCACTCGACGAATCTTAACAAAGCTGCTGGAAACGTCATTCGATATGTTCCGCGTGTTAATAGTTCACAAAGGACCGTCGATTTTCATTCGATTTGCCGAAACGGGGGATATCAAAGAAGGTGTGTATCCAGTGTTGGAAACAAGGGCACGTGTGCTCTTTAATACTTCGCGGTTTAAATATGATATCTGAAAATAACGATGTGATGATTTTGCTAATTGCGGATTGATATGTTGTGTTAACTGATACCTTTTTTGATGTATTTTAATGATTTGTGTATAAAAACTACGGAAAATTTGTTTGATATAGGTAGTTTTCGATTTACAAAGGTTCGCACTTACAATAAAAAAAATTAATTAATTATTTTTTAAATTACTTACTAAATCACGAACTGTCGTCACCTACGGTCAATGCATTTCGAAAAAAATATGGACACGTTCGAATGCTTCTATCTGCCCATTAACTCCAGATTTTTTCATTATTTTTGGGATATGTATTTTACTTATTGTAAAATAAATCTGGTAAATTATTTTTAATATTATTTGTATATTAAAAATGGCAGGATACGGGTTAAAAATGAAAATTTTGATATACATAAATAAAATTGATTGATTTTTTTGTATGGATTCGATTTACGACCGAGGTTCGGAAACGTATCTTCGTTGAAAGTCCAGAACAACTTATATTAAATATATGTATTTATGTGTATATTATCAGTTTTATGTAATGACATAATGTTTTTTTGCATAGTAATGGAAGAATTGGCTCGTGCATGTGCGGTTTGATCTTGTTAGATATGCAAATTCCAACCCCCAAGTTTGCATCTGCAAATCACTTTGTATGCAATTGTCCTGACTGTATATGTATGTATCATTTGCATAATCGGCTTGTGTGTGTATCTTTCACGTAAAACACGACTTATGCATTATTCACACGAAAAAAATCTTATAAAACGATGCATTATATTATATACAGTCAAAATCGGTTCCCACAAACATATTATATTATATGACTATGTATGTTTGACCCGAAACTAAAATCATCAGTATTATACAATACAACAATACCACATTAATAACGATAATTTCATCTTTTACGACACGATCCCACCTAAGCAAAAATTAACACATTACCCAACCTCATCAAGCACTCAACGCGCATAAACCATCATTCAAACCCAACACACTCAACATAACCCATTTAACAATCGCCCCCTACCCCCACAACACCAAGAAAATACCACCGGGCCACAATGAACACGAATCCGGCCCATCCACCCAATTACACACATTCTTCTCCGGCGACCGGGCGTCACCTCCGCCCAAGAACACAGACACGGACAGAGAACATTGGGCGGGATGGGCGGGCAATAAATATCGTGCGTCTGCGCGAAGAAATGTATTATCCACTCGAACAGTCAAGTTTGGCGGACATAAATTACGCGGGCACATTTGCAGGTCGTTAGGGCCCCCTCGGCCGGCGGTGAAACATCGTCCTCTTCTTCGAGGCTGGTAGGCGAGCTCGCTTTTACGGCCAACTCGACACACGCCATAAAAACTTTATACCGCGTAGAAGTTTGGCGGAGGGCGGGAAAAAAGAGAGGAAAAAATTATACAAAAAATTCGGGCGTTAACCCGTTGATGGAGGTGCGACTAGATTGCGGGCGCGTGCGGGGCGCCGGGTGTCGATGTGAGGTCGGGTGTGGTAGGTCTTTTTTGTTTTAGTGATGTGTTTTGAATGTGATAAGTCGGTTTTGTGTGGGATTTTTGTGAGGGTGTTAGTTTGATTTCGAAATTGATGGTTTTTTCAAGGTCGCGATTTTGTATGATTTTTTAAAGTTTTTTTTATTCGTTTGTGTTCGTTTATTTTTTTTGATAAATAATCATATTTTATTTTATGCTCGACTTATCAAAAGTATTTTATAAAATTAATAATATGTAGGTTCTTTTAAATGAGCAGAAATAATGTTAAAAAAAGAATTGGTCAGTGTTTAAAAAAAATTTTGGATCAATATTATTTTATTAAGGGATCAGTATATAATCATTGAAATACATTGATTAGTATATAGTTATAGTATTCCATTGATTACTATGACAACAGTTAGTATTAGGTATAAATGGCTAGTATTATTAGGATGGTGGGTTCTTATCGTTAAAAGTATTATATTAAATGTTAAAATATTGACTACGAGATAATTTAAATACGGAACAAAAAAATGAAAGCCATAATGTTATGACACAATAGTACATGTAATATAATTGAAAAATAATAATTTTATCGAAAATTTTCCTGATACCTTACAAAATATAATAAAATATTACAAATTAATACAATAAAAAAATAAAACATTCTACTCTATAAAGGAACACAAAAATCTTACTGCAGCACAAACTCTTCAATCCCCCTCACATCTCACATCGCAAAAAAATCAAAACACATCCCAGCAACACAAACACAAAAAAAACGCGCACGACAGACACATAAAAAAATATTTACAAAGAAAGCATCAAAATATCGTCGCGACGACGCACAGCCGAAAGTCAAATCGCATTTCAACCGGAAGACTCACCGATCCGGAAGCCGTCCCGTACCAGGCCCGGGCCGACGTCAACCCTACCCGGCCCTGGTTCGGGGCAGGGCCGAATCCACCCCTGTCCCGTTGCGTACATAATGCAATCAGGGCGCACAAAGCCCACCGGGCTTATTGGGCCGGCTCGGAACCGAAAACCGAAAACCGAAACCCCTACGATCCGCTGCGTATACTTGACCGCTGTTTTGGGTGTATGTATATGAAGGGTGGTGTTAACAAAATTCGTAGTTCGATTTATTGGAAATTGTTGTAAGTGATTTTGTAGGTTAATATGGTAGAATGTATGGAGTAGTTTGTTAGGAATAACTGTGAATGAAAAGAATGATGAAGTGGTGGAAATTTTTGAATAGATCAAAATGGCAGTGTGTTGGGTACGTGGTGAGAATGGAAGATAGGTACTTGAAGTACTGAAATGGTACCCGAGAGGCTGGAATAAATTGTTTCTATTATATATTAAGAAAGGTTAAGTAGGAGATATACAGATAAAATCTAATAATAAGAGTAAATTGGAGGATAGTCGCTCAAAATGAGTGGAAAATAATTGTAGATGTCTTCATTTAAAATTGGAAAATGTGTTCATTGATTTGAGAACTTTATGAGTTATTTTAATAATTAATATATGTACGTATATTAGTGTTCAGCGTAAATGAGGATGATATTTCTCGGAATGTGCACAATTCT
This sequence comes from Hydropsyche tenuis, assembly GCA_009617725.1. NCBI lineage: Eukaryota > Metazoa > Arthropoda > Insecta > Trichoptera > Hydropsychidae > Hydropsyche > Hydropsyche tenuis. The sequence goes on along the minus strand of VTON01000022.1, from coordinate 2,505,933 downwards.
GAAAGCACTTATTAGTTGTAACATATCACGTCAGGTCACCAACCCGCCAACCCGCCAGGCAATTTGACGGCTAGCGACCTGAACTGTACCGGAAGTTGCCATTGCAACATCTGAGAAACTATTTGGAAAAAGTCAGAAATCGCATTCACAATTTCGGTGACAAAATACGTGGAAATTTCTACGATTACAACAAAAGTTTGTTTGCTACCTGAATCAATACGTCGTGAATCATCCGGAAATGCCTGTTCTAAACCAGAAACGGATCCTTCCCCCAATCGCCCCTCCATGCGGATCATGGTAAAATTTCTAAATTCATGCATTTTCGACTATAAAATGATTATTGACTATAAAAATGTTATTTTTTGCAAAATAAACGCATTTTCGAAAAAAAAATTATTTATATTGTAACCCTGATTTTTCGAAAAAGGTGAAAAAACTGCTATATTTGTATATAAGAAAAGCAATTCTATTGGCTAAAAAAAAGTGTAATTCAACTGTACTTGTTATTGTGGATCTTTTGGGTAAAATGGCTAGTTGATTTTTATTTCAGAATTTGTTAGGTAACTTGAATATCTTGATAAGGGGGAGGCAAGACACAAATAAAGTAGATACACTAGTACAACATTTTCTATAAAATCAGCTCTTTTCTATATTTATTGAATGTTTAAACAATCGTTATTTATTGTATTAAACGTGTAGAATGCATAAATACAGATGCACTGCATTTGAGTTGCATTATTGCAACGATTTACATTAGAATATGGAATTAATCAAAATGGCCACTAAATAAATTATTTATTATTCAATGGCAAAAAAAAATTTGTCGTTTAATAATGTTAATTTTTATTATTTAGGAAATTTATTATAAATATAAAAAAATTATGACTGTACCACGTGCTTTGATACTCAAATTTAAAAAAAATTCAAAAAGTGGAGTTAATCGATTCGTGCAGCGAAGGTCTCTATTATATCTTTATACGGATGATCGATGCATAAACCTAAAACCATACATTAAAACAAACAACCCAATCTCTAACCGGTAAAAAATCCACATTCCCAAAACCTCACACACACTCCAACTACAAAAATCACCAAGAATCGACGCCTACCAACCCCTAACCCTCCCCATCGAACAACTAACCCAATTCCCAACCGAAAAACCCCACTTTTTTTCCCAACCCCCCACCCCCCAACAAACATTGTTAATTTCGATCCAGCAGCCCTCATCGGGCAGCGTCCCGGCTGAAAAGTGGGCGGTTCGGGTCGGTTTTTCGCCGCCCGCTTTTTCACGGTCCGCGGGCGTCGTGATTTGTCGCCGCCCTCGGCCGCCTAATGAACGCCTCGTTTGTATAACGCCTTCGTTTTGTATTATTCGTTTCGTGGGTACGTACTGTGTAGGGGTAGTGTTTGTGTAAACAACGGTTCGACGCGGGAAAATTAAGGCGGCGGTCGCTCGGACGGGTTTCGGGTCGGTTTGCTTGGTTTTTTATTGGTTAATTTGAGGTTTGATTTGTTTAGGTGGAAATTTTTGTTTTTTGATGATAATTGAGGTTTGTTTTGGTGATTGGTTTGTTGGGTGATTATGTCAGGTGTTAATGATTTGCAATTAGTTGTGTCGGATGTGTTTTGGCTTTTATAAATCGCTGAAATTGTGTTATATTGTTGTTTTTTTTCGTGTCCGGTTTTTTGTCAGGTGTTTGGTGATATTGGCGGATGTTTGTATTGTATATAGTACGGTAAGTATGATAATTCCCTTAACAATACAACTTAAGCTAGAGCGGTAAGGTATAGGTAAGGTAACCTATCGCATTTGTTTGATTAGGTCCTGTCGTGCAGTGGATAACTAACAGGCTGTTAATAATGACGATGATGAGTATGATAATATAAATGTTTATAGATTATTTTCCGTTTTTATAATATCTTTTTTATTGTGTATTTTAATATTATGAAGAAAAGATGCAAATTGAGAAAAATATTTGAACTTTAAATGTAATTTGATTTTTTTTTGTTATAAAAGTTGGTTCAAAAGTTTAGGTTTAGGACAAGTCTTAAAGTAGTGATAGTTTATATTGTTTGGAATATTTTGAACCAAATATATCTTAGTTCAAAGTATCATAATTTTAGAGTTATTTTTTTTTTTTTATTTTTGTTGTTTTGAAAAAAAACGAAGCCAAACTGAAGCAAAGGGAGACTCGAATTTTTTGATATTTCTTGTTTTGAAAAAAAAAACGAAGCCCAAAATTTTCAAATATTTTTAAAATATCTCTGTTTTTTGCCCTTTCGATTGATGTATCAAAAATGCAGATATCTAACCGATTTTTAAAACTACAGTAAAAAAAGAATATTGAAGAATTGAAGATTTGAATCGAGAATCGAATAAAATCGAATTTGAATTGTGATCCGAATCGTTTCTAATGGGCAAATTTATAAAACGAAAATAGACCCAATTTTTCAGTTTATGTATTCCTAACTTTTTATATTATATTTCTATTATGAATACGTAATTGAATTTCATATATAATTTAAATAAAAATTATTATTTTACTATGTATTCGAATCAATATTGGTCAAACGATTTTCAGAACGCGTAAAAATGAGTTTTTTTTTAGCAATACATTATATATACATATTTTATTATTCATATAACACAAATCATTTCGATGAAAGCAGCAATATTCGTGAAATTACAAGCGTCTCTTGATAATTTACATCCAATCCGAAACCATTCAGATCTTCAAAATTGAAAAAGATAAAAATAGTCCAGCATGAAAACGGCATAAATTAAGTTATTCACGTACGGGTATATGAACAGACGGAATTTCACCGAAAGAAATGGCGAAGAAACGAGAAGAAAGGTGCGCACCATATTCGCAAAGTGTGAGACGAATTTAATGTTGAAATATGTGATAAGAAAAAAACGTAAATTGGTTATATTGAATGTATATGAGGTTTGAATAACAACTAGACTCGGGAGTGTGTTTAGCGGCCATTATTCCTCTCACGCGTCAGATTTTCTCGAGTTGTTCCACTCTCTCTTGCTCTCTACACCCCCGTGGCATCCGTAGTCCTCTCTTTTTTCGTTACTCATATATACTTGGGAGTTTCAATGAATAAATAAGCAAAAAAGAATCGAGCTATTAAGTTTTTTAAAAGTGTTCCGAGTTAACGAAAGTTTAAAGCTGGTCGTCGATGATTATGTTTAAAATTTTTTATTAATTAGGAAAGAGTTGTATATAATTTTCGAAGCAATATTTATATTGCTCTACATCTATCTAAATCTATTATTCTTTAGCATAAATGAATAATAACAGCAGATTTATATATTTAAAAAATAATCATTGAAATATTTCGCATGAAGCCCTCGAGCGGAACTAATTGTCCGTTTCAAACAAAAACGCGCACAACGTTCCGATAAATCGCTCACGTTTTATCCACATTGAAACACCCCCGCATAACAGTATATCCGCGCACATCCACCATCAGAATCCTCAAACCCCGCGGCCACATCCTGCGTTTTTTCCCGTAATAATCGCGGATTCCGGACGAAATGGCGTGATGAAATTTCGCCAGGGACGAGAGAGCGCTCCATGCAAATTTTCCGGTCGCAGATATATCATCTTGTCGCAATTTTCAATTTTCTTTCCGGCCCGCTCCGCACTTTTCCGCCCGCCCGGTTGGTGCCCCTGCCGCCCTTTATATTGCGATTTTTTTGGTCCGTGCCGCGATTTTTTATGCTAATTTCGTCACATTCAAATGGGGGCGCGTGTGCACGCCGGTGCGTCCTTATTGCGTTATCCACGCTTTGTCGCCGGTTTTTATGGAAATCTTGGGAGGTTTCGATTAATTTGCGATTCGCGAGTGTTTTCGGATTCGGGTAATGGGGCGGTGTTGTTATTTTTTATTTTATTGAGGAGGGAAGGGTTGCCGGCGCCGTTTGCGGTTCTTATTGTGGTTGTATAGTTATTGTTATTTCATGAAGGGAGGTCTCTTTTGATATGGACGGGTTGTTGGGAATAGTTTTGACGATTCTTAGAATGATGTTGTATGTGTCGTTACAATTGATTATTTTTATTTGGATGTGTAATGTTATATAATGCGTGTAATAAAAGTCGGTCGTTGAATCTATAATGTTAGAAAGATTCGGAAAAGGAGACAAGGAAGTTGACCTTTTCATTACGGGAAGGTGACTTTTGAAGTGCTGGATATTGAAACTATTCTTTTGTGAACGATTTCTTATTCAGAATTTTAATGAATTATGGAAAATTATGAGTTTAAAAGGGTTTTAATTCGTTGATAATTCTAGAATATTTCTGGTGGCAACTTCACTGAATTTTATATTTTATATTCGATATCTAGATCGAAATCCATTTTTACATAATATGTATATGGGATATATACAATTATGTATCCCTCATTGACGAAACTAATTTAGCTAATATAGCTTCAATATTTCTGGCAAAAGATGAAAATTTTTTAAATTGTTTATTGATGTTCAAAGAGGCACATTTTCGTTTGAACAATTTTTTTTATATTGGTTTGATAAAAATCTTCATCAGTTTCATGGTTGATCCTTTCATAGTAAACGAGCAAGCGCATGGCAAACATTATTATCCATATTCTTTTTTGAAAATATCGTAAAGAATAGCAGTGTATTATCATAAAATTTCATAGTACGTGTTTTATATTTCTAGAATTATTACTTCGAAAATATAAATATTTTTATGTCAGATTGGGTTTATCAAATCACCTATTTTTTCAAGAAAAATTTGAATTGAAATTATATTATTTTTAATATTCGAAAATTACCAAGAATTTAAAATCAGAACAACAACACAGTCGAAAACACTTTCTCGAACGCAAATTCCACTAGAAGAGCGAGCGACCTCGCACTAAAAGCACTCGACCTTTAACGGATTTCCATTGTTTTTCCGCGTACGGCGAGCCTTTGCAAGAGCCGCGGATTTCCACCGTCTTCTCAACAACACGGACAGAAAGCGAGAGCAAATCCCGAGGACTTCCCCGCCCCGGAACCACCCTTAAAGCCTCCCTCCGGAGGACTACGCGAAACGATCGCTCGTTAATGGTATTCATGTCGAGTCCCCGGGTCCGCATACGAAATAAAAGGACCGACCCTGGCCCTTCCAGTGTGTGTGTGCGTTCGTATTTTTTTTATTTTTATTTCGCATTTTTCCTCGTAGACCCTCGTCAAATCGCCGAAACACAATAGTTTTGTCGAACTTGTGTGAATTTTTAACGGGGTTATAGCGTGCGAAACGGTCGAGTTGTGTCTTGCTGATTTTTCTAGGGTTTTTTTGGTGTTGATATTGTCGGCGATGTTGCGGTTTGACGACGTTTGTGTGATGGGTGGTAAATTTTTTAGGTGTTTTTAACGTTTCGATTTAAGGGTGATTTCATTAGTTATTGATGCCTTTTGCGATTGTGATACGATTTAATAAATTATGCGTTCAATAAAAACTCAATGGAATTCGATTAAATAAAAAAAAGTTTACTTGTGTTTTTTCAACAATCGAATAGATTTTCATGAAAAAATAAAATATTCAAAAGATTTTAATTTCAATTAAAGTGAGCCGCTTGATTGTAACGAATCTCGTTAAACGAACACTCGAAAGCGTGAACATAATCGGAAAACGATTTAAGCAACGGCTTGTTGAACTGTCGTTCAACCGCGCGAAATTAAAAAGCGAAAAAAAAATTTTTTATATAAAATCCACTTTCATCGTTCTGCGAAATCATTTTTTATATAAATACATTTTTTTCAGATTTTCGTAGACGAATCAAATTTCAGGTAGCGGAAAAACAGCGACCGCGTAACTCCGGATCAAAGCAACAGCTTTATTTGCTCAGACGAATTTTCACGGGAAATAATAATTTTTTTGAATGAAAGAAATTATAATTCGCCTCTATAAATGCAATATTTTATAATATATGCATAAAAAAAACTTTTCTGATACAAAAGAACATTTAATTTTCCATCTTGCTAAATATTATACGTCGCGATGTTAAAAAAAAAATACGGGAGAAATATCCCGCGACGTGATTTCCCTCGAGGACTTTCGAGCCAGATACCGTTTGATAGTATTAAAGGAGCGATGACATATTTATACGTATTTCGCGTGTACTCTCATTCATATATTTGTACACGTGTCTATGTACTGTAAATCTTGTGCAATTTTCCGCGGATTTGAATCTCGGATATTTCATTAAGACACGCCTGGCTAATCTCACGCGATATAATACTTGAAGCATTCGACGTATGGCAGCAATTAACAGGTTAAATACATTTGGGATGTCTCGCATTTTAGCAATTGTCAAACTGTATAATTAGAGTTTGAGTAAGATTAAATTCCAGTTTCTTTTAGATTTCATAGAAATTTATATTATAATTTTAGATGTTCTTTATGTGGTTACATCCCACATTTAGCATGTAAATAAATGAGATTTCGTAATGTTATTAATGTGTATTTCTGAGAATTTTATTTTGAAGTACATTTGTAAATCCTACAAGTGAACTCGTAATTTTGGTATGAAACAATTTGTTTGCTGATGGAAATAAAGCGTTTATTTTATTTTTTTCTCTGAAACTAGATTGCGATAATTACTTCTAATTAAAACGATCTAAAGTTAAATTATTAATTCATTAAATGTACGTTAAAACTAATGAGAAAAAATAATGTTTTATTTTTTTTATGCTAACATCATCTGCCTTTATTTAATTCTCAGTATTTGAATCAAATTATATATTTTCAAATTTTCGTAAAAGTAAGTATGTAAAAAATTACTCAAAATATCAAAATTTGTATCCAGCTATATAAAAAATCAATATCAGTTTTATCGAAAGATCCCCAAAATAAAAATAAAATAATGATTGAAAAACAAAACGAAGCGTCAGTCGTTCAGTCGCACAACAGCTATTCGAAACGCTCAATAAAGACAAACAAAATAAAACCACCCGAAAAGACAACGAAATTCAAAATTCGTATCGAAATAAACAGCAAGCACCACAATTTGAGATGTTCTGTAACATTTGATTGGATAACGGTTTAAGAGTCTACATAGTATGTACGCTCGCGTCTCGGGGTAGTATTATTTCGTCTGACCCGGGCCGGCAGAGCCTTTCGATCGGCATCAAGGGTTGTAAGGGTGGGCAAAGGGAGCCAAGAAGGACCTAGGGGTATTTATGGTGATCTTGCGACGGTCTCTTCATGGGAAATTAGCCAAGTCAGCTCCTAAAGTTCAATTAGACGTCTTGTGTGCGGCGGCCGAATCAAAAGACGACGTTCATTGCTTCGCAGACAATATCGTCACTCTTGTTTCTTTTATCGGAAAATAATTAATTTCGTTAATCGAAAATGTGAACGGACGATCTTTTTTGATGTTTTCGGTGCGCTGTTTTTGTTATTCGTCAACGGTGATTGTGAACTTGTCTTGTAGTTCGATATGACGCTTTTATTAATTTTGCTAATAATTTTTTTATATATACTATATAAAAATATGTAGATGGGATCAATAATTATTCTACATATGGGATCGAATAATTTTAATTAAATTTGAGAAGACATCAGAAATAATGGATTATATGATGGGAGTTATAATTAACTTTGAAATATTACGTCAAAATTTCTTATGATTCAATTATTATCGTTTGATTAAACCATTCGAAATGGGTGACGTTATTATTATATAAGTTTATACGCTTCGATGAAAATAAGCAATTTACGAAAACAATTAAAACCGGCACATAAATCAATACAAAATCATAAAAAAGCATAACGCGAACAACAGCGAAAAACACTCAAAAAACTTTTCAAACAAAACGAAAATAAATCTCCAATATTGTTTCATACGCAATCTACCACAAGCGTAAATCACATTCGTTCCGAGCGGCGAGCATTAAAAAGTTTACCGAATCGCACCACTTAAGAGAGAGGCATCCATTTTTCATACACTCGAAAACATTTAAGAGATTCCCGAAGCACCGAGAGCACAATTTAAAGTGAATTTCACCCCTCGGGCCGGGGGTTGGCCACCGCGAAGATGTCACTTCGGAGGGAAACTCGCCGGTTCGGGAAAATCGAGGAAAACGGGGAGGCCGGCGGTAAAATTTAATCTTTCGGAAAATGCGGTATGCTCCTCCGCAGGCAGTGGTAATTCCGTTCTGCGATTCGATGTTAAAGCATTAAGCTTATAAAGTATCGATTAGGCGCTTTCCCGTCGAATGCGCTGCATTTTCGAGGCTTTGTCTCGTTTCGCCCCGGGGAAAAATTTCAAAGATCTTTCGATGTGTTGTGGTGTGCTTGAGGTCGTTTCGATGGTTTTTATGATGTCGTGTAGGAGCTTTCGTTAGTTTGGGGGTTTTATGATTGTATTTCGAAACTAGAAATATGGTTGATTTAAAAAAATAAATATACTTCGATGACAAGTCTTTGCTTTGTTTCATATATTATATTTTGACAACTTAATTGGTTTTGAAAATACGCTGAGTCAAAATAATTTTCTAGAAAACGTTATGAATTCATTTTTTATTGATAGGAGTAATTTACTTTTTAATTAATTAATTTCGGAGCATTCAGAAAAGAAACGAACATATAAAATTTGTGAAAGGAAAATGCACATCGTCAGATTTCCCCCGTATATAAAAGAAAACTCATGCGATGTTTTTTCTGTTATTTTTGTTTTATTGCTTCTATCGGTAGGTGGCTCTATTCGCTTGATTTATTTTTATGTTCTGCGACATACGAAAATTGACAGATTTATATACACAAACACGCTCGGTTGTAAAACGCTCGTACACACATTACAAATATACGAAAAATAAACGAATTACATACCAACGCGCATAAAGAATAAATTATTTACATTATTGCGAACCGTATTGGCCATTGTGTGCGGTTTTTCGATAATGTGTCGGCCGTTATTATGGCCGAGGCTTTTAAACACTGGTCTCGATAATGGACCGAATCGAACACTCCTCCGTACAAAAGAGCTTTTATGCGTTCAATTAATAAGCCGTATACGAGCTTCGGAACCATTGTTAAGAGAAAAACCCTGGTAGGAAAATCTGGAATGTTCGTGCACATCGATGATCACCATTTATGCAAATACGATAAATAATTGAAACCGTTCCGTTAATATTCGCGAGGATTAGTCTGAGAGCATTACGTTGTATGTATATATTCTACTGCGATGTCTGAAGAGGATTTTCATATTAAACTACGCATAAAATACGCATTACGATGCGATTCTGCCGGGGATCGCGGTCTCTCGGGTTGTTACTCTCGTTTTTTTTCCGCAGAAGGTAAAGGTCTCATATTTTCTGGGCCAAGGGTTGGCTCTCTTTGTATGTGGGTCTCATTTTGGCTATCATTTAAATTACATGGCGGCGAGACGTGATACAATAGCTCGTACCGTGAATATTTACACTAGGGTAATGTGTGCTGAAACACCTTTGTTGTTAGCGTGGAACGTTGGACCTCGCCATAAAATAGAGGATGTAGTTTGCTGAAAGTGTATGCAAAAATAGGGCAAGCCTGAACATCATTCCGATTTAATTACTGTGCGAAAACGGTGGATGGTGTATCGGGAAATTTGTGAGTCAAATTCGATTGTGGCGGTCAATAAGAATACAATTCAATTATTGTTGTCGGATGAAAATTTGATGCGTAGTTTTCTTGGGATTTGTGAAAGATTAATTTATTAAGTTATCTTTGTTCGAAGACATGGTTTATTATCCAAAATAGTAATAAAAATGTAATAGAATAATATAACAAAAGGAAAGTAAATATTATTATTTTTAGCTATACGAAATCGGTCGTAAGTGTTACTTTGTGTTCGGTAAATTTATCGCATTACTTTCATTTTCTTTTTTTCATAATAATATTGTGATTTCGTGTAAACAACTTTCAAGGTATAATTGAAATTCATAGCTTTCCGCTAACTTTACTCACATATATTTATGTAGAAAGATGAAAAAAGAATGTTGCTGATCGATACAGTATTAAAAAAACGTAAAATTTATTCTCAATATTGTATTTATATTTAAAACTTTCCGAAACAATTAACTATTGATTTTTGATCAGGAAACCATTACAAATTTATAAATTCCGAAGATTTACCTTAACATCGCCACAACACTAAGTGAAAAGTTTCCTCACATTAATAAAAATGCACATCGAAAAGCTAAATACGGAATAATTCGCCATTACGGTTGTTAACGAAGTTCGTTAGCGGAGTTAAATTCGTTATTACGAGACCAACTTTTCAAGTAATCGCCTTCTGAGAATTCATAACTTACCTTGCAATAAACTCCCCTTAAATAGATCATCATAAAGCATTTATTTTACCCAACGAGCGAACAAAAACACACATCCTGTAAAATAAACCTGTATAACGAGAACCATAGAAAAGATTCGTCATATAAATTATGGACACATCTCGAAATAAACTTCCGACTACCTCTCGACCACATAAGACGAATATTTCATTTTTTCCCTCAGATATATATGATTTATTTGTGGACGTTCGCTTTTAGAAGCGACCACATTAGCCGCGAACGAAGACACGTGCGTTTCGTCATATTCCTCATATTTTCTTATTTTTTTGCTCCGTTTGAGCTTCAGGAAGTGGCTGAAATTATTAATTAGCCCACAGAGACGGTATGCCGAATCGATTTCGGTACGTTCTTTTTTCGTTTTCGGGTCTGCTTTGGCTTTTTGACGTCCTGTATTATTTCAAGACGCGGTCATTTCTAAAATTACTCCAGTGGTTTAGTGTAAACGCGGTGATTGATGGCCTTAAAACGGCGCGTTTCCATTTTTAATGCTCGGTACATTCCGTCTAAATAAACATGCGTGGATAAGGAATGATTTATTTTCATTATTTCGGTAAATAGAAGCTTCCGATGGGCGATGTATGGCTTTTATGTTTTTGATAGATCGCAGTCGAAATAATCGCATTTTTAAAATTATTTATTTAACTGTTGATGGTTTGTTGACGTCAATTTTAAAACAGCTCGTTAAAAGTTTCTCACGAGCTATTTGACGATAGTTTCGTTTTTTAATTGGTGTCAGTAACGAGGAAAATATTAATTTTGAGACTGTTGAATGATTTTATTATTGTATATTATATTATAAGTTAAGTCTTATTTATTTCTGAATTTTATTTTTATTGTATTTATAATGGGATATAATTTTCATAATCATATACATATCATGTGCCTATTAATATTACGATAAGGAGAGAGTGCCTCTAAATGATTTAAGTACAGAAACTATCTGAAACTAAATGGCCATTGGTCATCGATCTAATTATAAACCAGGTCATGTGTCGCTTAACTATAGTGATTAATAGTAATTGGTTGATTAACTTTTATACTCATGAAGTAATCTTCATTTCAATAACTTCGCGTTTTACATTTTTATTACCGGAATACTCAAAATCAAAATGTTTATACACTATAGGCATAAAAATTAAAAATTTTAATCAATACGACAAAAAGACGTTGCATGACAAAAAAATTGCACTATTCAACTTCCTAAAAAGCCCTTATCGCACGAAACACGAAAACACGAAAAATCCCAACAAACTTTATTCATGCGAAAGCTTTCATCTACGCTAATTCGAAACAAACAAACACGGCACTTTTGAATTGCAAAAAAAAAATACCAAAATGAATTAGCACGTTAATGGATTATGCATGCTTTCTCGCGCCGGCGTTTGTACTAGCATCCCGAAAGGATAAAGCGGCGTCCACTCCGCATAAATATGCAGGTTTTCCAAAACGCGAAACAGAAGAGGGCTAGTAGTCCTCGTCGAGGGCACAAAAAGGTTCGCAGGACGAGAGGTGGACGAGGACGAAAATCTACATCAAACGAGATGACAGATGTCAACTTTTCCACGGGACGCGTGTATACGCGTGACACACAAGATGGCACATGTCGACCGTTTTGTTCGACATGCGACCTCCGTATGTGAAATTTGGACAGATTTTTTCCAGTCGATTCTTTCGTCGGATGTGATTTTTTAGATGTATATATATATAAGCTTTTAGATGTTTTATTTTTTTGAGGAATTTTGTTTTTGAGATAAAGCGACTGAGTAAACAAGGCATTAATTTTGATTAACCTTCTTAACGTCGGTACTTTGACGCTATCCTGTGCGAAAGTGTGTTTTCTCATTACATTATTTCCAATTAAAATCTGCTAAAATTGTATATTTTTTTCTTTATAAACCGAGTTTAAATTGTTATTGAATATAAAAGTATCTTATATTTATATTGATTAAATATTAAAATGGTACGAAGTATATTCGAAATTTTATGATACAGGTAAAAGTTTCAGGTTAGTATGAGTACTTTGAAAGCGAAAAAGTTTGATACACTTTTGCTTACGACTCAGTATAATATGCTTGTATATTATTCCAATCTTCTATACAGGATTTGTATTGTCATTTAATGCGTTCGAGTTTAATCAAAGGATTACGTGTGTATTTTTTCTAAGGTCGATTCTTAATTTAACTTTACCGGGCGTCAACGACGCGAACGCGAAAACAATTCGAAAGCTTCGAAAAGCGGCCAAAATAGCGAAAAAGAAGAAAAAAGAACACGCGAAAAACGACAGAAGAAAAGAGAGACTCTAGAAGAGGCTGCCGAACGGGGGAAAAAAAAAAAACGAAAACGGAAAAAAGCCTTCGAACACAAACGAAAATAGACAAAAACAAAATAAATAAAAGCGTAGTGCGGGGTAGCGAAGGGAAAAAAGGCAGTTTTGTACGTCGAAAACCGACGCCCACCTTCGTTTGCGCGATAACGGGAAACAAGAAATCTATTAAAGCGAGCAGTCTTTTTCCGCGTCCGTGGGTAAAAAGGCTTTTTACATAGATAATGGAAAAACAATGGCTTAACAAAACAAGCGTATTGAAGGGCGAAGTCCCGGGACACGAGCGCCGAAAGAGTTAATCGAAATAACGCGTCTCGGTGGACTTGCGTTTCCAAAATAAAAGGAAATGTGTATGGAAGGAAATGCCCTTTTGTGACCTCCCTTTGATGAGGAATTTTTCATTTTTTCGATGTACATTAAAGCTTGAGCCTCAGGTTGTTGTGTTCATACCGATGTATAGTCGACTCTATAGCAGTACGTTCGTTTCCGATATTTTCTTCCAAGACTATTTATATATTATTATTTTTTTTTGCAGTATTTTTTTCCAAAGATAAGTAAATAGTTTATTATATTATACAATAAGTGTATATATTTGATTGTTAATGTTTTAAATGAATCATATTCAAAGATGAAAATTTCAATACAATTTAATGTTTCGTATAGTAATTTTCGTGAATTTTGCTTCTGGAAATTTTCGCTTTTCAGGATGTTGGGCGTATCGTGTTTCAGCTGTGGTGGGAAAACGGTCGTCTATTTTTGTCGGGCATGTTGAATATTTTTATAGTATCGATGCAAATTCGAAAAGAGGATCGCGTATTTATGAAATGCTGAACGTTTCGCAGGTTTTTCGATCCGTGTTGGAAGCTTTGTAGTTTAGTAGTTTTACGGAAGTGTTTTTGTGTTTTATATATTATCTCATGTTTTTGTTGCTATATATTTTATAAGACATTTATGGAAAAATTTAAACGAGATTTATTTGAAATGTAAATTTTATGAACAATACCTGAAATGTTTGTTTGTCGTTTACTTTGTTTCTTAATAAGTTTTTGTACATTTTCTTCATAAAATACAATTTAATTTATATGAATACAAATTGAGTGTAAATATTTGTTCGTTTAAAAATCATTGAATATTTCTGTGGAAAAAAACAATAATATTTATCAACCGTACAAATTATTTTGAAAAACTTTTCACATAAAATTTTTCAACAGTGTACAGTCGAAACACGCTGAATTAATTATGCTTTTTCATATATGCATATTATATAACTCAGTTTCACCTTTTAACTTCCACAAACGAAAAAACTATAAATTTTTATACATGAATGAATATTCAAGTAAATTTTACGAACATTAGTCGATCTTTGATAATTATTAATCACCAACCAAGACTCACTAAACTTTCTTATGAAGATCGAACCGAATTTGTCATTAGTTTTGTTCAACAATCAATGCGAAAACTTCCATAAAATATTTACAACATATCTCCAACATACGAGTATTAGTCTCGCCCAATATTCGGGACATGAAACAAAATTAGCGAGTTCGCCCTTTATGCTCGACATACATAAATATACGTATTTCGACAAGTTTCACCACAACGTGTAACACTAATACAGTTCGGCACATAGATTTAGAAGGCCGCTAAAGGGCCTCGCTCGTTTAACTCTATCGTGCTAAGTACACTCGACTCTTAATTCGTACAGTTTCGACTTACCCGAGAGTTTGAAGATTTACGGTTTAGTGACTAAGGATGTTTTCATTAATCTCTGTTTCCTTCTTGCAAGAGGAAAGTATAATATATGAAGAATCAAAACGTTTTTGTTTTTTAAGAATTATTTTTAAACTTTGATGATTTAATACGTATGTTTTTCTTTGATTCATTGATTTCAATTTAAAATTATGATTGAAAGAAATAAAATATCTTTTTTATTTAAATGAACAAAAATTGATTCCGCTGCTACCAGACGTCAAAATTATTATATTCTCAATTAACTATATTAAAAAAAACTCACAAGCATATTGTTCCAGAACCCATTATTATATGAGCCGTTCACTGCACACATTGATTAACTCCATAAAACAAAAATTTGAGGAATGCGATGAAACAATGTACATTATTTTTTTTAATTTCCTTTATAACATAAATTCAAATAAATATTGTAGAATGCATAAATACAGATTTAGTGCATTTATGTAAATTGTGCATTATTGCAATGATTTACATTAGAGTATGGAATTAATAAAAATGGCCCTGAAATAAATTATTTATTATTCAATGGCCAAAAAATTTTTGTCGTTTAATGATGCTAATCTTTATTATTCAGAAAAGTTATGACTATACCAAGTGCTTTGACACTTAAATTTAAGATTTTTCAAAAAGTGGATTTAACGAACGTGTGCAGTGAACGGCTCATATAAAATTTTGTATGAACAAAATAAAATAAAAAATATTATAACCCAATTCAGAATACCTACATCCAAATACCAATCAGAGCCGAGATTAAAAACCGACCGCACCACACGTACATAATCCGAACACCGACGGTACACCAGAAAAGGCCTAGTCCCACTATCCGACCTTCCAAACCCTTGCAACCCCTACGCACCACCATTTCCCTCGTCCCATACGAAAGGTTAATTAGTTTTCTTCTGGCGGCCGCAAAACATCTGCTGCGGACGTTGGACACACGCCTAACCTAACCTCCCCCGCCGGCAATTATTTACCCGATCGATTACGACGGCCAACCTATATTTGTGCAACTCGGACCGAACGCAAACACCTAGATATTAATGCCTAGATGTACCCGGGCATTGGGGTATTGGGATCGCGAATACGGGACGAGAGTTGTGCCGGGATGAGGGTGTGCTTTTGTGGTGTGGGCGCATCCGCGTTTGCGTTTTATGGGTTTTCTTTTTCGTGTTGGGTTTTATGTGCGTTTAGTTTCTTTGCGGTGAATGTTTTGGTTTTTAATTCGTGTTTTGTGGTGGGGTGGGTTGAACTGGTGTGGCGTCGGAAGGAATTACTGATGGTGAATTTTTCGAATCGAAAGTGTAGGCATAAATTTAGTTTACATGTAAATTCTATATGATTTTGGTTAAAAGATTTGTTGTTTTGTTATGTAATAATATTATTTGACTTTTTTTTGTGAATGGAATAATATTTAGGTTCGAAAAATCTCAAATTATTTGATGAGACTGAATCATGTTTAAAATACATGAGATTTATATGACTAAAAAATATGAGAATTATTTTTTTTATGCAAATCTAGTTTAGTTATTCTTAATATATAATATTACATATAAGAAAATGATCACAGAAATAAAATTAGATTGTTAAAATTAATTTAAGCCAGTTTTTGTACTAGTTGCAATTCGAAAATTGACCGATCATTTTAAGCTCATTATGTATAATAGTTTTTGTACGATTAATAATTTCGGTGTCAACATGTTAGAGCAACGGAACGTGACCTGGATATTGTAGAATAAATATTTGGAATTTTTTCGAGCGATATTCGGAAAAATGTGATTACGGTTAATTACAGCATATGCGATAAATCAACACGCGCATTACAAACACATAAATCCAAAACGTTTGACAAAGCACACACGAATTTATTTCATACTCCAACCGAAAAATCCCTTTTTAATAAAATAAAACATAATTTGATCAAGAGAAAGGACAAGATTCCACATTAAACCTTCGTTTCGAACCCTAACCCGTTCATCCATTCTAAAACAATTTCACCACATATCAATCCGTAACGCGCCGGAAAACCAACGCGCACGACCGAAAAATGTCATATTTCACGACTTCTAATATACGATAGGATTTGTCCTAGTCGATTTGGCACACCCCGTGACGTATTATACGTCCTCTGCGTTCGTTTTTTTGTCCTTTTTCTAAGGCTTTCTTATTAGGCGGCGTTCACGTGAGGGCGATCCTTTACCGGCGGGCGGAAAAAAAGGCTAGGGCTAGGGAAAAAAGGGTCTAGCACACAAGACACGGGCCTGGGGGTTCTTGCAACTCGGGATGTGTGTCCTGTGGATATGTACGAAAAAAAGACGCGGAATATAATGCCCAATGAAGATGGAGTGCCGCAGGATAATAGAACGAGCCGGAAAAAAATGTCGCAAAAAGACACGCCGCGTGTCAGACTTAATTGACACATGGGCTTCTTCTTTATTTTTTATTTTATTTTTATTTGTATCGCCCGTATTCATTTTCGTTTCGGAATTTTGAAGTTAATTGAATTGCGTGAGTTTTCGATGTGCGGGATTTTTTTCGACGGTTTGTGGTTCATTAATTGGGTCGAATCAAAAGTTTTTCGGTTCATATTGAAAAAAAATATACATATTAACATTTCATATATATTTTGTATGAAAAAAATATTCAATTTAAAATTAGAACGTGGTACCCATAACATGTAACGATTTTCATAATAAATTGCTTCCGCGAAAAAGCTGATATCAAATTATATCCATATTCTTAGAATCATATAATTTAACTGGATATGAAATATTATTCAAACAATCTACATTTTGATTGATAATACAACATGAAATTTTCATTATATTTTGGATTTTAAATATAATTTTCGATAATTAAAATTTATAATACCATTTATGTACCAAAAAAATCTGTAATTGAAACGATTTAAATTAATCGTTGTATCGGAAGAAAAGTAATATATCAAATATATAATCAAATTACACGAATAAAACAACCCCAAGATCGATTAATTAGTGGTTATCTTCTGTTTTGATAATTATAACGTCATTAGTCGTCTTCAAAGGGTTACGCTCGGTTAATATAGGCCGACTTGCGAGCGGTTAAGAGGTTAAACTTTGTTCCTCAGGTGTATCAGTTAAAAAGTGACGTTGTCTCCGTTCTGAACTTCCAGTTAAACATATACACATACCCGGAATATAATATGCGGAATACTTGGCGAATGTGCGTCTATATATAATAATAAACTAAATTGAAAAGCCGGCTTACGGGGAAGTTGGTGCCTCGGAAGGAACTCAATAATGCGGCCGTGTTTTGTAAATTAACTTTCGGGTAATGCGATTCGTTTATATTGCTTTAATATTATCATTATAATTATATAGGGCGTATTAAAAGTTGATCGTGTTATTGTTAAAGTTTTGACGGTTTCGTGCGATGAGCTTATCGGTTACGAAATGTTACCGACTATTCTTCGGAAGTTGTGAAAAATAATCTCGCGAAGTTTTTGGACTGATTTTTCTGAAAATTGAGACGGATATGCTTGTGGAAAATTTTCATTTATTTTGTGTAGAGGAAAATTTGAAAAAAGTGGAAAATTTATCAATTTTTTTATTAAGTAAATACACATGTTTTATAGTTAGAGTATCACAATTATTATTTACTTACAAAACATTTATTTACATTCATATTTTTTTTTTGCATTTGACAAAATTAAAAAATCAATTTATTATACAATTTTCTAGACAACTAATGATTGCCTTTTAAATATTTATTTATTTATTTTTTGGTAGTCGTTCCATCGAATTTAATTGATTAATGAAACGAAAACAAATATACATTCAATTATAATAATAGATATCAACGAATATTTTTGATTATGCATCACATTTATAGTTACATGTATATGTTTTTTTTTTCAAATTTATTATCATTCCATTCAGTTATCTATAATTCTCATAGATCATCATCACAGTTAAATTTTCAAAAAATTTCTTACACTATAATTCAGTTGAATTGTAAATTTTGTTAGCTTATGCGATACCTTGTGAGAGTGGCGAGTATACAAAGTACGAGCGTCAAACAACTCGCGAATGCGAACGTCGCACCTGGAATTATCGCAAATTTTCAATTATCGATTAACCACAGAGAATAAACTAATATAAAATCCGTATACTTACGATTTGGCGTTTGAGTATTTCCCAAAATTTGTGCTATCTGAGGTTTATCCTCGTCCAATACCAAATGAGCTTCCGCAGTATATAATGTGAATACTGTAGCTTTGCATACTATTCTGAGCTGATTCTGTATGAATACATTTTGTGTTATGGGTATGACGAGCACTGAACCGCTTTTCTTCTTAATAATTTCGTTGTCCGGCTTAGATTTAGTGGGAGGAGTTTCTGACATTTTCGATAAATTGTTCGGTGAACTCGCTCGAAATCCATCGTTGATCGTTTTCGTTCGGATATATGAACGGATAAGAATGGTCGTTACCCTTTCTGGAGTCTTCTATTTTATCGATATGAGAGTTTTCTGTGAAGTTCATTTGGTATAGTTTAAGCGTTTTTGATTCGTTTTGGTCTACAACTACTGGCAGCCCTTTTATCTGCGGACGAAAGTTTGGAAAACAAAATCAATTATAGTTAGTTTCGGTTCGTATTATATACATATATATATTTATTATTTATATTACAATTTTTCCATTGACTGTCCACGTCAAATTTGCTGGTGGATGAGCTGGAGGTGCGATGCATCTAGCTTTTAACGTATCTCCAATTGAAACTTTTGTTTTGTCTGAATAAATTATAGGTGCTGCTTCCGGAAGTTCTAGACAAAAATATCGAAATCGTTAACATTTCTTAAGCTTCATTCACAAAGGGAAACGCGAGTTATTTGCGTAGCTTTAAATAGTTTTATTATATTTTTGCGAAAATAAATTCAAGAAACTTTTTGACGACATCTCGTAAAAGATTTTATAACGTGAAATAAACTTACCTACGACGTGCATATAACTAGTTTTCATTGCAGTGTGAAATGAAGGTGCATCTGCGGACACCTCACATCGGTATCTTCCAGAAAGTGGCGGTGAAACGTCCCTCAAGACTACTGTCGAAGGTCCTGACCTCCCCAGCTGCAAAAGCAAATTCATATGAATATAAAGTCCGAAATTTCATCAAATATTTTGGTCAGCAGAAAATTTTTCACACAATATTTTCGTTATAGATATGTAAATTCAAGCTATATCGATTCTTCAATATTAAGACCCAAATTTGTACAAATCCTAATATTGGAAATTCTCGAAAAAAAAAAAATACGCATATTTTCCGAAGTATGATTGATCGCGTTCGATAACCGTACCGCCCGCGCTCTAATTCAAAAAGCGGCCGTTTATAATTATAGAAACGAGAGAATTTCGCCAAAGTAAATATGAATTTTATTGTCGAAATAAAATAAGTTCGCTCGAGGCTTTTCCTTTTGAATTTGTTCAAATAGGCGTTCGCCGAAAATGAATTCGCGTTCACTTCTTCGCAATACGCGTAAACGTTTCCAATTCGAGACCCGGCGGCTTAATTGTCCGTCTCGCGAAAGTTCAACAAAAAGCTCACTCGCAAATTGAGTAACATTTGTCAAAAACTCCCACCCACTCGACCTACAGCTGCTAAGTGCTACGGCGAAATTTAGAAATGTTGCCCCCCCCCCCCCCCCGCGAATTATACACACTTTTTTCCGTGTTTCATTCGGAACGTTTTCATTTCGTTTATTTATTTATTTCCGCCGGATTTCGTTGCTAGAGCTCTAAAAATTTACAGACACCGGCAAAAAGGGCGAAAAAGAAAAATCGGTTTCGGGCGGGCGGCGGGTGGTGAAAAAAAGGGTTTTTCGCAAACAGCCCGTGCCGTAAATATAAAGTGTTACGGTTATTGTATTAACTCTACGGGCTTGAAGATAAACCGTAAACGCGTGAATGGAAAATCGATAATACGTTTCATATGTCAGCCGACAGTTTAAATAACGTTTAAACCGTTTATTTACGGTTTCGGGCACTCGAATGGACTTTTATGTGTCCATATCCTATATTCTATACGGCGAATATGGCGCTCGTCCGCAAGAAAACTGACACAATTCGAAAATTTTCGATTTTCTAGCTTCGGAGGCGATGTCGTTAGTTTGTCTAGTTATTACGTTAAAATTGCGTTTTATTATACATAGTATTATTTTCACGGAACGGGTTAATGTTTGTTTGCACTTTAGGTGTTTATGAAAGTGCAATCCAATTTTTATCGGATGAAATTTCCGCGAAAAGTGGATAACGTTTGGAATCCGACGGTGTTGAAAATCAAAACAGACAGGTCTAGATAAAATCGGAAACACGGTTATTTCTATATGGAAGCTTGAATAAAAATACATCTGTGTATATATATTTTTTATACATTAGCAAAAAATATTTTTAAATCTGCAAAAACATCTGATTTTCGATAAGATATCAATTTTTGATAGCTATGGTTATTATACATATTTCAATTTCAAAAAATTATTGTAATATTTTTTGCATATCATACAGTAATTATGATATGAGCTTTGTAATATTCGTTCACATTAATCCACTTTGCAGAAATGTAATAAATGAAATCCAAGCAATAGATGTGACATAATTATCATGATCGAATTTCATTTCGATCACATTCGCGTTTTATTACGATAATTTTCCGAGAAATCGCAAATTATAACAGAATTTCAATTTCAAATCAAACGTCACAAATATATATAATACACCGAAAACTCATTATATTTTCATTTAAAAATTCATACCATAAAAAACGATCAAAAGCAAAAACTCAAACATTCAATACCGACATAACCGCGAATCAAAAAACACTCAACGATATTAAAAAAAGTCCGCCCCCGAAACACCTCGGACAACAAGCATAAAATCGGCAAGCACTTACGTCGACATCAATTCCATCGAGGGGGAACACCCTGGTGTGGGGCAGCTCCTTGGGGATGTACCTGAAGAACTCGAACTTGCCCCTGTACCACTTGACGCTGTACAGGATTTCGGACTCCAGGTCGAAGCGACAATGCAGGGCAACCGTGTCTCCAGCTGCTGCTGCTTCTGGTACTGACACTTGCACGTCTCGGAGACCAGATGCACCTGATGGGCAGTTGAAGTGGATTTAGATTGGTTCGAGTTTTCGTGTAGGAGATTGGATTTTGTGCTCGTGATGTGAGGTATGGTGATTTGTAGTAGAGTGGATGGGTGGAAATATTGAAATTGTGGTGGAAAGGAGGATGATTGGATGGTGGGTGGATGGAAATTGTGTTGGATTGGAGGAAATAGGTGGAAGTTGAAGTTTTTGTTGTGGTGGTGGATAAGAGTGAGGCACTATGAATTTATTCAACTATAGGGAAATGCTCGATTATGCTTAACTATAGGGATACCATTATCAGTTAACCGGTAAATAACCCAAATAATAATTCGGTAATTTACCGGTAATTTTTATCGGTAAATAATTTTTTTTGTGTTTCGAATATTTTTGAAAATGTTTTTTTTTTTTGGAAAATATTCATGAAGAAATTTCGGGTTGTGTAGCTTATAGTTTTTTTTTTGTTTTATGCTTAAAAAATTATCGGTAAATGAAAATTACAGTGAATTTGATTTCCCTACTCAACGAGGGATCTCATTTTAGAAATAGAAATTTTTTTAAAATTGGTTATGTAAAGAAATTTTGATTTGATTTGTATATGAAACTCAAATTATTTGACGATTTAATCAATGGATATTATATATTTTAAATAAAAGGAAAATTTCAGGAAATTTTCTGTGAATAACTTTCATATGAAAATTTGTAAGGGAAATATAATGCTATATACAAATTTTCAATACATTTTAGAACTTTTATACTTAAACGAAGCTGAGAAGTGTTTTTAAGCTAAATACATATCTCGAAAAGTTTTATCTATTTAGTTGGGATATGAGAAAACTTATTTGTTTTCATATATTACAATTTTATGAGAAAATTCACTAAAGTAGAATCACGTTACACTTTTTTTGTTAAGTATTACGTATTTCAAACTTATCAGCTCACGAGTCTCGGTAGAGTCATCCGTTATTATGTTCATAAAAATATCAGTTTGTGAAATATTAGATAAATTTAACGTCTAAATGGAATGCAAAGATTATCATGAAGTCAATAAAAAAATAAGTTTCAAAAACGCTGTTATTGTAATAAGAAAAAAAGCTTGGTATTGGTACAAGGAAAGCATAGATTGTACAGTTCAAGGATAAAAAAAGTTCATTATTTTTCATTTATATTCTTGATGATTTAATATCCAGATATAGAATTTCATTTTATTTTCAATAACATTTATTACTTTTTCAATAAAAAAACCTCTACAAAAATTGTTTCATACTTCAAAATAACACGAATATTAAACATTTCAAAATCGAAGTTTTATCAATCCGCTAATTTAAACCGATTGTAGAAACGATACTTTATACTAAGAGGATCGTATTTATCAGAAAATTTCTCAATTTATACAAATTTATGCGTGAAATACGACGAAGCCCATATTTTCTGCATAAAAATTTGAACGAAACCATTTGAAATTATTCTGCAAACTTCAAATTTCATTAATTTCCAAAATCGACACCACTAAAAAACCGAATTTTCACATAACGTCAACGACTTAACTTTTCCATATATATTACTCACTAAACCTAACTATTATAAAAGAACCACCGACTCAAAACTACACATCCACCAAAGGACGATTTCGGCATCCAGCTCCCACGTTATTCCACATTCAGAACCATTAATTATTTAAACTAACCCTGCATTTAATATGCTTATACACACGAAGCCATGCTCACACCATAACACGACACACACGTGCTGCCTTCGCACGAGAGAATTTATTATCGAGTTTTTAGCACCCGAATACCGAGCCAAGGACGAGCGGTACGTCTTAATTATAATTACAGTCGCCGGCAGATGGCGCTAATGTAGCGGGAGCCGCTCGCGACGCGTGTTGGCAACACTGATTTATTATGGAGACGTCGCGCGGGATTGATTAAACCCGGCTACGGGCAACACCGGCGGCTATCGGAAGGTGAATTTTGTGTATGCTAAGTTGTGCCGTGTGCGCTGGTTGGATAAGGGTGCGGTTGATTTGGATGTTTTGAGAGCATGCATAGTGATGCGGTTTGGAAGTGTTGGTTTTATGTGCGAATTGGACCGAAATTCATTTTTTTTTTTCGTATTTTCGAGAAATGTTTACTAGGTAATGCTCTTGATACAAATAAAATTTCGGTAATTTAAAGGTAAATATATTTTTTTGTGTTTCGAATACTTTCAGAAAGTGAACAGTTTTTTTTTAATAATATTATTGTATTATTTATAATAATAAATCGGTTCAGTTCGGTCTTATCGGATTTTTATTTTTGGAAAATATTTTTGGTTTTACGATTTTTTTCTACTTTTCGTTATTTTTTTCCGATGTATACCGGTTTTTATTTATAATTTAATTTACTAGTAATTAGTAAAAAAAGTTACCGGATTACGGATAAATGAAAATTACGGTAAATCCGACATCCCTAACGTTCACATTCATTATTTGAGTTTCAGCTTTAATTCATCACGTTGTAACTGGTTTCTAGTATTTTTCGCTAAAATCTTTTGTCCCTTATGTTTTCTTATTCAAACGCTGTTTGTTTTTTATAAACCTGTTTTTATTTTTCGTTCTTTGAAACCTGTCAAGTTTTTTCCTATTGTTGAGATATTTCGTACAAACGTCGTGTTGAAATTATATATTTTTCCACCGATGTAAATTGATTACAGACTTTTTTCAAGGTACACAAACAAAAAATTAATATCATAAAAAGATTCTCAACATAAGCGACCTTCAACACTACTTAACAAAGAAAACGATTTATCAACACATACTAATGAAAAGACAATTAAAAAAAAAAACAAAATCCAATTTTTACACACCCACACACACATATATATATGTATATACTACATACACACACACATACACACACACACACACACACACTTCAAAAGCACTTAAATCCCTCAGAGCATACGACATGTCACCAGACAGCGTCGGAATTCCGAAATTCGCTTATACAAAATTCACTACATCTCCCCTTCCGGCGGTTTACGATCGCTGACAGATCACGTGATACGTTTGTTTTGCGCGCCAAAATGTGCGTGCGTGTTAAACGATAGCGCGGAGGTTATCGCATCGTGTGTATGAAATTAAGTCAAATTTGTCGTTTTGATTGTGCTCTGGCTTGTTTGTTTGTCGGTTTGATTGGATTTCTGGAAATTCGGCTCGCGGTAGGTTTTTGGGGAGGAAAGTGGTCGATGGGTTTGACAATTTGTTGGTTCTGTGTGGTTATTTGTTTTCGGATTGCATATGAATAATAATGGTTCGGTATGGAAATGTATCGGATTTTTTTGTAAGATATAAATGACAAAGTTTATTCGGTTTGATTCCGTATGTTTTTGAATGAAAGTTTTATAGACTTTTATCACAGTAGAATTTTTTAGATTTAGATTATAGATATGAATGTATGTTTATTTTTTTATATTTTAAACTCTAGAGTTGCTTCGTTCTAAATTTACAAAATCGTGTATATTATATTATTTGGATTACTAAATAACAATATTATTTTTATAGATTCGTAAAAAAATGTGAATTTTATTATTTTTGAGTTTTTATAAAATGTACATTTGAAAGCAATAAAATTTCATTCGGATGTAATAAATATTTTTTTGTCTAATTTTAAATTATGACTCATCAAATAAGCGATGATTTTTTTATAACTTAACTAAATATTTATTGATTACAAAAAGTTTCCAAATTATCATTACGTAAATACACATGAAAAATCTTAATACACTTTTTACGAATCCCTTTACATTTATTTCCATAACCACATAATAAAAACAAATTTTCGCACGAACCCACATGGAGTCATCGAATTTATATACTCCATCACGTCAAATTATCTCAAACACCAATGCACGTACGAAATAACTTATCAAATTCATATTCCGCATAAATTCCGACCAATCGACCCGCAAACTATTTCCGCCAGCTCGCGACACGCGAATTACGTATTTTTACACATTCCGACCACAATTTTCGATGGCGCGAAGAGAAAGCCGATATTTTCACCAAAGCGCGCATACAATATTAATAATATGCAAAAGCTTTTAGCACGCCCTTTCAGAGTGCGGTTTTATAGTAGTGCAGAAACGGAATAAATCAACCGCGTAAAAAATAAGCTCACATTTTCAGATAGTTTTTTCCCCGTTTCAGCCCCTTCTTCGCGTTCCATTCTTTGCTTTTCCTCACTATGAAAACGCGCGGCTAATACGATATTTCGAATAAAAACACATAAATCATGCGAGATTAACGTCAACTACGCATTAGTTTCTCTCCCACGGCGCGATTCGAAAGTTTCCCTCGTTTTTTCTACGCCATGTTCGGAATACGCGGGAAATAATAATATGATAAATGCAAGCCGTGCGCCGAAAGAAACCATTGTCGGAGAAATGATGGCGCCCAGAAAGGAGCCGAAGTAAAAAAGTATATTTTATCCATTATATGGTGTGTGCTTAGGGCTGCCAGCCTCTTTTGGATGTGTTGGGACTTGTGGAAGGATCGAAGTTTTCGGATTCGTAATGGTTTGGAAAAATTGGCGTGTTGTCTCGTTTGAGGATCTGATGTTTTCGAGTATGTTCTGAAATAATGAATGTTCGTTTCGTAGAAATGTTGTATGCGTTACGTCGGCGTATTGAAAATGTTTCATTGTATATAATATAATGTGAAATTATATCATAATGTTTCAATATATTTTGTTATTTATATAGGAAGAAAATGTTAAAAATTTAGCCATTGTGAATGTATTGACCTTCGAAGTTAATTAAAATTTGATACAATAAGTATTAGAATCAGGTTATTCATTTTATGATTTTAATATATTTATCGTGACTTTTAATAAAGCTGTTTATATTGTTAATGTTTGCAAAAACAGCGTGAAGTTTCTAAGTGTTATTTTTAATAAATTAATTTAATATTATACAAGAATTTAAGATTAATTTAAAATTAATAAACGCTTAAATGAACAATAAAATATTATCATATACAATCTACAAAACATAGCAAGACTTTCCAACATCATTGGAAGTTTTATTTATCGTAATAAAATCAACCAAACTTTCAAGGAACTAAATTCCAAAACCATCCCCTAAATACTTCCAGACTAATGGTAAACGAAAACAACCATCCACTAACCACGTTACATACGAGCACAAGCTAACTACACAAAACCGTCGATCGAATAGTTACAAAATAAAAACGATCAACCAAATAAAAAACAGATCAGAATTTTGATATCCTGATATTTCCTCGAAAATAATTGGTGACCCTATATATACACCAGTCGAGGATAAAGCAAGGAAAACCGTGATGGAGAGCGGAGTTAATGGCGTCAGGTCAACAGGCGGGATCCGACTCAATATATGTGGAAATGAAATCGGCAATATCCGAGCGGCGTGCGTGGGCGCTTAAACGTGTTAAAAAAATACATATATGGAAGAAAGTGGAGGGAAAAAATGGGCCTTTCATTTGGTTTTATGTGTTTAGTTCGCGGCGAGATGTGGCGCTCTGAAAAGTAGCCCCGACTTTCATTTCGTGGGCGATGGGGGTCTGATATTTTTGAATGTTTTTTTTCAACCATAATATTATATATAAAATGTGAAGGTTATGTATGCTTTGCTGTTATTTTGTTTTACATAATTTTCGAATGTTTTTTTTTGCTTAATATTATATGTATATAAATTGTGATGGATACGTATGCTTTGATGTTATTTTATTTTATATAATTTTTGAATATTTTTTCGCTTAATATTATATATACATTTTAATGGTTATGTATGCTTTGCTGTTATTTTTTTTATATACATAATGGTTATATTGTCGAATATCAAATTCAAATATTCAATATTGAAATCAAATTATTTTCATTGCACTAGAAAAAAACATTAGATTATCGCGCATGCATATATAAATAATTAGTATTGAACTTAACGTATAATATTATATTATTTGAGTATGAACTATTCTCTAATTAAACCTGATTAGAGGTATTGTGTATGAAGTATGTATAAATTAATAGTAATGAGTAGATATAGGTTTTTTACAATGGTAGTTAAAATGACGTTAATCCGTTTTAATCAAAATAACAGGCTGAAAATTTACATATTCGTCCTTCATTTAGTGGTGAAACTACTATTTAGTGAGTTTAAGTAGTACTTAAGGGTTTACTGTTTTGGGGAACGTAAAGAGGGTTGGAAAGGTAAAATTAGCTAAATCTACAATTAGAAAAAAATAATGAAAAAAGATTTTTTATTCTGATTAGTTCAATTTCAAATCAAAAATAATAGTTAAATTTGCAGTAGTTACTTAACATTTTTTTAAGTAAACATTTTACTATTTCAGCGTGCAAATTACAATTATTATTTAAAATATAGTGCTTTGTCGAGAACAGAAAACTACAAACGTAGCACGAACTTAAATTTGTCTACATTATGTCAGTTGCAGTTAAATATAGGTCATATCCGACTTAATGACCCAAACTACGGATTCAGAATAAGATCCGAACACAAAAATACGGAAAATAAAGTGTATACAATATTTTGAGAAATTTTCCTTAACAAAAACGGGGATCATCATTTGCCTGACATAATATAATATAATGTTGATGGCGAAGTTTGTAGTAAATGGATTCTTCTCGAGTATTGTGTATAAGAAATGGATGGGTACCGGTGTTTTGTATTGGGTGACCTAATTAATAAAGCGGAACGAACGCTAATGCGAGGGAATTTCAAAATAAACAGCGGCCATTAAAACAAAACTCAAAAGGGAGCGATTTCCTTCCACGTAATTTGTTTTAGCAAAATGTGCGAAAAAATGTATATTCGGTAGGTCCTGTCTTTGTCGATGATATTAATTAAAAATTGGAATAAATTGATATACGCTAATTAATTAACGTCGATCATAAAATAATTAGCTTTATATGTATAAATTACTGCGGATATTCTATACAATATTTTTGCGATTAATTTGAAAACTTCATGTATATTTTTCCATTTTTTTATATATAAAAATAGGGTGTATACAAAAAGAGAAAAATGTATACTCACTGGCCACCATTAGTGCCAAGAGCAACGGCTGAAAGATCCTCCACAAGAAAAAGTCTTTGGTAGGACTTAATCCTTTGTTGTCGTCTACGGTCACCATTCTCCCCATTTATGGTGAGCTTCTTCTAAAACGCTATATTTTCGGTGAAAATACTTTCAGTTCGTATATATTCTTATCACTGTACGGCCACATTTGATATTTTTAGTTTTATCCTATAAATTCACTATACAGTATCACTCCATTCAGTTATAACTTCACCTTTTCGTTTTCATATCGTCACTGCGAAATCTAGTCTTTTCAGTAATATTCCTCATTTATTGTTTTATTTTTTTAATCTGAAAATTTGTGACAGATACATTAAAACGCAATTCGAAAATTTAAATTAAAAAAAAACGACGATGAATAATATTTAAATTTAATAATTAATTATTATAAAATTTGATATTCATATTTAATAATCATCTTTAAAGTGAATACAAATTAAATTTTATTCAATTTCTATATTCAATATTTAGTACTAATTCAACAGTTTTTTTTTTCATCAAATTTTCCATGTAACTTTTCGAAAAAATAAATCTTAAATCATTTTCTCAATTTCAAAAAATATCACATTCACTTTACAAAACAAAACTCAACAAGAAAACCGATCCGAAACCCGAAATTTTCAAATCAAACACGAACTCCATCAACCCCAAAAAACTTCACAAACCCGTCAAAAAACGCACCAAAACCCCAAAAAGCACGCACCAACCACCAACACGAACCTCCAACAACACCAACACGCACTTCAACACCACACGACCGCAATATCCCGCGAACCGACTCGATCCCGGGATTTTCCGGGACGGGACAGCGCGCGGCCACGAGCCACCGCGTCCCAGACGGCACTGGCAGCGGGGCCAGTGGCGTACGTCGGAATTTGAGGGGCCCCCCCTACCGCGCACCCCCTGTTTGTTACGTTGAGGTTCGTTTTTGAGTTCCGTTTATGGGTGTATTAGTTTTGTTATGTGTGGTTTGCGTATGGTGGGTGTTTTGAAGTGGATGTTTCAGATTTAGTTTTTTTTGTGTGGTATTATTATGAGGTTGATTTTTTTGATGAATGGTTTTGATCTTTAATTTATATATGAAAATGAACCGTTTTGGTGAAAATGAGTTTTATGGTTGAATTCAGGATGTCGTGCTTTGTCGAATGAATTAGAATTTCGATATCTCGAAAAAAAATGTTCTTTACGATAATTTTTTTAGAGTTGTTTCGATTTTTTTTATAAAACATGCAATGTATCAAAATAAAATATTAGCTAATATTTAATTTCAAAGTGTTATAAATCTTCAAAGTCGATTTTGAACGTTACTTTAATAACGCGAAAACAAAAAATACACACAATTTTTTTTTACATAGTTTGAAAACTGGTACTTCTAGTAACATGAATTGATAATTAAGTATATGCGCATATATAGGTATATAAAAAATATAATTTATATTACAATTATCCCCTTTTCAAAGAATGGGGGGCATAGGTGATAATGTGCCGCCCAGACTGTCAACACTAGTTGATAAGACTTGCAGTGGACGTTTATGGTTGATAGTGATGATGATTACTATTAATATGTATTTCGTAATTCTGCATGTATTATATAAGGCTAAAATAATAATAAAATTTACGTTTAGAAATGTTCGATAAATATAGCGGTGAAATTCGTTTCAGTGTTTTAAATTGTTCTGAATTATCTGGAACAGTTTCAATAAAAAATCTAGAAGGATTCGCAACGGTAACTTTTTGCGTTTTTCTTCCCTTTCATTTTATTTTTTTATTCCCGTGTTGAAATTGCGGTCTCGTTCCAGTTAGATCGCCTAATTGGCCGGTTTGGTTTTTCAGTTAATTAATCAGCATCGTTTTCTTCCAGGAAAAACTGCGGCGAAATTATAAAGTTCATTCATGTCCCGCTTTAAATTCAACCCACATTCCATTTAAATACATTCGCAACGTGTCAGACACGAGATTTTCAATTCCTCACTAACAAAACATGATTCCACCCAAAAAAAACCTCAACGAAATCATCCTCCGGCGAAAGTCGATTGAACATTAATTGGCTCGAACTCCGGATTTACTCAGGCACTAAATCAAAACCCATGACAGGATGTATTCGAAATACGAAGACATGTGACCAGGTCACATTTGGCATCGTTTCAGTGTTTCCCGGAGAAGCAACCAAACGGATATGAACACTTATCATCACGAATGCTAAATGCGAATTGGCCTGAGTGAGATTTCCGGCCGACGCCGATCCGCATGTAACTCTTTCTATAATTACTAGGATTCTGCGTTGTAAGAGTTTGTAAGTCGAAAAGTATTCGTATGTGGCTTAATGCTGTGCAAGTTCTGTAAAATATTTTCAAATGTAAATATTAATGAGTTCCGTCTAATTAGGGGCTTTTACGTGCGGGTTTAATTTGGGACGAACAGTTCATTTTCGTGGAGTGTAATATGTCGTTTTATTTATAGATTTGATTATATAAATAACGATATCGAAACAATTAATTTTAAGTGCTCAAATAATATAATTTTATATAAGTTTATTTTTAAAAATATGGTTTTTTTTTACTATAGATTACGATGTTAATCCCTTTAGGTAATCTTTTGATTCTCTATATCCAATTAATATGATTTTAGTTCACGAAATGAAAATTTTATGAAAATTAAAACAAAATATAAATGATATTTAAAATATAACATGTACGTAAATAATTTTAAGACACAAATCTTTAAAAATTTCAATCATCGTGTGATACAAATTTTCAATTTTTTTTGTCTGAAGCATATTATAATGTTTATTACGAAACTAGTATATTCGTATCAATGGCACATAAAATATCCACGATTATGAAAATATATTTTCTTTTGAATTCATAAATGCATATAATGAATAAAATATTGATAATAATAACGCCGTCTACATGAGAATCACAAACAAATAAAAGGAAAAAACCCTTTTAAACGTCGAATACGTATATTTTCAATATGAATCCCTTTAATTCTCGTTCCCAAATAGACGAGGTAAAACATACATATATATATCATATTGTGGAATGAAATTTATTGTGATTCATGTTTCGTTATGGAAACTGTTGAGTGATGTAATTCATAAAACGTATTTGTGAAATATTCAGATATAATCCCCTATTATTATCTAATGAAATGTTGGAATATCAATCGAAACCTGTGGATTATATAATACTATACATTATAGTACACACATATTTTTGCATATTGTATTCGAGTTCAGTTTGTGTTCGAATACGGTGGAGAAAACATTTTTTTTTCATTGGAGTATAATTTTTTCAAGTTGATGAAACTCTCATTAAGAGATAAAAAATATATTGTGTAGAATAAATTTAAAAAAAATGTACTCGTATTATATACATATTTTGATTCAAAACCACCAAATTTTTGTGAAAAGGAAGTCGAAAAGTTGAAGGAAGTGATGATTGTCAAAAAATGAAAGAAACTTTATCAATTTAAATAGCAATCAATTAATTTTCGAAAAACCTGTATAAAATTTAAGCTTATGGATGTCGATGAATTTAAATAGCACTATTATATGATACCTTTGATAACCATCATCAAAAACGCTCCACCAAACATCACCTATTCACATATTCAACGCATCGCACGCCTAATATTTCAAAATTACCCACTTTTTCACAATCGTGAAAATCATCCTAAAAAATACAACATAAAAGAACACAATAAGGACCCCGCTTTTTATACACAACACCCGAAAAAAAAACCCAACATCGCGCATATCGAACAATGCGAATTTTCGATCCGAAGACAGACATAACAATACAATATGTAAAATCGGCCTCGCCGGAAATCGCGCTACATATTTTATTAGGGTACACGCGGGCCTTCGACTTCGACTATAAAACGGAATCGATCGACCCTTCGGCCAGGATGGAGGCTTTGCCGCCACTAAAGGGCACAGGCACATTAATGAACACCAGCCGGGAATCTCGGCGGTTATAATCTCGCTTATCGGGAGGGCCAGGAGCCGAAGGGCTTCGCTTCCCTCCGGGGAGGGCAGGTCGTTATTTATTCGTTTGATTATTGCGAAGTCCGTGACCTGAGGTCGTCGCGATCCGAGAGGCGCTTTTGGAATGAGGTGGAGATGGATTTTGTGGAAAAGTTGTGGGTTTGAGATTTTTGGTTGGTTTTGGATGTTGTGTGGTTGAGGTTCGTATGATTGGGATTGTTGGGGTGAGGTTCCGTAGTGAACGTAAGCTTGGGTGTGAATACGGATGTGTCACGATCACGTTTACGCTCATCATTAAAAAGTCAAGTTAATAAAAGCTTGAAAATTAGGTTATTTTTGATACTGTTGGAAATCGGGGTATTTTTGTTATGTTTAATTAGGGTAAAATGAATGTTATTTTAAAATAATTGAATACTGATATTGTCCTTTGATAAATGATCTTTAATAAAAAAATAATGAACTTTGGATATCATCTATTGTTATAATTTCGATTAGATCTATAACAATTTTGAGCTTCATTGTTGAAAGTAAATAACTATTTGCTGTTTCGGGTTTTAATTAATTATCTATTGCACGTCAGTGAAAACTTTGGGCTTAGAGAAAACTTTTGATTCTGTATAGCGCTAAATAATTATACTTAACCAGATGAGAAACTAGGCAATTTACATTTATACGATTTCACATACTGTGTAGTAAACTATCGTTCTTCAAAACACCATTACTTATACGATTATCACAAACGGACATAGTTATTTCTATGTAAACGGATTCTATCTGAGCAAATTTCAAATTAATCAACCATGAAAACGCTTTCATGCACACAAACATTTTTCCTCACAAACGATATTAATTTTCCATCAAAACATTAATCCAAGCACTTGACATTGAAATCCAAGCTCAAAGCGATCTTCAAAACAAACTAAAACTATATTAATATTACCGCCCTTGTACATATATGTCAATATAATGGCCGGTTCGTATTGTTAAATGAAGCAATCGGCTTCGGGTATAAATAATGAGCGTCGAGCATGTGTACGTGTACGAGCGGGTATGTGTTAACTTTTGAAGTCGGTTCACGAACTTGCGTAATGTTTCTTTGAAACTTTCAGGATTTCAACGTAAGTGTTGTGCCAAAAAGAAAAGGAGGACGTGTGCTGAATTATACGCGCGCCCGTTTCCTAAAATGGCCGTTACGACATCCATTGTGCGGTCGTATTTTTCGAGCTTTCGACGCAACATCGAATTGTTTAGAGGCCTGAAAGTTTTCAAAAATCGATTCAGCTCTTTTTTCGAATACTCTGTGAAATGCTAGGATCTCTCGAGGAGCACCTAAACGATGAAAGCGCTGATTCATTAGTGGAAAATCTAAGAGTCCGCTTTTGAAAAATCGACTGTTTTAAATTCTTCAGCTTTTCTGAAACGTCTAATTTATGTCGTGCTATATTTCTGTGTGCATAAACAGTTTCGGGAAACTTATTGCGAATACGCTCTTACATACTTGAGTATACTCGACATGTTTTATACGCTAGGAAAGTTCCATAGAATTAGCCATATAAATTGAGTGTAATGATCGTGTATCAAGTAGGGACTCTCCTTGTTGTATTATATATTATCAGCGAATCAATGTAGCGCAGATCGAACCTTTCTTATTTGAGCGTGTAATTAAATTTTGTAAAATATTTACATCCGAGCGATTTTTCGAAAGATGGACGTTTCGCGTATGGAAATTCATAAGAGGAAGAATTTTGATGAAAATTCAAACGTGTTTCCTATATTTATATACTCATATTTTTTCATAAATATTAAACAAAGTTGATCTAATTTTTAATTTTTTTTATTTATTTATGATAATTTGTAAAATCTGAGGTACACAATATTTTGAACATCACATAATTTAATATGTATTGAGAATATTAATTCAACGCAAATTTTCGAGAAATATGTAAATAAATCTTCTAAAGCTCCATATATTAATTTTCAAACTTAATTGAAAATTTTCATTTTAATAAAAAAAAAACCAATATACAACTCACCCTAAAACTAAAAAGTGCCATAATTGAAAAACCAAAACGGACTTTCGAAACACTCCTCATTTCAATTTCACACAATCGTGCGACAGTTCCTAGAGCAGCATGATCCTCGAACATCCAACCCGATGCTGGCTAATCACAACTCGACCAGAAAGCGAGTGTATGCGCGAGGAACGACGCGCTACGGCCAAAAGCCATCCAATTAAAACTTGTTCTGTCTGCGACGAGGCGCCCCCCGACCCCCCTCGTCGGTGCTTCGCCACCTTCCCTTCGCCCCTCTTTTCCCTTCAGAGCCTGCGCCCCTCGGATATTCCACTGGCCATGAAAAGGTCAACCCTTTGACAATCGACTTCGATACATTTGAATGACAATTTTGAAGGTTTCATTATAAAACAATTTTATATTAAGGAAAAAATGAATTTATGTTTGAAAGCGTTTCATAAAAAAATTATTACTTTGCAATTTCAAATTCTCAGAAAAAAACTATTTATGTGGATTGGCACGAACGCTAATAAAAAATTTCTTATATAAAAATTATATAAGAAAAATTATACTTACAATTAGAAGGAAGCCGTAGTTTTTTTTCTTGAAATTGACTTTAAGACCTATTTATTGAGTATTATATAAATTTCAATATATTTTTTTAAGTATGTACAAATATATTTTTCAGTAAATAAAATGTATCATAATTGATAAAAAAAAGTTAGGGTGGGTAGTTTAACTCTTTGGAATATTAGGGTTAAGCGTTGCCGCAATCTCAAGGAGGTCGTACGTGGTCCGTGTGGGGGCGTATCGCAGATCGAGGGTCAAATTGAAAAGGTTGTGTCAGGAAATTTGTATAATGAACTGCTTATGAGAAGTGGGTCGTTTTGAATGGTTCCCAAGGTACAAGGACGTTTTAAATAATGATCAAGTTTAGGACATACATGTTATATAATAATTTTATTAAAAAAATTTACAATATACAAACCAATTATTTCATTGAAATATATTGAAATTAATTTTTTTTTTTAAATAAATATAATGTATTGTGCGAATAGATTTCTCATTTCGTAAACTCAACAAATTTGTGTTGGCAAAAGTAGACGTTCACTAACTGCCAACAAATAATGGAATCGTAGTAGTCAGAAGTAGAATCGGTATGAATAACAATTCAACCATGCTGCAAAATACTGTCAAACACGATTATGTGTTTCATGTGACTAAAATCAAACATGTTCAAACTCCACCCACATACTTGCGAAGTATATTCTCGACATTGTATGTGTGCCGTTAAATTTGTTTGTATGGCACAATGTATTATATTATGTATTAAATGAAAAAATATAAAAGAAATAAATAATAATAATATATAAATCTTCCATTTTTATACAAATTTAATATGTTGAGCTTTAATAAAAGAATGTACGAGACAAAATTTCATATTCACAAACTTCGTTTCATCACACAACATAAATGTTCCATTACATAACATTTATTCCATAATATAAATAATTCAATGAATAAAATCATTTTTTTAAATAAAACCGAAAGATTCCTCGCAAGCGTTTCTTTCATTCGGGATGACCTATATATAATACGTACACTTTCGTACCACCATGTGCACCATTAGTTTATTAGAGTGGTGTTTGGTACATCTACCAAGATAGGTGGATTCGTTCACCAGCACTTTTCGTTCCGTTTTATATGTTTTTCTATTAGTGTGATCAATGTGGTGACGGAGGGGCTCATTTACGACAACGTTTCTCTATTTGCTCTATTTTTATACCTGAAGTTTGCGTATCGATCGTAAACGGTCCTATAAAAAAATCAGGTTGTGTTCTAATTAGTTTTGAATTGCAGAATTGGGTATATAAAATTCGGTTTAGGGTCCAAATGTGGGTTTCTTTTCACGCTAGTGTATTCAGCGAGCAGCCACGGTGATGATCGCTTTCCCGATTCCTGGGAAATCTCGGGATAATTTCGCCGTTAGAGTTTCCTCCGGTGGAAATGTCTCTCGCATCCTGTGAGGCGACTTCCGACCAAGGATTACACCGAGACCAAGAGTTTTCTCAGAGCAAAAGCCTTTTCAAAGACTTGAAGGAATGATTCATCCTTTATTTTATTAAAATAATGAAGAAAAAACCAAGTCTCAAATGTTGCTAACAGTGATGAAATTTCTTATTATTCATTTTTATATGTTTTAATGATTACCATGAAAAACCACTTTAAACGACTTCTGAAAAATATAACTTCATTCATAAAAAAACGTCGTTTTATCAAAAATCATTTACTTTCGCGATTGCATTGTTTTCTATACGGAAATTATGAAGACGATTTATCAAAATATTATTTCGCGAACTTCGCGTGTTTTCAAAACGAAAACAATCAATTAAACTTTATCACAATTTGCAACAAATTATTACAGATCGGATCAAAAATAACTCGTGCAATATAAGCTAAAAATATAGCGTATCCAAACTTCGACTTAACGCGAAGTGCTAACAGTCGAAGTTGAAACTTCGAAAATAAAAATACAGTTTGTCGCCAACTCACAAACTCGCAAACTTACAAATACCCACATACACACAGACAGGGATGCAAACGTAAATTTACATGCAAATTAATACACAATTTACGCGAAATTATTTAGAATCGCGGGCGTAGCAATCCAAGTTGGTTTCCGAACAAAGTTTCGCGTTCGAACGCGGGAATTCACTCGCACGAATCCGACCCACAACCATACGAACGGCCATAGCCGGATTTATATTATTATGTATTAATGCAGTGGCGGATCTAGGAGTGATATGCAAATATATGGTCTTCAGGAAGTATGCAGAAATTCTGTAGTTCAAGTTTAATGTATATCTGAAGTCGATTCGAACTTGGACCGTGGTTGAATTGTTGCAAAGTAAATGATTTGAGTGTTGGAAATTTTTCGATGAGTTGAAGTTGAATTTTAACGGTTTGAGATTTTTTTTGAGAAGTGTGATGTATGTAGGGTAAAAATTGATTTGATTACAAAAGCTGGTTTACGAGAAAATTCTATTTCGGTAAATTTATATGTCGATTTTGATGAAATTCAAATATACCCATGTCTCGATTTACATGATAGATAAATTTTTGTAAAACTATGTTAATTAAAACCGAAAAGTATATGAAAATTAGTGGCAGATTCTGATCCTGAAAATTAATGCATACATTTACATGCTTATTAAAACTTATATTTATGTACCTGCTATTTTGAAAGTTAATCAATAACAGCAAAAAAAAATTATAATTCAACCGTATTAATGATGTCCGAGTTTAAAGCTTTTATCGATACAATTCCATCATTATTTGTATTTATTATAGGAGATTCAATTTCTCAAAATATCCATAATTGACCTTTGAATTCATTTCTTCGCCCACATAATAATTTTATCAAAGAAATATTAAACACAATCCTTACAAAACAAGAAACAAGTGTACTAAATTACAATATCATCAAACAAAAGTTATTTTAAACCACAATACAAAACAATTTATTTTAGTACCTTCCAATTAATAACTCTACGGACACTACGAACAAAAACAACCGTACTACCCTACCGAAACAATTCAAAAATAAACCCACAAACGCCCACCTGACATTCACAAATTTTTCCTCACCTAATCCACCACTGCCCACACAACACAATATCAACCCCGGCATAGAGTATGACGTACACTCGGCACGAATAATAATCCGAGGGTAAGATCACGTATCTGTAATTCGCACAAGTGGCGCAGCTTTATTGGCAAACACTTTAGTGAGTTTGCATTCGAATCACAAGCGGCCCGCCCACTTGCCGCACACCACCCCATACTCGGTATAAATCCGGAATGCATTTCGCAATCGTGCATAGTTTTGCTGGGCTGCGTTCGTCGAATTTCTATGGTGGTCCGTCGGGAGTGAATGCAGCCAGTTTTCAAACTATTATAATGGAAGTTATGGCGTTTGATTCGTTTGTTGGAGTGGCGGTGGGAGGAAATGGGAAAATGACGCCGGGGAAGTTTATGGGTTTTTTATTGTGAACGTTTAGATCTTTTTTGGATGGTTGATTGGTTTTTATTATAATTATCAAAATTGTAAGTAAAACAGACTGGGTTTAACCCATTTAAGCCTAGTGATCCGATTTCGGAACACTAAACTCGTTGCCGTTTTTTTTTTTTTTACTTCTTAACATCAACAACAAATGGTTTTAGAAGTATCAAGTTGGATATAGTGTTAGTGTCGCTTGCTCGTGGTTAATATTTGAACGTGCATAGACCTGTAACGACGTCATGATATATTTATAAACATTGACGTATAATATTGGACGATTTCAGCAAAGTTTTTTTCAACTTAGGTAATTATTACTTTTGCTTTTTCGGTCCTATAAATACAATTTTTGCTATTACTAATCTACTTTATATACGCTACCGTATTTTAGTCACAATATACAGAAATTATTAATATTGTCGTTATTATGGGCTTGTAAAGTCAGGTGTTCCGATTTTTCAAACGCTAGGCACATAGATGACCTATTCAATGCAATGCAGCACGGTAGTGAAGAAAGTTTAGATTGATGTTTATTTATTTATTATTATTATTATTTATATATAATATTGTAAGTTACAATATTATATATTATTATAATTATTATATATTATTATATTTATTATATATTATTATAATTAACAATTATAATTTATAATTGTTTGAGTAATTGATAATTCATGTAACTGCGAATCTGAATGAACCCTATTTCACATAACTCGTGAAAACCCGCATTTCATTCGATCTGGAGAATCGACCAACTTCTCATCGACGCCTCATCCTTTTCCGTCGACGCGAGTGAACTCGTTATCATCTGGTAACCCGACGTAGCAATACGTTATAATAACAAATAAAATAATAAATATAGTAAACTACTAAATTTAAAACATTCATACGTCAAAGAGCTCTAATATTTTTTTTATTTATTTTTTGTTAAAATAGGCCTTTCCCAAGATGTCGAAGGGCTTATCGTTAAATTAAATTGTGGAAATGCTAGAAACAGAAAATAATATTAGAGCAAGGACTATAATCATCGAACCGCCTGAAAACGCAACAGCGCCAATTTCGGATGAAGATTCTGGAGACGAAGATGGTGGAACGATAAATAATCTACCAGGTTCTTTACTTCGAGCACCTGCACATTTAGTCTATGATGTGATTCTAATTTCGACTTGGATAATGAAGTTACCCCTGCTTCTACTGAGCAAGAACTTCCTCGAACAAAGAAAATAAAACTCACTAAAGTTGCACGCCGATGGAAAATCACTGATTTGGACCCACGATCTCCAAAGGAAAAGTTACGCAACTTCAACAGATAACAAAAAAAAAATCCCACAGAAATTTTTGAACTTTTTTTGGACGACAAATTAGTTGAAATGATTGTGACGTACACGAACTTGTACGCTTCTAAATGAAAAGGAATAAATCTTGGCTGGAGTCACTCAGAACTAAAATGCTTTTTTTAGGAATAATTTTCTTGAGTGGCTACGTCCTACTACCGAGACGACGAATGTACTGGGAGCAAGGGCTGATACCCATAATACAATGGTCAATGGTGCCATGAGGCGTGATCGATTTACGTCAATTTTACTAATATACATACATGTCGCTGATAATGAAAATTTAAACCAGACGGACAAATTTTCCAAATTACGATTATAACTGAACTAAATGAGAGATGCTTAAAATTTACGCCAAACGAGACAAAATTCAGTTTTGACGAGTCAATGGTTCCCTTTTGGTCGTCACGGGTGTAAGCAATTTATTAGAGGCAAACCTATCCGATTTGGTTTCAAGTTTTGGTGTGGAGCAACACGATTAGGGTACATCTGTTGGTTCCAACCATATCAGGGTAAAATCAAATACCCAATATGAAGAATATGGCGTCGGTGCATCGGTGGTGCTTCAATTTGTTGAGGCACTCACAAAAGAGCATCCTGGAGAATATTATTTCATATTTGATAATTTTACAAGTATTTCTTTACTCGATAAACTCACTTCAATGGGCCATCGGGTGACAGGGACCGTGAGAAAAGATCGAATTGACAAGCCTCTGATTCACTCAGACGAAATTATGAAGAAAAAAGAAAGAGGGAGCATTTGACTTCAAAAGCGATAATCGGGGAAATATTGTCTGTAAGTGGCATAACAATAGTATTGTCACTGTTGCCTCTTCAGGAGCTGGAATTAATCCTATTTCTCTAGTAAATCGTTATTCTCAAAATGAAAAAAATAAAATACAGGTTCAACAGCCATACATGATAAAATTATATAACCAATATATGGGAGGTGTCGCCAGAGCTGATGAAAATATTGCTAATTATCGAGCTTCAATACGGGGAAAGAAATGGTATTCGAGCCCTTTGTTCTTCTGTTCTTCTGTTCTTCTTCTGTCTTGCACATTTCATTGAAATGTGCAAGACA
Source organism: Hydropsyche tenuis (assembly GCA_009617725.1). Lineage (NCBI taxonomy): Eukaryota > Metazoa > Arthropoda > Insecta > Trichoptera > Hydropsychidae > Hydropsyche > Hydropsyche tenuis. The sequence goes on along the minus strand of VTON01000022.1, from coordinate 2,464,783 downwards.
GGTTGTTAAAAATATTTATGACCCTTCAAAGATATGCATTATTTTATTTGGCCCAAAGTGAATCTGGCCACCACTGGCTCTAAATCATAATATAATAAACCAAAATAAACAAACACGTTGCCGTAAATGCCATAAAACACAACATTTAAATGTGAAAAAAAATGTAATGTTGCCTTGTATGTCAAATTTGCAATCATATATCATCATAAGTAGTTTTTTTTATAATAGTAATAAAATGCTTAATGATAATAATAATAATAATAATAATTTTTATAGTATCTAGTAGTAGTCACCAAATAATTATGAAAAAACAGTATATTCTTCTAATGTAATAAAAATGCCTAGTGCCTAGTGATCCGATTTCGGAACACCTTATATCTCAAAAACTAGAAACAATAAAAAAAAAAGTTACTTGAAAATATTTTTTTTTACACCATTTTATGTAACATTTATGAATTTCAGGAAAAAACTCGCAAAAAAAAACCTTCGGTCTAAATGGGTTAACGATGCCAAAATATTTATGAAATTGGAAACATATTATACCTTCCTAAATTTTTATCCATTTATTATTCAAACAACATGTTTTCGTATGACGTTCAAAAAATATAAAATTATTTTTGTAAATAATTAAAATGGCATGAAAACAGAAATTAATTACATCAAAGGTATAATATTTTTTTAATTGAATTCTGGTCCCAACTCAAAATAAGAATTGTTATTTAAAGCCCGAATTATTATCGTTATTTGTTCCATTAAATATCGAACAAATATTTGTTAACTCCTAATTGAATATAAATTATGTACATTAGTTTAATTCATGCAGAATCCAACATTTGTATGTAAATCTACAAATCATAACAAAACGTAACTCGGAGCTGTATACAGAAATTGGATAAACCGAAAATTTCGACTTTCGTTAAACTCGATATTTTCATTATGCTCTAGGAACTGACCAGATAATTAATATTAATGTCCGGAGTTTTATTTATATTATTCAAATCAAAACGTTATACATTTTCAATCCATTATATAATACGTATATCTAATTAAATATACTTAATTTTTTACTATTTTGCATTGAATATATCATTCAAACAAATGCATATTTAATCACAAAATAGAATCAAAATATTTAACATCCACATAAGAGAATATTAGCAGAACATTCACCAAATGGTGCGCGACTAATTAATGAAATGGATTATATAAATTTCACCGAATGCAACTACGCAGCATTTTAATCAAATTAAAAATCCTTTCAACGTTATTTAATTAGCACATTTCGGTTCAATGATAATTATCATGATTCGATCAACATCAAACAAATTTTCAACTACAAATCCGACATTCATTCTATTATAAACATCAATAAAAAAAACCCAAAAATGAAGCACCAATACCATTTTAATTTCACGTCTAAACACCCTGACCGAAGAAGGATTAACGCTAATGCGTACTTATGGCACAGTTAAATTTAACTGACCAACCCCCACAGGGCCGAAACGGCGGTCGGACGCCCATAAAGGGGTGGCATGGGGCTTTGGGGAAGATTTCTTGACCGCACAGATATTTAACACGAAATTTAACCGAATTATCTCAATCTGACCGACCGGCCCACGGCCACTTTGAGTCCGCTTTGCGAAACGGGACGGTTAACTATTGCCGGCAGTGTCGCACCTCGGTAACATTGGCGATACAATTCTTTTGTGTGGTTTGAATGGTTTTTTTTTAATGTAAAAATTAGGTGGGTTGTGGTTTAGTTTGATTTTTTTAGGTAGTGTGTGATCTAAATAAAAAATTGTGTATATTTTATTGTAAATGCGTAATTTTTTTGTTAATAAGTGGATAAGATTTTTGTAGTGTGATTTTGTAGATTTTTGTGTCGAATGTATAAATTTTGATTGATCAATGAAATTAAGCGGTTTGAAGAAGTCAGTACGTAAATTAATAATTTTATCGTTGATTATTAGTTTGTGATCATCAAGCAAAGGATAATTTTATCAATTACTTAACATTAACGCAATCAGTTTTTATTTATCTCCACTTGCTGAAGATTTATCTTACAATGAACGTCTAATAATCTAAATATAATCATGGTTTCTGAGAAAAATCTTAATTATTTATTATCTGATTAGTTTGATACGATGGATGATTAACTAGTGGGTGGATAAGTAACATTTCGAGCTAAGTCTACATAAAAAAAAACCATTATATTTTAGCGATTAAAAAATATAAGCTAAATGTAAAACCCTTCAATTAAAAAAATTAAAATAAATAAAATCCGTCTCGAATATAATTTACATTGCTAAAATATAATTCATATTCTAAGTATGAAATTTTTCAGTTATGTCGGTTTTCTTGTAGGGGTGCGATGTTTGTTAAATAATGTAGATTGTATGAAGCCAAGCCATCCTTAGAAAGTAAAGAAAGAGCCTAGGGACTTTAAATTGTGCTTTTGTAGGTTGTTGTGTTGCTAGTCAAGAGTTTGATAATTTTTTATAAGGTTTGCGTTATTATGGTTAACGTTACGAAGGTCGGTACGGGTGTAGTTTCGTCCTTAGGCGCCTTAAATTTAATCCCTGTTGGAATTCGAATTTTAATAAGTCTCGACTCGGCTTAAGAGTGAACGTCAAAGGTATTTTACGTTGAAAATGTTTCAATTTATATTTGGTAATTAATTTATATTAAATTTTAGTGAGTCGACAATTTTCCTGGAACGAATTGGATTTATATATTACATTTTTTTTATTTTCACATTTATTCAGTTGAATTTTCTCGTTAATGATGCTAAAATTTCATTAATATAAAAATAGGAATTAGAGAAAAAATAAATCATTCAACGTATTTATAATAATATTTTCATTTTCAGTAATTCAAATTTAAAAAAGAGAGTCAATACAAATTGATTAAATGAATATTATAATAATTGAAAAATATCTTCGAATATTTTTAACTAATTGTAAGGACTAATTAATTCGTTATCAAATCATAAAATTTTCAGATAAACAAGTTTACGATGAAGATACAATAAAATACAACAACTCGTGTAATCTGAACACGTTAACTAATTACTAATACTAAGAATTCGAAAATTATTCATGAATTTCAGCATATTAAGCCCATTTCTATCAATCACCAAAGTCAAGCGGCAAATAACACGATCATTAAATAAACAACATCTCGAATAATTAGTCAGAGAATACTCAAATATCTCAATAGACAACTATATTAAATATCAATCTTTTCATAAACTACACAAAACGATAAAACTGCAAGATCCAAGCCCACATTTCATCCCCGATTTTATTACACAAACCTCGTTACGAACAAACCGATCATCAATTGCAAAGCGATACAAACAACCTACTACTACCCATGCTCACTCCGACTATTTTCCGCACAACAAACACACGAAGAACAAACAAACGGCGGTTTTAAAGGCGCAAACACCATATAATAACGGCGCGGAAAGCGCGTTTGATATTTACGGTTTAGTTTTCGTTAACGGCGCGGACGTGCGGCAATTAATCGTCGAGTTTATTCGGTCACCCATAAACAAGTTATGTCGGTTTAGTGTTTCAGGACGTCTAACAGGTGGTTTTCTTATCGTTTTCCCTTAATAAAAGCTTTTACCGTGTAATTTTCCGCAGCACGCGATGTTTTTACAGCCGTTTCAGTCTATTACGTACGGCGTTTATTCGACGCGGAGAGCGTTTTTCGCTCGCGTTCCCAAAGAGATTTCAGCGATTTTTTTTTTGCGAGTTCGGGTGGGAAAAACTGAATTAGTGTTTATTTTAAATATTAGTACCGTACGAGAGGGAGCCGGTGTTTTTTAGTCGGCGCGTTTTTTGAAGGGTTGTTCATTAGTTTCGTGCGTTTTCGAATATTTATTTAAGAACTGTGGGTAGATGGAAATTTTTGAGAGTTCGAAATATTAAATTTTTATGTGAGATAAAAATTGGAAATATGATGTCGATATAAAAAAGAAACTAGTTTGCGCATTTTTTTGCATTTTCATTTGGGTCGTTATAATATGCTACTCAAATAGTGCAAAATGCAGGACAAAGTTTTTTTGATACAAAAATATTTACTATTTGTAATAAATACATATTTATAATAATAATAAAAAAATATATATTTTGAAACAATCAATTTTATTCCGAAAAATTTTCTATCTACTGATTATAACAAATACTGCATACATATATATTTTTTTTAAAACAGGTCGATTTTCATTCCAATATTAAATCCAAATTATCTGAAAAAGGTTTATATATAAAATTATTGAATTAGTAAGATTATCATATTACGATGTTAATATTGGTCTCTCCTTATTTACCTAATTCGTACCCTTTTAGGTGAGTGTAACTGACCACACCATTATTTAGCATGTTGGGTCGCGGAAAGACCTAATAAAAAGACCCACACGAGTCCTTCTACCGAACGTACGATATTATTAAAAAATATATATGTAATATTTATATTTTCAAATGTGATTTAAAACGCGCAGAAGTCTACCACGCTCCGTTGAATCGATAGGAAATGCGTAAATTGTTTGATAATTCCGGCGTTGATTCTTAAGAGCGCAAAATTTCGCCCTTTTGTACGAGTGCGAAATTTATCGCTTTACGACACATAATTTATTTTCAACCTTTTCATTGCCGCAATATATTATATAGAGGGAGAGAAAGCGAAAAGGCGACAAAGATTCCCATTTTTTCCTTTCGCCTCCCCTCGTTCGGCTCATATTAAATTTCGGCACACATTTGGACGCGCTACATTTCTTATTTCGGCGAAAGTCACGCAGATTTTTTATCTGCCCCTTTCACGTCTCATTTTTCATTAATATAAACAATATACGGGACACGGTTGCATGCGAAAAGTGAACATGTGCATCAGTCGCGGAGCTAATAAAGTATTTATTGTGAGGAGTGCACGAGCTACGACGGTTATTTCTCGGCAAAGCAGAGTAAACATAATAAAACCACTGAGGACACTTATACGAAACAACAGTGCGGGTTGGAAGATGCAGGGGATGGAAACTCGAACGTTGTATTAAATAATATTTAAAAAAAAATCTATTATATATTCCATATTCAATTAGTACAACAATTTCAATATTTTATACAATTAAAGAGTCAGTTTTATTGATTTTCGATGTTTATTTCATATATAGTGATATATGATGAGGTTGTGATTGCATACCGTTGATTTGAGATTATTTGGTAAGGGATGGTTTCAGTATCCGGTTTCTTGAGAATTACCTTTACCTTATTACCACTAAGTGGGTTTACTCGATAAGGTAAAACGCACAAGCTTTTGATGTTGTCTGAAAGTCCTTTTTCTGTAGTGGATGTTATATAAGCTGCATTTGGTAATGATGATATCAAATGCTTATAATAAAATAAATTCTATATTTAATTGATTTTCATTTTATTCCGATGATCAAAATGTTCCATAGATCTAATTTGAAATCTAAAAATTATGCTATTTCTTTTTTTATTTTCTACTTTTACTTATACATTTAGTTCAACGAAAAAAAAATTTTACATCACACTTGTCGATCTATTATAAAAAAATCCGTCTTACAAAGAAAACTTTCCTCAAATTCATTTTTAATCCGAAAGAAATCAATCACACCTCCAACTTATAAAACCGAATTTTTCGAAACATTGAAAAATAAATTCACATAAATTTTTCATAAACTCGCGGATTAAATCTATCGGATTTTTAAAGAGCTTCCCAACTTTTCCGTTTATTCGACTATAATTCGACAGCCCCAAAGTTTGCGACGCCTGGAATAACCGAAGACGGCATTTGCCGGGCGGGAGCTTTATTTCTTTTTACAAAAACAAGTTAAGACCCGGATAAAAGGGCTCATTTTGACAGAGCAGACTGTGCGAACACAAAGTGTACCAAGGCACGGTACATGTGTACTACTAGAGCACAATACGCCAGTTTTATATGCTTGTATATTACATATCGTGCAATCGATGCAGGTTCAAAGTTAACCGCAACGGTTAAATTCGACCGGGAATGCTCACAAAGCAAATGTTGAGCCCGATGCGGAAATTTATTGTAACGTCAGTTGCGTACTCATTGTGCTATCGGATTTTCCTGATGGCTTTATGGAAAATTTTGTATATTAGAAATTATATTAATAGTTTTTATTTTTTTTATAACAACCATTTTCAGTTTATATGATGTTCTGTGAAAGAAAGTGAAACTTAAGATTTTCTATAAAACATCATAAAATTACATTTATATACTGTCCGCATCACGTTTTACTTAATTTCAAAACTGCCATTGGAACTACTATCATTATATTTTGAAATGTACAGCAGGCGTGAAAGAGACCCGCTTTTCAAATTAACATAATGGATTAGTTGTTTAAGTTAGAGAGTTCAAAAAAGTGAGTTAAGTAATTTAATTATCTTTAAGCAGGTGCGTATATTGTAGGTGTCAAGTCATATTAAATAAACATTACTTAGAAGAATAAGCTTCGAAAAAATTTTTTGATATTTGTTTCATAAAAGTTCATTAAAATATTTTCTGAGTATTTTAAATCATTCGGTTGTACATTTTCATGAATCATTTTTTCTAGCACGTACTTCGTAACTTTGACCAATATTTTTTTAGTATTTAAGTGGATTACTTAGTGTCACATTTATATTATTTTTCTAGAAAAAATAAAAAAATGAACTTTGACTTGCGCAATTTTACGAATCTTGAAAAATGGACTTTATAATGCATATCAAATATTATTTTTATATGAAAAATTCATTTCACATCCAGTCTATTTTTCGAGCATCTGAAAATCCACCAAATTCAAAACACAATTTCACCATTCCAAAACTAGCAAAAATTGGGTCAACACCTTCAACTCAACACCCTACCTATCCAAAACCCACATAAAACAAAGAGCGCACATAGTGTTGTGTGCGAGTTTTCACTTGTTTTTCTTACGAGTGTGTGTTTTCTGGCGGTAAATTATCGGGTTTCGGCCGCTTCCCGTCTACTGTTTATCGACTCGCCGCTTTTCCCGCTTTCCCAGCTTTCCCGAAGCCCACTCCCCCACTATGGATCCGAGTGTGGTGCAAACAACGTCGGGAAAGTCCCGAAATTACCCGCCTGCAACATTTCCTCGGACGGAAATAAATCAGTTGATGTGCCAATTAGTCTACGGAGCGAAACGAACACGTTTGACGCAAGTTTTCAGTTCAATTATATTATGAGTCTTATTTGTTCGTGTGGGCTCTTTTACAATTCCGTGTGTAAACAGAACGAATTAATTTCGCTTTTAGGTTGGAAATAGGAGTTATTTGTAGATTCGTTCGTGTCAATAGCGTATCGATTTGGGCTTTTGTTGAACGCGTTCGATCGTTTATGTTTAATGAAAAATTGCGGAAATGCGTTTCAATAAATCAGGAGGTTCGTGAATTATTGACAGATTCGTTTTATTACATCCTTTACCCTTCCGTGTCGATCAACATCATGTTAAATTATGATCGATATTATATTGCATTTATTTGATAGCTCAATAACAAATTGAGTCGTAAAGTTTATTACAATGGAACCAATTTGAATAATTCATTTTCGGTATCATATAGTACATATGTACTAGTATAATTATATATAAAGAACTATTTATTATTACTAGGGATTCTGAAGTCTCGAGTTTTTCAAAAGCATTTAAGGAATAATCAGGTAGGCTATTTCTAATTTTTATGATAAAGACAAAATCAAAACAAACTCTGAACAAATTTTCTCGGAAATTTTTTTTTCATTTAATAAGTAATATTTTAGAGATAACGACGAAAGATTTTATTGCAAAGACAACATACATAATCCCACGTTACAACAGATTATAATTCATTTATTTCATATTTTTTATTGATCGGTAAATACAAAAGACTTTTTTAAGTACAAACCGATACTTTCAACAAAAAAAATGAATCCTTTTACAGTAGATTTCTTTTAAATTATTTTAAGAGTAACACGCGCATCATATTATATACCAATTTTTTTAATAACATTTTAAAAAAATGACAATTTATTTTATTTCATATGAAATATAAATTATCATTATTATTAACCATAATCGTCTACTGAAGGATATAGTCTTATTAATTAGTATTGACAGTATGAGCGGTATCTTATCACGTGTGCTCACTATGCTTTGATATGGGGAATTGATTAATATAAAACACAAATATGATTTTTATACGTTTCAAAAATAAGCGAAAAATTATTTTTTTATTTACCGGTAAATATTGAAAATTTACCGGTAAATTTTTGAATTGTTATTTTGATAATTTACCGGTTCGGTCATTTATCTTTAGAATCTAATTCTTCATTAGATATTGAATTCTTTCATTACTATCAGATAATGTCCATCGATTGTTCAACAAGCCGTTGAATAATAAACAAACAAATGCGTTCACAAAACTAAACGTGCACAAAAACGAAAAAAAAAAACCAAACTCCAAATTACACAAAGACGCCGAATAAACACACGCAAAAAAATATTTGTTTTTATTATATTTCCGTTTCATTTTTTCAGCTTTACGGCAGCCGTCGAGAATATTGTACGCACGGGACGACGCGGTCCCCAAGTGGCGCGAAACTTTTATCGGATTTATTTAACAAACATTCGTACATCGTCAAACGATAAAACTTTGGATATGTCGACCCGGCGGGAAGGGGTGACTCAGATAAAATGAAAATGAAAAAAGGAAGCCAACTTTTCAGACACATGCACGCGTCCCCACAAGGTAGCGGCCCTTAGGAGAGGATGAAGTTTGGGTCTTTAGCGAGTGAACCATCTTGTCTTATGTGCAGTGGTGTTCAACATGTGTTCTGAGGTGTTAGTTTGGGGTTTGGGTATGTATTTTAATGTTAGAGCATCGATTGAATCATGTTTGAGTATGGTTATATATAGGGAAAGGTCTAATTAAGTGAAAATTTTCCGATGAAAATTGTAGTTGATTGATATCAATTTATTATAAACGGATTCCAATCTTATTATATTATTTAATCATGAATTATTTGATATTAAATTTAAATAGTTTATTATATGCTGTGATTGATTGGTAAAATTAGGTTTAAGTGATATCTAAAGTTTATCGAATTTATGTTCTTGTGAACATGTAGTTGAGCACCTATGGTTTACGGTTTTCATCCGAACTCTTGTAGAACTTCTCCTTTCCCATCCCAAGTGTTGGATTTTCATCCCCAGCTTGTAAAAACAACCCTTGATAAATCAATCCGAGGCTATTGGAGATTAAACGGCCATACGGATAAATAAATAAACGCGTACGCTCTGACTAAAAGCAAACCGATCAAATCTGTATGTGCTTACAAATTTATTTGCTTCGGCTCGTTTTAAAATTTTATATGGAATTCATATTTTGAGTTTGCGAAATTTATTCATTTAAATTGTTGTTGTGTTTTGAAGAGTTATTGAAAATTTCTAGAGCTGAAAATTACAATATCTATCTAATTGAACTTGAAACCTATTGAATAAAATTGAATTTTGTAAATTTAAAGTTTAACTATGATAATTGAAAAATAATTACAAGATGAATGTTTGAAATTTAGTTTTGACTATAAAATTAATCAACGAATAGAACTTGTGTATGAGAAATTTCATATTCAAATAATTGAAAATTTTCATCAATGAAAAACAAATTAAATATTAACTATTTATTTTGTAAAATTATAAGTCCATCAAACAATTTTAATTAACCAATTCCCTGAAATGTTATATTTATTATATACATATTCGAAAAAAAAACATTTTTCCGCATTATTTCTCGTAACATATTTTCCCATCATTGAAAAATAATAAAGAGAATCATGAATATCCGATTTAAATACTCAAACAGGAAAAAAGCCCATTCCGTAGTCGCACACGCCGGATTCGTGGGAATTTTATTTAACAGTATTTTTATGGAAAACAAGTATCCTCCTCTATACAGCGCAGAGGATACAAGAGAAACTTCGGAACGTCCCGAAGTTGGCACTTTTTTCCGGGGCGCCCCCGGATTTATCCATGCAAATCCCCAGATAAGTAGAAGAAAATGGAATTTTCCACTAAACCAACACTGCAGCAGGATGTTCCCTTTGTTATTTGCATAAATTTTCTCGGCTTTGCCATCCTTCGCCCGGGCTGATCTACGGCGGCGGGATACGCCATTAGAAAAACGAAAGGATAAAAATCCGCGCCCGATAATATACTACACACACGAAGACTAAGTCCACATTATGTTATACGAGTTGCCTATTTGATCTCTTCCTCATAAAATTTCAACGGGAAATGGTTTCGTGTGGGACAACCTCATTGTTGAAAACGTCACAGACGGCTCCCATAGAGACGTCTATGAAGTTTTCCTTTCGACGCGTCTTTTCAGCTTTAGATTCGTCGGAATAGTCAAAAAAATATGTTGCGTCGGAAAAAAGTTGGGTAACCGAAGTGTAAATTAGCTACGTTTGTGCGGTTCTCGATTTTCGGTTATGTCGCAATTCGAAGCCAAAACTTTTTGTGTTTCTGCGCGTTTATAAGTGCACTTACTTTATTGAAATACAAAAGGTTAATGCACGTTTTGGCTTTGAACCAAAAACCGAATTTCTTCCTGAAATATTTTTCAATGTATTGCAGTTTTATGCGGGTAAGCCTTCAAATACAAAAGAATTGTCATCTACATTTCTTTTTTATCATACACATTATATATATATATATATATATATATATATATATATATATATATATATATATATATATATATATATATATATATATATATATATATATATATATTACAAATTATTTTATATACTTTGAAATAATTACAAATTCAACGACAAAACAAAACAATTTTAATCGGTCGAAACTGACATCCTCTATTTGGCGACGCACAGTATAATCAATTGAAAATGTACAACACAATGACTATTTAATATATGAGTACAACCTCAACAATAACATCCAAAATTTAACATTAAATCATATTCAAACTCCAATCAACACTTCATATAATATTCCCATCCATCACCATTGAACCGTACGACCCAATTCTTTCACCAGCCCAAATCCAAGCACCACCCCCAACAACAAACACACCACCTTAAAAAAAACAACAAACAAACCAACCTAAGACCAATTTACCCCGACAAAACACCTAATCGAACACACACACCGTCCAAAACGGGCCAGCCGAGCACGATACGCCCGCTATATTCTATTTATACGTAGTTATTAGGCGGTCGTAAACATGCCGGGCAACTTAATGTCACCATTTTGGATGATTGACGACCAACAACCGTACACCTCTAATGAGATAATATAGCGGGCTCCGCAGGCGCCGTCACGGGGCGCCCTTTTGTCCCTTCTTGTGCGCGTCTAACACTCTCTCGTTTGCCTCTTGTGTGTATAAATAAGGACACGCGGGGTAATTAAATGAGGATATTCGACGGTATCGAGACGGTGCTAAATTTTGCCCATGAAACGTTTTAGTTATGACTGATATGAGAGCCTGATTTGCGAAAAGGTCTGTATATATTGTGTGGAGGTGAATTGATTTTTTAATGTTGATGTGGGAGTGAATGTTTTTGAGTTGATAGAAAATTAAGAATTATTTGATATATTCAAATTTGATTAGTTAAAATTAACAATTTATTACTTGAGTTTTTTTTTCAAAATAGCACATTTGGGCTTCGCATAATACGGTTATATGGTTCTACAAAAACGTCTTGTAATACAAATTAGTGTTATACGAGATTTGAAGTTTTTACAAAATTAGGGTTTCCGTTCCGAAAAAATATCGAAGTTTGTTAATACCCCTTTTTTAATAAACAATACAGAAAATAAACATTTGCGTATTTAGATAACATGCATTATGTGTGCTTAAATTAAATTTCTTAATGTGGTTCGTGCGTAATTTTTGCATTATGAGTTCACAAATTAAGTTTCTTAACGAATTTTGCGCGTAGTTTTCACGTATGGGTGTTGTGAGGAAGTTATGTTTGACAGTTTTTACAAATCATTATTAGATTGTTTAAATTTGCACTTGCTAACAAGTTCGGATTGCAAAAGGTGCTACTGAACAACATGTAAACCCGAAACTCTTTATGATATGGTTGAAAATTTATAAATATAACTTCAAAACTACATGCGAAATTCGTTAACAAACTCAATTTAAGCACTTATTATGCATTTTTAATCATGCTAAAATCTAAATTTGTCAATAAATAACTTAAGTACTTAAGTAAAACATTACCTAATTCATTTTCAATTTTTTTTTTTGAAACCGTGTTATATAAAACGTGTTGTAAAAAAATAGGTCACAATTCATTAACTGTGTGATATAAAAATCGTGTTATACGAGGTCCGAGTATATTTTCATCGATTATTTCTAACAGTGCCACATCTATAAATAGATCGCAGAATGCGTTTCGGAAAATATACGAATGCAATTCGAAAAATCGGCTTTGACGAATGAAATTTCCGAATACGTCACACGGACTAATCGTTTTATAGAATCGGACCCAATTTCAGACAGAGTGTTTGCTCGAATTTAAAAAGGTATACGGGCAAAATGGTCGAATTTTGTATACTAGATTTGTTGCAAAATTCGCCATAAGAGTGCCGAATGGTTATATTATACAATTGAATGGTTCGCATGGAGTTCGGAACTATGTGCACTTTGTAGAGTTTAAAATGCGCGATCGGTTCAACGGTCCGGTTAAAAAGTTAACCGAGCGTTCGCCGTTTGACAGTTAAGCACTCTCTTTCTCTTTTATTATTATACGAGTGTGTGGGTTGTGTTGAATGCCCGAAAACGTACTATTTCATGCAAAAATAAAAGGATTTAATTTTTCAACGTACTGATCAGTTATGCAATATTTTGTGTGTTCAGTGAATGAATACAACCACGTACTGTTAGCGAAAGCCTAATTACGGTACTTAGCTTTATGAGAATTACCTTCTATTTAACATCACGTAGTGAATTAAACACCCATATTTTCAATGGTATTAGAAGGGCTTTATCCTGCTACAAAAATTTTATAAGCTACATGTGATAATGATAATGATGTATCATAAATAAACATGAGATTTGAATCTGTATCAAAGTATGTGTTAAATATATTTAATCAATCTGAAACTATACGTGTTCGATCACAACATTATATCCGTAGACACTTGATGAAATTAAGGCTTTAACCATAACACGCTTAGCGTTTTTTTTTGTTTCGTAGATAAGTTTGCAATGTACGTATTGCGAAGTATCATTATTAAATTGCGTAATTCGAAGCACGTACTTCATTCCGTTGTACGAGCGCTAGGTAACTTTTTTGTTCGATGGAGTTAATTTAACCGCGACAAGAACAAAAACAAAAGTATACAAAACACATTGTTCGTTCATAATATATAATTTTTATGAATTTTACGTTTTTAATCGGATTAAATATCGAAATCATTGATTTTTTTTCAGGCATAAAATATCTGAGATATTTCATTTCACATTAAAGAACTCTTCGTATTTATTGCACAGCACAATTGAATATTTTGAATGAAAAACTCTTAAATAAAAATCGAATGGTATTTTATTTCGCGTATTATAAATATGCTTTTAAAATTCATTCTCATTGAACGCTCAGATATTTAATTAAAGTGCAGAGCATAAAATACAACAAAAAAGGAATTAAATGGCATGTTGTAATTAATATAAAATACGTTTTTATAATGTTCCATGAAAGTCACATTTTTCGCATTAAATTTAAATATAACTAATGAATAAAATGTTGGAATATATATAATATTATATATTTCATTTTAAATACAGAGATATCGAAAAAAATATTGTATTTATTTATACAAAAATTTCACATTAACATCTCTGAAATATTCCTATGCATTTTTCCAAATTTAACAACACCTGAATTTCTAAAAACACCAATCCTTTCCTACGACATACGCCTGTCAAAACAGAAACCCTCAACCAATTTTTACCCATTTAACCACCATTTTTCCACATTCCGAAAACACGGAACATCCATACACACCCCCAAATGAAAAATGCCCACCCCACATATCTCAACACTGCAATATGATTGCGAAACACACACATCGGATGCACTCCGACCGAACCCATCCACAACCTCCATCAACCGGCCACATAAATCCACTTTCACTTGCACGATGCACTCCTTTTTCTCCTTGAACACATGCGAACAATTTATCTCTCAGTTGTCGGCGATTAATTAAAGTTAGCTATGTTCAAATCGGAGCTGCCTCGCAAAATTTCGACTATGATCAAATGCAAGGCTCGCTGTTGCGGTTATGCGGTTTCAGTTAATTAATTCGCATTCGGGATCGATTCAGGATTAGTTTTGCAGAATGGTTGTGTTTCTATTGAAATCGCATGTTGAGCCCGCTGATGATGGTGGCCGCGTTTAAGTGCTTTGCGCTCGTGCGGTGTGGAGAGTCGAGTTTAATTATTTTGCAAGTGTGTTGTGCGAATATTTGTAGTCTTATTGTGGTTGGGAAAGTTGTGGGGCTTGAAACGATTTAATTTCGTGATAAAAATTGGTAGTTAACCGAAAACTGTTCGTGAATTTTGTATTTCAAAGCGATAGTCGCCATGTCGCCTACAAATTATACGTAACGGATGGCGGACAGATAATTGAAAATTTATAAAAAATAACACACTAGTCATATATAATATTTTTCATTAGTGAAAATTAAGAAAAAACTTAGCTTTGATACCGTAAAATGTCTGGTTGCTTAAATCGAAATATTTTGATACAAAGTGCCTCATATAAAGTTTTTTTATATGTAGATTTGATGTTTTTTTTTTATAAAATAAAAAATATCTAGTCCGATCAAAAAGAATATCACTTAAAAAAACCTGAATCTTAAATCTTTATATGTAAATATCTAAAAATCGTAAATGCATTAAAAACAAAGCTTCTTGTATAAATTGAGTTGCTGAAACTCATGTTTATTACAAATTTCAGTCGACAATAAAATATATGAAAGTACAATTTTTATTTTTTTCGGATGTTTCAATTTTCATTCCAGATACATCGATTTCGTAATATAATATAACCAAAAGCTTCTATTAAAGACGATTTTCTCAGAAATAAACATGAAAATATTTATTAAATGAAACTTGAAAAAAAAAATACATACAAAAATTTCAAAATATACAAATGAGAAAACGATGAAAAATCTTCTAGATTTATCACGAACGAATGAATACGAATACCGAGAACGTTTTCGACTGAAAAAAAAAACAAACAAAAACATAGAATAAACACAAAATTTAACTAAACTGCGACAAATCCGACGCCAGGCGTCCGTAAAAAAGGCGAACTCGCACGCGCTTCATTATCCTCGGGCTTTATGTGAGACGCGGCCCAAAGCCCTAGCTCTAATTTCCCCGACCGCGAATATGGAGAAAGTGGATGGAAAGTACCCCGAGGGCGTGTGGTGTGGACTCCTCCGTGCGTGTAATTTAAGATTTGGCCCGGCTTAAACGAATTTTCGCATAAAACTCAGGTTTTCTTGAGCTGCGCGTTACTAGCTTTCGCAGCATGCGTGTGGTAACCATGTTTAAAAAAAAATTAAGGCCATATACGAAAATGAACCATTAAAAATAAATAAAGAACTTATAGTTCATTAGTGTTGGAGTATGATCGTCGTATTAAGGAGTAGCCTAAACAGTATATATTGCAGGATAAGGCTTTTATGATATTTGGGTATTTTATGTAAGAAGATACCTATGGATAAGTTTGAATAGTTTCATATCAATAGTAAGCTCATCCACGTACATGTCGCGTCACTTGTTGCTTAACTTCAGTGATCGGTATAAGTCGATGCGTTCAACAAGGTTAAAATAGTTGATACTGAAATCTTTGAAATATCTTTGAAATCATAATAAGTAAAATATTAACAATATTTAAATATCAAGATAATTCTGGAACTATGTTTATTTTATTTTTAAATATTTAAAAAAAATATGTATTATGTATTAAATATGTATATGTATATGTATATCAAAAAGAATACACAAATTGATTGTTAAAAATGACGAAAATTATTGAATGAGTATTTCCATATTAGAAAAGCAATCATTTGACCATATTGTATTTCAAATACTTAAATACGATAATATAATATTATCTGAGGGATTATATTTGAAAATAAGAATAACAGAGTAAACGATAGGTACGGTTCGATCAATATTGACCCAAACATAATAAAACTGAAAAGATCCTCCATTATATAAAGATGACGATCAAATAAAATTCTATGTATGTCAAGATAAAGTGCCAGCGCGAAAGCAAAAGCCAACAACGTATCCGAAAACAGAAGTTAACACCTCGAACAAAAGCTCAGTGCCGCATAATAAAGGACGCGTGGTCGCCGTAAAGTGTGGGTATAATATGTGATACTAGCGCATTCCGTTGTGTGTATAGGTATGCCGTTAATAACGGGCTTGACGATAAATTTGGATAGTCTGCGTGTCGGGCTTATCCTCGGTCCTTCGCAGTTGCTGTTGAGGAATGAGGACGGGGATGAACGTCTCCGATGGAGACTTTGGCATGATGGACGACTCCAGCTCGTGTGTGACTGTTTCGCGAATTTCGAGTTCCACATTTAATTCTAACTGTATAGTGGATTTCGAGTTGAATTTGTGACTTTCACTCTTTCATTTTATATATTATTTTAATATATTAATCGAAGTTATTCCGTGTATATATTATATGATGAATTATATTAGATTTGGACAATGATGCACGTAATCATATATCATAGAAGCTGATCATTAATCAAACGAGATAAGTGCACGGAGCTCCACATCAAGGTATCAACTGAATATAAAATCTGTATCATTTCTGAATAACAAACTCGATCTAAAAAAATCATATTATATGATCAAATTAATAAGTCATCGATCATAATTGAATAAAAATATTATTTCAAGCGTGGATTCGACGAACGTCGATTTGTTTTCGTACGCTTTGATTAATTTGAACGCCCGAAAGCCAGAAGTGGAAAAATATACGCGAAGTTTCGAAACGGAGCGCCGCGCGTCCGATTTCATTACGGAACCAATGTATCAGAATATTATTCACGATGTCTGCCTCGGATAAGTATGTCGCGAATCGTATCGAAAATACGATCTGATAAAAATATGGGGGGTGGTTGGGATCCGCTGAAATCGACGGCTGCATTCTGGATGATATATGGGTCTGGATGTCGAAATCTTGTTATGTTTGAATGCGTTTATATTTCAAAATTTGTATTATTATCAAGATAAATGGTTCTCGAGTGTTTTTTGTATTATATTTAGGTACGAAACGGTAGAGTTATGTATGACTGATGGTCTTTGAGACAAATTGTCGTCGCTGTGAATAAATCTGTGTGTGCTTTATGACTTTTATATTAATGTGCTTCATTTTTTTAAACATGATAAAAAGGGTATTGAATGAAATGAGAAGGTTTATAAATTGCTATTTTAAATAATAATTATAAAGGTGTTACAAAGGTTTTCTTAGAGCCTCAAAGAGGGGATAGGTCATGTTATTTGAAACATTTTAAACCAAAGATATCTGAGTCCAAAGTATCATAGTTTTCGATTTATTTGTATTATTTCGATTTTTATGAAAAAATTCAAAATTTCGCACTAGTAGTACCCAAATAAAAGGTAATATGATAGAGGTAGACAAATCTTTTTTTGTTTGTTTATTGTGTATTTAATTCATAAATATGAATAAAAACTTCTATATTAACGCAAAAATATCAAAATATATGATTAGTTATAAAGAATTTGAAGAAGTAAAAGAAAACTAGAGTTTTTAGTATTTCTTGTTAAAAAAAAACAATGTCCAAAGTGTTCAAGTATTTTTAAAAACATTTCTGTTTAAAGCTCTTTCGATTGATGTTTAAAAAATTCGCATATCTAATCGATTTTCAAAATTAGGGTACAAAAACGAAACCTCTGACCACCTGGAAGCTTTGACCTCTCTGACCTCTTGAGCTCTGACCTCTTGAAAGCTTTAAAGAGACCTTTGTAACACCCTATACACATTCATAGTATTTTTCGTGAATTTTTTACTGCACTTTCACTCAAAACACCACGACGGCTTAAAGAGCAATTCATACAAATCGATCAACATACCGCAACTTTCCCTTTCACCGCCCACCCAACCTTGAACCCAAACATCCATTCTTCCGCTGATCCAACACCCATCCATTTTTAACTCTCCACGGCTAGTTTCCGATCGATCCGTCCACACCCCGTGAAATTCGAACCGTGAACAGGGCGGGTCGTTCGAGTGGAAACTGCTGCGCAAACAGCGTCTTCATTAAAGCGTTCAGGTGTCGGCGACCTGTTTGGTCCCGTGTTTATCTTACCAATTACACGTAGTCCTCGACGTGTTATATCCACACCGCACGAAACGGCGAAATAATTATTTGCCCTACGTACACACGGCCTGAATCGCGCGCGTGTGTTTACGCCCTGCTATATGGGGTGTGTGAAGTCGTCGGAATCGAATTCTCGGCTGCGGAGGTGTCTAGTGCAAATATCTGGCGATATCCACTCGAATATGTTTGCTTTGGTCTCGCGTGAATCGAACTGCGACGAGCCTCTGTTGCTGTTATTGTCCCGAGTATGGGAAAACTGCGGCCGCTTATTGGGTTTCGGCGAAAAGGCCGTATGCGCGTTTAAGTCGAATGAATGGGCGCGCAGATTGTTCGATGCTTTCGTTCGTTATGAATTTTATTGTATTATGATGCGATATAAAATGTTTATTTTCCGACGTGGAATGCATCGAAAACATATTTCCGTGAGTACAAAAGACGTATGAAATATCGTATTTCGAAGAATATAATAGATACGATTTGACAATTTCGTTTTGGAAATTCGTATTAAATTATTATTATTAGCGCTATTGCGCTATTATACGAAATAGTATGTTTATATTGTTCTGTGCGATGTACGTGACCGCTTAAATTTCTCGATAGTTCCAATCGAGTTGGAAACTTTCAGGATGACCTCTATAATTATTGCGAAACTTTGATTCCTTAAATATTATTTATTGTATATAATCCGGTTTTATCTGTATAATTGTACGAAAAAGTTTAGGTCTTCGCTTAAGAACGACCCGAGTGTGTTTAACGTATTTCTTGCTCTAGCGTTGTTTCCGTCAACTTTTTGCACCACCGTCGTTTCGCCTCGGTTTCTGCAAGTTAAATCTCGGTGACAGGAGCAGTTGCCATTTAAATGATAATTTCTAAGGAAACTTCGCTAAGCTAAAACCGGGAACAACTATAAACGGAGGATCGTATAATTATTTTATTCTAATCGAATTGTTGAGCATTGTTCTTCAGCCACAATAACACAAAGGGACAAACTCGAAGACTAAAGTATTCTACTTTATATTGTTTAGGAATATCGACGTGCTCTTACAGATGTATACGCATTGCGAAAGAGCTAAATTTTAATTAAATTGCGACGAATTGTTTCGCTTAACACTGTTTAAACGCAAAGTTTACACCGTTTAACGTTAACTAAAAAAAAAAACACAAGAAAACCAACTACAAAACTCGATTCGACTCATACAAAAAATACGTACATGAAAGTTTAATTATTTTGTAAATTCTGAGCGATCCGCTCGTATTTGTTTATACGGCGGGGACGCGCTCACGTTTTCACCATAAAAGTGTTTACTCGAAAGCACTTGAAATAATTTCACATTAGGCACGCTAGTCATGGCCCAGGGGTGGAGCGGGTCGTTCGCTGGTACGCGAGTGGGTGGGTGGGTGGGTGGTAAATTATGGTCGAGATCACCGTCGGTTCAATTTTCCAGCCGGAAGACGCTCTCGCCTTACACCGAAGCGGGAAAAGCGAGAAGAACCTGTACAACAGGGGTTCTTAGCCTTTTCGGATTCGGGCCCCTTGAAAAAAAGATGAGGCGCCTGTGTGTCCTTTGTCGTTTTTAATTAGAAATGCTCGGCGAGTTTCGGAGCGCATGTTTTTCATGATAAATGCAGGTGTTAAATAAAAATTGAATCGAATACACAATATGAATTTTAATTTGTGAATATTGAAACATCAATTGTACGATATCATTTGCACACATCAAAATTATTTGTTATGAACTCTTCATATGAAATTGATATCAATTAAATATATTGATCGTTCCAATATTCGAATTTGTATTGAAGCGCACTCCAATGGCTAAGAACCGTGGTCTGTACAGAAGTATATTGGCAAAGAAAATTTAGAGTGTGGGGGCCATCTAAGGGTCTGAGGGATGATTTTCATTACCGAAGCCCGAAAACGGGGAATCCGACGCGATTAGCCAATTACGAAAATATTCTCTCATCGGCCTGGTTTCGATTACGGCGATGAAAGGGGTTTCACTCGTAATTAATCCACGCCCACGTATTAATAAAATGATAATTATAGCGTTATG
Source organism: Hydropsyche tenuis (assembly GCA_009617725.1). Lineage (NCBI taxonomy): Eukaryota > Metazoa > Arthropoda > Insecta > Trichoptera > Hydropsychidae > Hydropsyche > Hydropsyche tenuis. The sequence goes on along the minus strand of VTON01000022.1, from coordinate 2,444,293 downwards.
TTGGTGAAAATTGAAAATAATAGATGATAGCATATAATTATGCGTAGTAATTAAAAGAAAGCTAGTACACCCAATCTTCTTTTTACACGGTTCAAAGAAAAGTACCGATTATTTTACTTACACGGTTTTTTTACTTTAACACGGTATTAAAAAAAAGTATTATTATACCACAATGGTAAGATTTGGTGCAGGCCAATATATTGTTATAATTATATGTATTTAATTATAGTTATTAAATAAAAAAAATCAATGTCTTTTGATTATTTTACGTGGCGAAATTTTTTCAAATTACAATTTTTTTATAAATAGATTTGGATGGAAATTCTGTCCAAATATACTGATGGAACCTCTTTTAAAATATCCATCTATCTATTTTATCCTTACCTTATCGATTTTTATATGGTCACCATTGGCGTTTCTTCTCGAGAAAGAATTCCCGAGAATTTTTCTATAAAAATGCCAAAATTGAGAATTCTCATTTCTTGAGATATTTATTATAGTAGATTTCTCGAGAATTTTCAAAGTAATTTTTTTATTATTATACATTAAATTTATACAAATATAATATTTAAAAATATGCATACTTTTAAAAGGTTTTAACTCTTTGTAAATTTTTTCTCAATCGCACTAAAATATATTTTTTTATTATTCTGATGGGTAAGAAGTATAGATTTATGATCGATTAAAAAACTTCAATTTTTTTTATTGAAAATATTAAAATTAGTTAGATGATGAACAAAATTAGTCAACGACATTTAAAATATCTATTTTAACACATCTCAAGATGATAATCTTATCATCCATCTTGAGAAACAAAACACATTGTGTTTGAACAATGTTACACATCACAACGATATTTTGTTTTATACATTTTAAACAATAATAAAATTATGATAATGATAATAAATAAAAGAATATATTATACATAAAAGTTTATTCCCACAGCTTTAGTTTAACCAGCATGTGTATCTGAACATTATATTTATTTAGTCAATTTATTCAGTTCAAAAAAAAATTGTGTTTATGATAATATTTTTTATATTAACATATATGATAATTTCAATATAATAAAAGTAAATTAAAAAAAGGCAAAAAAATAGTCGATAGGCTTCAAAAAATTTTTCTAAACACATATATTTTTTCATACATCAAAATTTCTTGAAAATTCTCGAGAAGTTTCAGTAGCAAAATCGAGAATTCTTATTTCTCGAAAAATCAGAATGCCTAGTCACCAATATGGTCAGATTTTTTATGTCGTTTTTTTTGTACATGTTAGTCTGGAACGTATCTCCCGTGTAAAAAAAGGATTGGGTGTAAATTCTGTAGAGATAATTGAAAATTGAGATAATCGAAAAAATAACTTTCTTACGCTATTGGTTACATGATATTTATATTAAATGTATCGATCCCAAATGACTATTAAAACTATTTGAAATATGTCATAGTAAATATTATACTTGGATGGGTAATAATTATGTTTCGATTGATACAAAATTTGATTCAATTCAATTGAAACGAAATATTATAATATTATATATTCCATCTTTCTTCAAAAATTTTTGCAAAAAAACATTGTTGAACAGTTAACCATCTATCACTTTAATTTCTCATACAAGAAAGCACGAGAAAACAACGTGACACACACCTAAAAATCCACCCATCGAACTTTTCCTCAAAAAAAAATCAGACTCCCAAAAATTAATCACCAAAAAAATTCAACACACACGCAATCCTTACTGCCCAACCCCCAAATAAAAATAATAAAAACCCCGCTCGAAAATCGTTCGGCACCGGCAAAAATTCAACGCGAAACTTCCTCCGCGCCATTTCCTCCCCAGCATCCCCATCGACGCGGACGTTTCATTTCCACTCGCGGGTAATTGAAAGCGATACGTGATAAAATTACGGCGCGGCGTGCCGGAAAAATCGCACCAAAATAAACGCACCACCCCCGCATTACGACGATATACGCATTGACTAATGGTCGCCGGCCAGGGCCAAATTGGCAACCGCCCCCAGGGCCGGAGTGGACCGATTATCAATCAAAGGAGGCCGATTCTTGGCGGAGATTTATACGGATTTTTTCGCCGCATTGATTCCGAAGGGGCCTTATGACAAATGCGCCCCGTCGCGGAAAACCACCCCCCCGGTTCGGCAAATGAGCGGTGCTGGAATCGAGTTTTTCCACCCGCCCACCCACCGCAGGGCCGACGTCGATACAATAATCGAGGCTATACGTTACCGCGGAATCGTTTCATTGTGCGCGGTAATAGAATTTTATCGCAGCCGGTGGAAATTCGAGTGTTTGTGGATGTGTGTGTGGCAGGGTTTCTGAAATTGTGGATTTTTTTGGTTTGGGGGTTCGAGTGTGGTTTTAACGTTTTGATGTTTTCTCGTAAGATTGTTTAAGTGAAAGGTTTATTTGGATTTTTAAATGAACGAAAATGTATCTTGTATACTCTAAATGATTGAGAAATTGATTGATTGACTGGTTTGATTGATTTATTAAATTTTCAGATGAGTACATTACTTATTGTTAATCAATATGTATTCAGTTCTTTGAGAGATAACTTTCAAAGAACTGGATACATATTACACTTCACTTCACATAGATAATGAAGAAAATTAATTTCAATTCTTCAAAAAGTTATTTTGTAGAAGATATGATTGTTTAATAATAGTTGTAAAAGTTATCGAAAATCCTAAATATTATATGCTTATTGAAAAACTAATTGTAAAGAAAAAAATTGAGAAACTATGTTACACAATTTATATCAAAATCTTTACGATTACTGAAAAAATAATAATGTTTGTATATGTAGATTATTCGAATTGCGTAAGGGTATTTATTTGTGATTTGTTAGAATCTGATATATTATATGATAATAACGTAGCCTACTTTTTTATTTATTTCAACGAGTATGATAGTTCGAAATATCTTTTTATGAAATTCAATATATTATTACAAATATATTAATTATATAATACAAATGCAGATAGTTTTATATTGTGTATTCCATAATTAATTTAAGCGGTTTTTATTATATATACATAACAGACCTAAAATTGAATAAAACGTGTACAATAAGAGAGTTAAATTTATTGTAATTCGTAATTTTCATTAAAATCTGTCAGCATTTCGCATGAAAAAAATGATTATGTTTGTTTACTTTATAAACACAGTAGCTTGAAAATATATAATACATACTTTCAAATTGAACACAAATTTCAAAAAATACGTCAGCAAAATGAACAGGTCGCCATTTACACGTTGTATATTTTTTATTGTATTTCCAAGGAGTTCGTTATTTTTTTTCAACGTTTGAAATTTGTATGAAAATCCTTAAAAACAAAAAATGCTCCCGTTGCCGAACAAAATTAAAAATAAAATAAAAAAAATATTCCAGTGACAGGAGAATAAAATTGTGCCAGGAAACGTCTAGACTTGATAAGGGTAAAGCGAATACCGCCGCTGAAAAATTTCAGGGTTCGCCCGATTTGAGGAATTTTCTTATTTTATAACGCATACACTGGTATAATATAATAAAATACATCTTCCGTGATATATATATATGAATAAATGGCGATTTAGGAATTCTGCTATTGGAAGCTGTCGATCGCGAGAAATTATATGCATCGCCTCCCCGGGAACAGAGATTAGAAAATTCCAGCGCGAAATTGACCGAATTTTTCGATGTAACGTAAACGTATTTTACAAAGCACCATCCAGAGTCCATAAATCAAAAAGCGACTTCTTCTTTGTCTACTGATGCAATTTATCGTCGTATGCAAAATAGATGCAGCAGCAATGGCGTCAGTTCCAGAAACGACAGTAAAATTTGGCGTACGCGCGGTTCAATATAATAATGCCGGCGATATTGTATAAAATATGGAAAAGTCCTGCAGGAAAATCCGGACATGAAACACACCTGTCAGCCGGCTAAAGTTTCGCGTTTTATGGAAATCCACTCGGAAAAATATCACTCAGACAGATGCCGTTCGGAAAACCGCGCCCGAATTGCTTTTTCCCTAATTATACGTCCGATCAAGAAGAATTTTCAATATCGGATTTGCTTGTTTTTTTATTGCTTATCCAATAATAGCGTCTAATATAGTTTTTTATAACTGAAATTTGTGTTCTACGTACATTTATTTTATTACATTGTTACGTTTAATATCACATTTTAAATGAAGAATAGTTTCATTAATTAAAACACTTTTTCGGAATAAAAGATCTTTTCAAAAATTCTCATTTATAAAAACATTTCCTCGCTGATATAAACTTGTAACATATTTTTCCTCTTAAAAAGTTTATTTGAAAATAAATGAAACGCATTTTTCCAAGTGTACTATTCTAATTAAAATACAACATTCGTATTCAAAAGATAGCTCTTGTAATGGAATTTTCTACTATGTATGTATATTCAAAAACCACGACCCCGCACAATATACGTAATGCCATTAAAAAATATGTTTTTGCCGTACAATAACACTAGCGACAAGTTTTCAACTCGCATCAAAGTACATGAAACGTTATTACGACATCTACTCATAAAAAGCATCTCTTTAACCAAAAATGAGTCAAGTAGTCGACTTCATTACGCTGCCTAAAAAAAATTAAATTTTCTACGACACATTTTTTTCATTTAGGTTGACGAAAAATTTCCGAACAGCACAGATTCAAAATTCACAATATGACTAAATAATAATTAAAAAATCATTCATTAGTACCGGTTATTTAAGCGACAAATTGATGCAACAAAGTAATTGTTAATTGATACAGAAACCTGATAAACTATTGCCAATATGTCGCTCAGATCACTGGTATTGAAACTATTGTACGAAGTGAAATACATGTGTATATTAAGGAGGCCATTTTCGGTGTACTGGTTAACCTGTTAACGAGCAAATGACCCAAATAATATAATAGTTCGCTAATTTACCGATAAATAAAAAAATATTATTTTTGCGTCTCGAATATTTAAAAAAAAGGTTGTTTTTATTTATTTTGAAAATATTTTCGAAAAAACGTCGGGTTGCGCAGGTTTACTTTTTTTTCCGGTATTCTCTGGTTTTTATACAAATTTTTATCTACTATTAATTCTGTTTACTATTTTAATTTTATTTACTATTTACTATTTATTTATTTATTTACTACATACTAATTTACTATTATTAATTTTATTTATTATTAATTCCGGTAAACCGGAATTAGTAAAAAAAATATCAGATTACCGATAATTGAAAATTATGCTAAATTCAGCCTACAATAACCTAATATAACTACATATAAGATCAATTGATTCCCTTTCCAAATACAATCATCATTCAAAAACAAACATTTTTAACAAACTTAAAACCGCCCGGCGCAAGAAAATCGAATACAGAACCAATTAGCGACTTTCGGAGCGGCGCCCCTCATATTTCAATTCGAGAGCACCTCGACGAAAAATATTTTTCGCCGATGAACGCCGGCGATATAATTAATCTGATATAACGGCGAACGGGCCGGCGCTAATCTAATACAACAGGGAAGTTGTAATTAACGAGATAAAACTTAAGCTCGTCGCCCACCGGCCCCCGCCCTTCGCTGGCCCACCCACCGCCCACCACCCACCAGCCCATCGTCGGTTACGTTGACGAAGACGAAAAATATAATTAAATTGGCGACGGGCCGGCTCGTCTCCGACGATGGTGCTCATTATGAGATTAAAGTCATCATCAGCCCGGTAGACAATGCCATTATGTGGCCTTTCATCGGAACGGCGCCTCTCATACCCGGAGGTTTTCTTCTCTCTTTTTTCTTCAGCTGCTCTTTATTAAAGTCTCCTCCGTCGTCGGGGTCGTTTACTGCTGCGAACGTGACTGAAATAATCACTTTTTTTAAACGGTCTGAAAATAGGGAGAAATGTATAAGAAAATTCAGGAGGGTTCGACAATTGATTTCGGTGGTTATTGAATCGATCGTGTTTTGGTATTGTTGCGGGTTCCGATGGGGTGGGAGTTTGTTTGGTGAAATTTTTTATATTGAATTTGTTAATACAGAAATGTTGATTTTTGCTATTTTAAGAATTTTAAAATTAAAATAGTTACATATTTGCATCAAATATATTCGCATCATATTTGCGCTAGATTAAATTTGCTCTAGAAATGTTCATGGATGCCATTTGAAGAATCTCGTTTCAAACATCAGTATATGAATTTAATAAAGCTAAAACTGTGTCCATATCAAAAGTTTAATTAATTTTTATGTAACTCGTTTAATATTAACATTTCAGAAAATGCGTTTCAAAGGAAATTTTTTTAATAATTTAATAAAACTCTTCGAAAAAAAAATCGTCAAAACACTCGTTCAAACCAAATAAAACGATTTTCACATAACATATTAAACTCCATCACAAAAAAAAACCGGACAAACGAATCTATTCCATTCCAACACTTGCGTCACCCAAAACCTTACGTATCAAAAGGGAAAACATATAAAAAAACCGTTTCATATGTGGCGATTTTCTCACAACCGATATGAAATCGGAGAGCGCTTTTCCAAGCCGACCACGCAACCAAACACACAGATCGTTTCGTTTTCGCGTCTCCAACGAGTGGATATCAAATATTCGACGTCGGGATTATTTACGTCTGTTTGCCGAAGCTCCCACCAGACAGCAAACGAGACGAGAAAACCACTCGGATGTTTATTGGATATTGATATCGAATATGGCAGACACGAATCGGTCATTCTGCAAATCCCGGAGACGTTCGATAAGCGGACAGATTTCGCGGAAGCGTCGTATTTGCTGTGCAATGGACGCCGCTGAGATGATTGTTGGTCAGGTGGGTCGTTTTCGTTTTGGGTGGAGTATTGTGTTTTGATTTGGGTTGTTTATTAAATTGGGACTGCTGTTGAGGGTGGTGTTTATTATTTCGACGTGTGTTTGTGCTGTTGTGTCCGGTTGGGGCGTTTCGAAGAATTTCGTGTGATGAATCAAATTGTATTGTGTTGTTATTGTTGTAATTTATATAATAGTTTGCTGTGATACTATTATATTGTATTATAGCTACTGGCGGGTTGTACTCGGTGTTTCTCGGGATTCTGAAAATAAATTGTGTACCGATTGTAATTATGTCACAACAAATCGCGACGCCGGCACATTATATTCTATGGAGAAAAAACTGAAATTCAAATCGATATTTAAAAAAATGAACGCTTACTTAGTTTGTCCGGATTTCAAAGTACATTCTTGCCAAATTTAGCGAAGATTCGTCTATCGGTTTAGGAGTTTATCGAATACATACATACATACATACATACATACATACATACATACATATACCGTTTGTGTTTTATATATAGATTATATTATATGTATGTATATACTATCAGAATTTCAAAAATGTTTTAACAAGATATTAAAACTATTTTTAAAAAAAGGCATTCGATAGAATTTCGTATTCAAGTAGTGATTGCGTTGAATTTCATACTGTTATGTAATTGGTATGTTGAATATGGTTCGTCTATTATTTTTTTAAATCCCTCATCGAAAATTTCTGTCATGTGAATTTAATAACGTTGCTGTTGATAAAATGGAACCAACATTTTGGTTTTGTATTATTATTATTATTATTATTATTATTATTATCCGATGTATTTTCCAGTTTATTTGTTTGATGTTAATAAATAAATGGTGAAATGTTATTTCAAACTGGGAAAACATGAATTTTCATATTTATGATTTCATTGCGATTTGTTGTGCATTTTATATCCCTTGTTCAATTTAACGTGATTGGTAATTATGTTATTTTCATAAATTGTTTGGATGTTTTTGAATGTACGGTTCAATGTTCAATTTTTTCATTATTCACTACAATTTTCACTATTGTAATCATATTTTGAATTGAACATGTTTAACATCATTCAAAACCACACATACTCATGACTTAACTATATTCTTTAATAATTTAAAGTTTCATATTACATATAAATAAATTGCTACTGTTTCCAAGAATCCGAATCATCGTGGTTCGATACAATTCGCGGAAAATCGTTTATTTATGTTTTCAATGAGATTTAGTTAGCCTTATAGCTAAATTAATTACGGTTGCGTTATTGATAGCTCAATTAATTATTTTGTTCCGAAAAAAACAAAAAAGCTTACCCATTATATTACGATCCTTCTTAAATAAGATATACAAAGTTAGCAAGCATTTTTGTTTATTTCGCCTAACGAATAAATCATTTCCGAATTTTCTAAACGAAACAAACTCTCACAAAATACAAAAAAATATATTTTTATATTATTTCATGAACTCCGAGACACAAAAAATATATTGTTTTATAAAGTAGACATTATTAAGATGACATATTAGTATATAGACGTCCCAGTAAGGCACACACCGAACCCATCCGCCCGCAACCCACATCCCACCGTCGACGGGGTGGACTTAATAAGTGTGAGCACTCTGCGGGTCCTCGTGATTTATTTTGTAGTTTATGAAACATTAGTGTTCGGATCGGTGACACCGGGGGTCCCTAAACCCATAGAACGGGCCCGGGGAGACCCACAGTCCTATAAGAGGCTCGAAAGGACCCAGGAGCAGGGGGTCCTTCCTGTGATCCAAGAAGGCACTGCGTTCCACCTCCTCCACCCAGATTCAGGGTAATCTCCGTGACCGTGGCTGTAACACGCCCTGAGATCACAGGGACGACGTTGGCGCGCGAGCTTTCAAATACAAACAACCGACGGCCCGAAAGCTCCACCCTTCTAAGTGCTCGCCGTGAACAATTTAATAATTCGCAGACGGGGAGTGTGAGATGGCCCGAGGATAGGTTTGGGGCTTGGGGTTTGAGGGCTTGACGGGGTAAGGGCTGCCGCTTTCGAGGGAAAAAATCGGATGAGCTTTGTGGATTGGCGATGTGGAGTGTGTGTAATGACGTGTTTATTTTGAAATTTGTTTGGTTGTGGTTTAGTATGAAGTTTTTAATTGGCTGTTGGGTTTGACTTGGAATTATTTTATGTTCGTTGGATGAATATTATAATTTCGGGTTTAATATCATTATTTCAAACTAAAATCATCAAAATTAAATTAAAATTTCAACAATATAATGGGTTTAAATATTATAATAACGTAAATTGAATAATATAATATTAGCCAACAGGTACATTAGTAGACTATATAGTAGTATATTATATGAGAATATTTCCATTAATTTTTAATGAGAATTGTGTTTTATTTTGTCTCTACCGTGGAACTAACAATTTATATGTTTACTATCTGATCGAAAAATGATGTTAATTTAAAATTGAATCAACTTTTTAGTATCATATTTAACGATTCTTGATTTTTTTCATTTCATTGTTTTAGAATCAAGTAATAAAGATATGAAAAAGAATCTATGAAACTCAAAGAAGTTTATGATTCTATCAGAGTCACCTGATTAAAAAGTCAGTAAAGACATTATTCATATTTGCAAATTGTAACACATAAATTCACACACACACAAAAAGTAACTGAGCAACGAAGCCATTCAACTTAACACCGTCTAAAAGCACGCTCGTTCCTGCTGAAAAAACTAACATCCAAGCACTCGAGACGCGCCCTCGAATGCGTCGCGTTAGTTAAAACAAAGCGGGGCAAAACGACACGAAAAAAAAAATGGACGACCCTATCGCGAAGTGGAAAAGAGGTTCTAGGCGCTGTCTACTCTCGAGTGCGGAAAAAGTAAACTTGCCGCTGGCTCGGGTCGAAATTTACGACTGGCCGTAGTGAAAATTTGTTGCCTGTAAAGTGTCGCCGTTTCAAAAAACGTTTTATTTAGATTTACTGCCCGATGTCCGAGCGCCTTGCGAGAAAAACTATCTCACCGTTCGGCAACACGTGTACCAAAAATAAAATACCGTAAATAATAAAATAGCCGGTGGCGGTAAATAAGCAATGTTGCTCTACGACGCCGTGCCACTTTGGCGTACTGGAGATATTGCAGATATTGCGTCCGTGTCGTCTTATGGACACGTACTTGTTAAGTATATTGAAAAATATCGGAAATGATTTTTATTTTTAAATATAGTACATATTATGTTTAGGATAAAGCTCACTAAACGTTAAAATATCTCAAAAAACAAAATCGAAAACTCAAAATTTATCTTTATTTCGCTCGCATTTACAACATCATATATTTTCATCTTTATAACCAACCATTGATGGAAAATTATTATAATTAATCAATTTTCATAGAAACTCAATTTGTTTTCATATTCAGAAGTGCACTTCAGATGCAAAGTATTTTGATTAGAGGAAATGCATAAATCCTATACTCGCAATTTATCATATTTCCATAATAAAGCATAGCCTGAGGTGAACAAGAGGAGCGACTATGAGATGAGGGCTAAATATGACGAGTCATACTTCGACGTAGAGAGGAAAACGGTAATAGAAAAGCTCGGAAAAACGGAATTACTTACGGGTGAAAAATGGACCCATCTCTGATGCGAGTACGCTCGGATTAATTTTTCGTCTAGAATTTACACAAATATGTCGATGGAATTTGTATATTTTATGTATCGGATCAGATTTTCGAGCAGATATTCTCAATTAGTGTATCAAATTAATTGTAAATTTTTGAAAATAAATTATTTAATATTTTTTCATAGATATGTTATAAGAAGAATTCAAAAATTATATATATGTAGATTTATACATATACCATCAATAATATCGTCGTCATATTGAATTAAAATCATCCAGTAACGATATTACAAGCAAGTAAATATTTTTCAAGGGATCTCGAAAATATAGCGATTCAATTAGTATACCATGACGGAATATAGGTTGGGAAGCATCGTTCTAGTTGGTAAACATACGTCGGCGAAAATATGCCGAACGACGTGTTTATCGTTTTGCGATGTGACAAAAACATACGATAATGACAAAAGTTGTAACTTTTTCCATAATGGCGCGCGCGAACGTGAAAGGTCAATATTTTAACATTGGCGAGTCGCGAAAAGCGTTTGATGTTGACACAAAAACACGAAACTTTCTCAAAGCTATACCGCTTTCAGAACTTTCATACAACCAATAAATATTTCCACTGTTATGCTTTTTCTCTGTGCCAGTATTCTGCCGCGGTCGCACGAAAATATGTTTCGCTTCTATGCTCCACCCTTTCGCGCGATTCATTACGAAATATTTTCGTGTTTGAATCAAGATTCTGTGCCTATTTTTGAAATTTGCTCTTATCGTTTTTTGAATATTTAAATTTTGCGTCGTGTAAATATGATTTGAAAATATTGTCGAAGAAATTTTACGTAGTTTTTTATCTTTTTTTAATTAGTAAAACGACAAAATAATCTTAATGTATATTTAATTAAAAACTTTTGAAATCGAATCTTTTGGTATTAATTCTAAATTAAATTTCTTTGAATTATAATAAAATGATAATCTGTCATATTTCGAATTCGTTAAAATCTAAAGAAATTGTCAAAAAACTTTATCATTCTTCACAAATCGAAATTGAAAATTTAATTACTTTAACAATCGATAATCTATCTTTATACTGAATTCGAACATTTCAAAAGCACATCGATCCAAATGGGAAAACTCCAAAGCACTACGAAACGGACGTTGATCGATCGCCTTAAAGCGCAAACGTCGTTTTGCTTTAACCAAAATACGCTCAAGATACAAAACAAAAACAGCAAAATCTCCCGATTCCAATAAATAAAACAACATCACTATCTCAATATCAGATTACCGAAATCTGAAAAGCAACTGAATACTTCAACATATAATTGGAACTATATTATCATCGTGAAATCAAAAACAGACAAACAAAAAATATCATTTTTTTACTTGAAATTATACACAAAAAATAAATTATTTATGTGCTCAGATATGAATGCCATTTTTTTGAAAATTCCTTTATTCAATAATTCAATAGAAAAAGTGAGCCGAATTTCAAAACAAACACATTTTCAATACAAATAAACATTCCCACACACCGAATCGATATTTATATTAATCTTATACGAAATCTCCGAATCGTGTGCCTGCAGTATTCAATTTATCGCGCGCGTTCATCCCTTTGTGCAAATTAACCCTTTGGGAGCATAGGGGCCGGTTGATAGATGTTTCGCCAGAGCGGCCCAGGGACCAGATGTCGCATCAAAGTTTACCCCAGAAGATACACTTTTTGTGCGGCGAAAACGGCCGCAAATTGGCTCAACCGTTATCCGGATATTTTATACACACATAAGCTAGTATAAATTGGATACGGTTAACGGAGTGAGGGCTGAAGAAGCTGCCGGGGGTGGAAAAAAAATGTTCACCTATAATTTGTTACCCGCCCCCTGTTTTTTCCCTCTTGTGCTAGTGGATCGTTTTTTCCTAGAATCGACGTCCTTCGTCTTTTCCGCGGAGGCTTTTTATTTGGATTTCGGGCCGAGTTTCGCTTTTTGAATATGGGTGTGCGTTATTTTTGCTAAATGAATTTTTTTTTGTGTTTTGTTTCCCGTGCGTGACCTTCGAGTCGGTTCTTTGAAATGGTTCTCTTTAATTTTTAATTGAATATTCACGTAATGAATGATATTAATTATTCATTTTCTTTGTAAATGAATAATTAATATCGTAAAAATAAGTTTTTATTTGAGGGATTTTATTAAGATTTTTTTATTTGGAGTATAATATTATGTATTTTAATATATTTGATTTGCTTTTGTTAGTGTAATTCGAAATATAAGATGTTTTTCATGAAAAAAATACATATATTTGAAATTATATAGTCTACAATGAATGAAATAAATTTTTCTTTACTTTACGGAAAAAAATTATTTTATATTATATAACTGGCTTTTATAGTAGTAATATACTTAATCTTGAAAATTTTCATTATTTTTTCCCAAAAAAATTGTAATAATCGTTATGTAAAAATTAAAATACCAAATACTTGACTAATGGAAAACGTATTTCGATTTATTTTTTGTTGCGACAAAAAATATATATTTATTTAGAACATCGGAAATATTGTTCCTATAAAAAAATGTGAAATTTTATCAATTCGGACAAATATTAATATATGAATGAAATCATTAAACATTTTTCACTATTATAATATATCATTGTATTTTCAACTACACCATTGTATGCAGTTTATGTAATATATCAATAATATATGAATCTATTAAAGGACAAAAGACTTCTCTATCTTAGAGCTTTTAAGATGATCGATCGATAAGACATTATATTATTATAAAATATTAATCCAATGATTGGACAAATATTGGAGTCCAATGTTAGTCCAAAAATTTTACATTATTATTATTATTATTATTATTATTATTATTATTATTATTATTATTATTATTATTATTATTATTATTATTATTATTATTATTATTATTATTATTATTATTATTATTATTATTACTATTATGACTACAAACTCATATTCAAAACAAAGAGTGTATTCAATAAAATAAAAATATATGTATGTATGTATTATATGTACATGTATGTACATACATGCAATATATTTTATTAATTTATTTTAACCATATAACCAAAAATAGTCCGTAGTCAAAAATGAAAATTCTATAAATAATCCAAAAAATTATCACCGATTTGTAACGCATCGTCGAACGTAATTTTCTTTCGTTCATTGTCGCTTTCCGCGGAACGCTCTACGCGCAAAGCGACATTCGCCCGCGACAAGGACCCCTGAAAATTCGCAAACCATCCCCAGGAGTGTCTTCGGAGTGGGCTGAAGAAGCACGAGATGAAGGAGAAGCAGCAGAAGTATTATATGGAAGGGATCGTCCGCTCGAGCGAACTCTTGACTGCCGCTCGGGGCTGTGTTATTTCGCGATTGTCGCACACGACGGTGCCGGCACATATGCGTGCATGGTATCGAATATAAGAGTGGTCGACAAACTTTTTGTGTTTGGAAAATGTTTGGAGAGGGATGTGTGTATCTAAAATGTCGAAAAACAATGACGTTTTCGATCCGTCGGGGGAGTGAGGCGTGTTTTATGCGGAGGATGTTGGGGAATGGTGATGTGCTGAATTGATCAGAATGGAGATTGATATTATGTATCAGTTGGATTATGAAAACTTTTGGGTTGGTTCTTATTTGTTTAGGAATTGAATATTGTTTGTAAAAATTATGAAAATTTTTATGATGAAAATTTATTTTGACCTTCACCACCAACTAAAGAAACTGATCTATGTACTAATATTTTTTCAGTAATTTTTCGCCTTTGAAACAATTTTTTTTAATAAAAATAATAAATTTACTATCCTTAAACAATTTTCATCCTCATAAATAATTTATTTATCACGAACAAAAAAATTCGAGCCTTGAAAGTCATCAATATAATAAGTGCCAAGCTTTGGACATCTCTGACATGCTACATCATATAACATATATTGACATATGTCACTTTATGTGAATTTTCATATTTCGCAAAGTAAATAGAAAGAGAAGGGAAAAATGTCGAAGAAACAAACAGGGAGTGGAATCCGCAGTTGCCTGCGGGCGCGACCTGCCAATGCACTCTTTTCCCGTGTACTGAACAAATGCGTTTATTTACGGTCTCGGTCTGCAATGAAAATAAGTTCAAGAACCTTATGTTTATGTGGTATTTCAAAAAAATATTTAATTTCAAAATTAAATATTATAAAATAAAACTTTTAATTCGATCCGTTTCCAATTTTTTCCTAGAACCTAGTGAAGAGCCAGAACTATCAGAAATGCTCCCATACCATGCCGGCCATCGGAGAAAATGCAAATTTCCGAGCTTGAAACAATCCACGGCTTTTAAAAGCGTCTCCGAAGCCATAAAGCGGAGCATTTCCATTTAAGCACTCTATTATATTCGACGATTACGAGATGTAAGCCGGCCGCGGACTCCGGGGCTTAATGGACGAAAAAAGACATTGGAAATTATATATTTATATGTACGTGTGGTATGTAAGCCTTAACGAAAATACGTACTAGCAAGTTCCGCTTCGGAAAACTCAATTTCGTTCTCTTTCCGTATTAAGATGCTATTAAAAATCATCTGTTTCTTTATTTTTTCAGTTTGTATGAAGATTTTCGAAGACAATTTTTTGAGATGTATTTGTATGTATTATATTATATAAATTAATTCAATTATAATTTTCAATATGATTTTTATTTTATAGATTAAAATTTATTTTAAAATTCTATAGAAAAACTCATTTTCACTCGAAATATCTTACCTTTCATTTTTCCATGAAGGAGTAGAATATAAACTAAGTTTGAAAGCGTTAAAAAGAAAATTTTCAGTTCATTTCAATAACGCAGTGATCTAGCTTTTTTCCATGAGCATCCAACATTTATATTGAAATTCAAAATTTCCATTCAGGAAAATAAACCAGCAATTTCTCAAAACTCACACAAACATCCCAGCAAATCGTGAATAATAAAAAAAAATTCACAAGAAAAACCGAATGAAATCGCATTATTTTTTCAATTCAATTTTCTTCGGAAAACATTCCGAGAACGGACGAAATCCCGCATCATACTCGATAAATTATACAAGATGGAGTCGATTAAGGTGAAAGGTAGTAGTTCGTGTGCGAACATCGCGAGGTTTTAGAATTAGCTCCGACCTTTTCGAGAGGGTTTCGGGGCCTAGTGGGGGCCTAGTGGGGGCCTAGTGGGCGGCCCAGCTCAGGCTCGTTCCTGAGACCCGCCAGCACGAGGCCCTTAATTATGTTAGGGGTCTCGGCTCCATAAATCATGATTCGGCCCGAATCGAAGCGGGCTTAATAAACAAAACACAGAATTGAAATTCGTCGTGTCGAGACAGTGTAAATTTACG
This sequence comes from Hydropsyche tenuis, assembly GCA_009617725.1. Taxonomy (NCBI): domain Eukaryota; kingdom Metazoa; phylum Arthropoda; class Insecta; order Trichoptera; family Hydropsychidae; genus Hydropsyche; species Hydropsyche tenuis. The sequence goes on along the minus strand of VTON01000022.1, from coordinate 2,428,457 downwards.
AGCGATTTTGCACAAACCCCAGGTGCGTTGACATCCCGAATACTTTACGGTGTTCCGCCATAGGATGAGGCTTTATTATTGAGTCTGCTTGTTTGTACCGATTGTGCGTTTATTTAATACACTTGGGGTGCTTTTGGTTCGAGTGCGTTCAATTTCGGAGCGGTTAATAATATTGGAACGGTTAAATTCACATTGCAATGTATCTTGGTCGACTAAAATTGAATAATTTAAAACAATTCTTCTATGTATTTGATTAATCGAAATTATAAGAATATCTGAAGTATATGAAGACGTTCCTTTTGGATTCGCTTCATTTATTCAATATTCAGAAAAAAAATTGATTGCTATATATAAATCAATTTGAATATTTTTCAAGTACGATAAATTTCAATCCAATTCATGCGTTCAAAAGTATCTGAATGTATAAAATATGTCGATTGTGTATTTTGTTTCTGGAACGAGATTCGAGAACTGGCTGTGTATATTTTAATAATATTGATACTGTGCAGGTGTTTAATTTTCATTGTATTTCGATTACGATTACATTTTCCGTTGTTTATTTAATGAGAATGTAAAATAAACAAGATGTGATAATAAATTTAATATCATTATCCAAATTTAACCCCACTTTGAAATTCAACATTAAGTTTTGAAGAATATTCTTAATGTTATTTAAATATTTTTTTTTAGTAAATTGGTATACTTTAATAATAATATCATGATCGTTTATAAATTTAAATACCAACTGAACGATAAAAACAACTTGTATATAAAATTCGCAATAAATAATAATTAAGCATTTTCCATAAGCAACACGATGTTCTTATTTTTAGACGCAAATTTTACAAATTTATGAAATGTGAAAAGGTTGGAAGGGAACAAAACATCTTCCGGGCACAAAAGTTAATGAAGGAGTCAAACCCGAGCGAAGCGGGGACATTTTGAAACGCTCGCGAATTCTTTCGCAGTTTAAAGAATTCTTTCGACGAGATTTATTCCGAATTTCCCTGGAAATCGTACGGAACTCGAACAGTCCGTTTGATGTCGTTTCAATTTTCCGCAATAAATACCAATTCCGGCAGGCGAATCATTATTAGCGAATCAATTTCGCGGAAAATCATCGCCGCGCGATATATAATGACACCGCCGAGATTTCCCCGAGCAATCACCCGTCTGAGGGAAAATCGACGGATTTTCCTCTCCTCTTTCATATGGGGAAATTCGCAGGAGAGGTCTTCAGTGGAATGGATAGAGGAAAAATCGGCCTAAAAGTACGCGCTCGTGTGGAAAATCGACGAATTTTCCGGGCTTCGTTCGCTTCTGGCCTATGCAAGAAGGGGTCGCGGCTAATATGACTTTTCCATTTTCTTTCGAGTCGCGTTCGAAATTATTGCCGGCGACCGCTTTTCCGAGCTCCTCGTGATTTTTTCGTAATTTTTTTCTATGTCGGAGTGAATGTTTCGCCATGTTATTTTCGTCTTTTTGTTTTAATAAAAATTTATGACAACTAGAACAATGTCGTTTAATTAAATTTTTATGTTTTGTGCCTTGAGGGGATGCCGAGTTTTTTTTTCGGTTAAATTGTAATTTATTTTAATAGAAGGTTTATTTATTTTGATAATTTACTTTTGAGTTGGTTTTCATGCTTTGAGATTTTTGCTTTATATTTTGAAGAATGTAATTGTTTTATTTAAATTATTTCATCGTAGTTGAATTTAATCTAAAATTTCAGTAATAGCTTGAGTTATTTTTTTAGTTTATTTAATTATTTAAATTATTATGGTATTATTGAAAGATTTATTTTAAATATAGAAATACTAAATAACTTTTTTTAATGAAAAGAATAAATTTTAATAAAATCTGAATTTAACATAAGACTCACCTAGCATTGGCTCACATGCTTAATAGTTTATAATCAGGCATATAATTAATTACTAAATATTATTAATTTTACACATTTTCTAGTTTGTTCTTAAATTTTTTCGTAAAAATCCATTCCAGAATTTTTCATTTAGCTAACGACCCAAATATAAAATTAACCGACTTTTTTCCAGTCTTATGACTTACACTGTTCCAGTGACACACATAAGTTATGTTTGTGCAAAATCTGGTCGTTATTTTTTAACGATCCTTATATTTTTTGAGCGTGATTAATTATAATGTTCGCGAAGATCTTAAGATTTTTCCGGATCGAATGCATTCAACGAAAAAAACAGAAATCTCTGAAAATTTTGTCGAGAAACATCGCATTATTCGCAGTGGTACATCGTTCCGGAAATAGTACTATCAATCACCCGGAAGCCGAGTATTACAAATCCATTTGTTCTAATTATTATTCTTTTATCTACATTGAAATATTAATTTCCAGCCGGAGAACTTTTTTTGCCTTTTCTATGCGAAAAAGCCGTCGAGCGCCGCGGAAATTTCTCGCCGACATTTTTTCGGAAAGAGAAAAAAAATCATGAAAAAAAAAACACCAGCGAGGGTGAATTTCTTTTTTAAATCCCTCTTTGTAATATGAAACGATTAATCTTTGGGTGGAAATCCTTGAATATTTTTTCTCTATCAAGGGGAAAAGGCTTCCGACATGAAAGGTTAAATGGCTTTCACAGATTTCAATTGGAAAGATATTGTTTTTGGGTGTGCTGCCCTCCCGTTCCGGCCGAAATTAAAATCCGTACAAAATATTCGTATGCGAAATATGCCGATTTATAATGCAACACAAAAAGACCGATACATAAAAGGAAAATAAATTGAACGTCGTTCAAATGCATCAATATAAAAATTCAATTTTCAAATAAATTATCGTCGATAAAAACCGCGATTGTATAATTTTTTTCTAACGATCGCAATGAAATATTTTCCAATAAATCATATTTATAGTCCCTTATGTGTCGTGTGCTAAAAAGACAACATAATCCCACTTTAAAAGTGACACCATTTAGCGTCGCATGACAATTTATCAACGACGAAAATTCCAACTTTCCACGTCGAAAAAAACAATTATCTCCCGTCCAACGACATCATCAAATGCATAATAACAACAACAACAACCATAAACCACACCCTCCGTGATATTTCCACGATAAAATCGCGCTCAAAGTTTCCACCTTTGTGCAAATGACGCGTAACCGAATAACGTTTGAGCGCCATCGGGAAAACGCTCACTTTTGAGCGCAACAAACACGCAAAATTTTCCGTTTTCTTTTCGCCGTATAACGATTTTCGGAATTTTCGGCGAAATCGTATTTTCAGGAAATTCCACGGGATGCTGCTCGGCTGCGAAAGCGTTCAGGCACGTACCGTTATACCGACAACACCACAAATGAACTGACATTTCCACGCCATTTCGTTTAATCAATTTATAAAGCAACGTGCTGCAAATATTGCCGCCCCGGCACACATATTCTGGCCATTGTGCGGATCCTTTGATTCAATATAAATTTTATATGGTCGCTTCAATTTTCGCACGTGCTCTTGAAATATGTTAAAATGTTCGATTATTATATATAAACTAATTTTTTGACACGATTTCTGCATTTTGGATAATTATTTTTAGTATAACAATGATAAAATTTTCTTTTTATGTGTTTTCAAGATTGAGGTTATTGAATTTTTAATGAATTTTTGGGGTTTTTTATTAAATATTATATTTTCTCGTCCGGTATTCAATGGGTGATTTCTTTATTCGGAGAATTCAATTTATATGTATTTTATAGATACATTGTATATTGATAAGTAGAAAAAAATGATATTATTATGTTACATAAAAATAGCTTTTAATTTATTTTACCAAAGTGATTCAATCCTGTTTAAAAAATATTATAAATATAACTGAAAGAAAAATAATTGGAACTAACGTCGTCATCTTTCCATTATTTTTGTAATTAAATACTAAAATCCTCTTGATTTTTTTTAAATTAATTGCGTATATAATAATACCTACTACTAGATTATGTTTATATAATCAAAATAATATTTTTAAATTAAAATTGAGATATAAATAAAATACTCACACGTATATAAACTAATTTTCAACATGAAATTTGATCTCAAAATTTTGCCTTATATAATCAAATGTTTTCAACAATAAACAAGCTTTCCATGTATTTATTTAAAAGTTTTATGATATATTAATTTACACACTTTACAAGCTCCATATCTTAAAAGAAACATTGTTTTTTTTATTTTGCTTAAAATTCAAACATTTTCAACCACCATACAAAAAAAATCTTACCCCTACCCCTACTTTTGAATACCTCAACCCCAAATTCCTCAAAACCAAATAAAATCCCCACACACCCACCCGAAGACAATCTCGAATTACAAAACGCACAACCCCCATGCAATCAAGATTGACCCGACCCGATTTGCAATAAATCAGGCCATCTCAAATGCCCAGATTCGACTCCGTAACACAGCAGATCCGAAGCCTCCATTACACATACACACAGACACACACACACACATACATACATACATACATACATACATACATACACACACGGCGTAATGACGATGACGGTTACGAATCGTCGAGCCCGTTCTTAATTACCGAATACCGCCATAATTCCGATGTATGCGCGTCTTACACGACGGGGCGTGACGGGATATGAACCCGGTGATAAATTTAACTGCTTAATGAGCCGGTTTTATCCCTCCTTACGCGCTCCGAACACGTATGCACTGGTGTAGGTTGTGCTTTATAAATATGATTTCGCGAGGCGGGCGTGTGTACGCGAATGATTGATGATGGGTGTGAGGCGGCTGAAAAGCGTCGATGCGATTTTTTTCGGCGCGTGCTGAAATTTTCAGCGATGGGGTTTTTATTTTAGTTGGGAAATAGTTTTTGGTTGTGTCTGCCGGGAAATTTTTGGGTTTGTAATAAATTTTTGAATGCGATGATTGTGTTCGAGGTGAATGTGCGTCAAATGGTTGTTAATTGCAATTTTCATCGGTGGCGGGATTGTGAATGAATATGAAAGGAATATATAATATAATATATTTCAAATATTTGATCGTTCAATATAATAATATCTCTGGTATTTTTTTATAAAAAATTCGTTTTTGTTTTCAATAATGTCACAAAGGTACATACGTTTGGATAATATTTAGTTTGTAAGTATTGATATTAAATTCAAAATAGATAAGATTATAGACTGAATTTGTTTGGCAATTCAGGTTGTTTTTATATATTTTTGACATGCTTGATGTTTGATACCCTTTGAAGATTTAACGTTGACTTTTGACTAAAATTTTTTTCATCTTATTATACTCTCGAATGGTTTTATTAATACACGAAAAATTACTATTATCTTCAAATATTTAGTAAATTAAAAAAAATTATAAATATAACATAAATATTCATTATGAAAAATCCATTTATTAAAAAAATCGACTCTCAACAAGGACGATTTTAACGAATTAACAAAGAGCGACAAAATAAACAATCCCATATATTTTTATTATACCGAAAATGTAGACAATAACTCAGGGGCGGGTGAAAAAAAGCAAGCGGGGAAAAGATAGAAGCCATGGGCGGGCCAGTGAAAAAAAGGCAAACGCACAAAAGAAAAGGTGCCTCGTTCGCAGAGCGAAAGGTACACAATCTCATTATCATTTGCGTTAAGTGTTTGTTCTCTTGTTTTATAACGCTGTTAACCGGCGTTAATGCACACTACGGACGACGGGATAATTGCTTTTATCGATTTCGGTTAATTGACAATCAATACGGTTTGCGGAAAATTGTATTATTATAAGGCGAAAATGGTTCTGCGAACTCCATTTTTAACGCGATGGCTTTGCGTCTCTTAAGACCTGCGAAACTGAAACGTTTTCGATCCCGTAGAATATACGTGTAAATGATAGAAAACTTTTGAATATTTAATATCGCCTACTATACAATCCATTACGTCCAAAAAAATATTTACAATTGAATTTTATTATGTATCGATCAATCAAATAAAAATTCAATATATTATACTATACTATACATAAATAAAATTTAATATATCGTAAATTATATTTTTGAAATTTGTTATGTAAATCTACGATCTTAAATCACGAAATCTCTCCGGTTAACTGTCGAACATCGCGCCTTATCACAACCGAAAAACTTGACGCCCGCCAATCGAATCAAGATTTTCTCTCATTGTTAACAACTCAACGGAACCGGGAAGGACCGGATCGAAAGTCTAGATTGAATTTTAATCTGGGTGCCGAGGCGGATAATGAAGTGGCATAAATTAACAGAAGGGTTCACCCTGCTAAGGGCACACCATACACCCCAAACTATAGGTGTTCGACTTCCACCCGCGAGCAATGAAAGTGACGAAACTTCGGAGGAATAATATTTTTTTTATGAGTAAAATGTATTACGACCCTTTTTAGGCATTCACCACAAAATGAAGACGAAAGTGCACGGAATTCGTTCAATTTACTACATTGTGAAAGCGAATCGTGTGTGAGGATTGTGCGGTCACGACACAGACCAGAAAGAAGGCCAAAAGTTGGCGGGAAGAAAGAAGTGTCGAAATTAGGAAAGGCCGTGGTGAGGGGACGCTTTGGTCGCCGGAAAAAAAGTAGTAGTAGTAAATCAGAAAGTTGTTTCATTAGGAAGCCGAAAAGGCGGCACCAAAGTATTATATTGTTTGGAGACCGAACGAGACTTTTATCGGAAGTCGGCCTCCCATAAAGTTTATGGGACGGAGGGGCGGAACGTTGAGGAATCGGATGCCCTGACTCCTTGGACGGTGGCTGAAATTAAATTTGAAATTTCGAAAGTCGACCTGTCAAATTTTGTTTAAATTATATGCTTTTTGAGTGGCGGCATTAGAATAACTTATTTTTTATTAGATCGAATCAATTTTTCTTATACGAAATTTAAAAAATTTAGTCAAACTTTTCATATTTTCGTGTGATTGTGTCCTTGCCATTTAATGTTTAATTTTCTAGTTAAAATGAAACAATATATTTTTCCGTTTTCGCATCACACAAAACATCTGCACGATTTGTTAACCTAAATTTCGAAAAATGGGTCAACGATAAAACTTTCCACACAAATACTTCTCAGACATTATCAATAAACATATCGCAAACATAATATTTCACAAACTTAAAATTAACACAATTTCCCCATAAGATATATGAAAAAATCCATAATACATTATAACAATACAAATTATAAACGGCTCATTTAATACGCCAATAAAATAAATACACGAAACGTTATTATTCCATCATGAGAACGAAAGCTTTCAAAATATGCTATCTCAATATTAACATACAGATATTTTTCTAATATAATAATATAATAACAATGATGTATCAAGAATATTTCTCCTCGTATAAATTGAAACCTATGAACATTTCCACGTCGATACGAATACGGAAAGTTTTCAAATAACCCGACGTACGGACTCACATATTACGCGCACATACACACAAATACACCCCTGCACGATATAAATAGAGTAGCGTAACAAACATAAACATAATACATCGTACGCCAGGGTCTCCGGTTTATCTTTATGTATGTAAAAGAAAACAAGAGTACGTGAAAACGCTCACGAGTCAACCAACCCTTCTTGTTTGGACGTTTAGTGAACCGGGGTGGTCTAGGAGGGTTGAGGCCAAATCCCGAACAGACCACGAGAAGAACCACCCGCAACCACCACAGCCACCCACAACCACCTCGGCGGCCGTTATCCTCGCGACGGCGAATTTATTTGGCCACGGGTATATTGATACGGACCATAAAAGACCTCGAGCGAGTATACGTACTTTCGCGCGTATGTGCGGGATATAAGGACAGGATAGGGTGTAGGTTCGCCCTTACGACGGGGATAAAGGACTCTCGGAATGTCACGCCGGAGTGGGATGAAGGTGATTGCCGTAATGGCCACCGCCGCCAGGCGTTCGGCGACCGAAGGGTTAAGCCAGGAGTTGCCAATGATCGATCTTTATATAAAATTTTGAAATAATTGTGTGAAATTTCGTCGATGTAATATTGAAAAGTTGTGTTTTTTGATGTGGTTGGTTTTCTGTTTATTTTTTGTGTTTGCGATTTTTGGGTTGAATATATATGGATTCGATCCCACCCTTTTCGGTAGGGGATGTGGTTTGGGGTGGGTGGTTTAAAAAGGGCGAACTCGACGCACCTTCGGTCCGAAGGTAGGTGATGGTTATCAGCGTATTGTCGGTCGGAGGTGTATTAGCCAGTTAAGTGGCCTGCTTCTAGTTTACGAGACAGTAAGGTGATTATTTTTAATATATATTTATTTTTTTAACAATATAACGTTTATATTATAATATTATAGAAATCAATCCTTTTATTCTATATTTATACATTGTTGAAATCGAAACTGTTTTGCTTCATACAAGGCCGAGTCTTCCTTTCGGTTTATATTATATTTACATACTTGTATTCCATACAAAATAACAAAATTCGAATTCAAATTACGTCATGTATTCAAATGCTTCAATTAAATGTTACCATACAGAAGTGCAAACGCACGTATTTGGATTCCGTTTGTGATTCGGAAAATTAGATTATTCATTATGACGATGTTTGTCCAAAATACAATCGAGATAGTTTGGGATTCAAAAAGTGAATAAGTTAGATTAACGTCGTGTTTCAGATTTTTTTTCATTATAAATATTTATTGAATAGTTACATTTATATTCCAATTATTTTACACTTAATTAATTACCTATAGTTTTTTTATAAATTTATAAGTATTTAAAATTCAAAATGAATATTTCGCATATTAAAGATCACAAGAAAATTATTCATCAAATTTGACGAAAACTCAATAGCAATAAACGTTTCTTTAATGAAAACCACTACACAAATTTCACGATCCAATTTATATATTTTATTAAAATAACAGGTCTGGATATTTAAACGTTAAATCAGAGTTTCGCGCTAAAAAAATATTACCCGAATCTTATATTTTCGCATAGAAAAAATGTCGAGTCCAAGAAATAACGCAGGCGGCCAGCACGGAATAAAAATAAAGTTTCAATTCTGCAAGATTACGTTTCAGCTGTAAATGCGCAACATTTACCCATTGTATAGGTATATTTATACACTAAGATATACTACATTATTTTGATTTATGTGCAATTTTAGTGCGGTTTATTCGCGTTGTGCGCGAGGGCTTTTGTCTCGGAATGACAAAGACGGTTCATTATCATAATTCTATCCTATATAGTTCATTTCCGAGCTGTAAAAATGGACACAATGCAATAAAGATAGTCCTCCATGAATAATTACATTCTTTTGCTATCTATTCTTTTTACGATCGCTCAATCTTTCACCGTATAAACACATTTCTAAACGGGTAAACAATAATCGCCCTATTATCATACAAATCATTTTCAGATATGAAAAGCCTCGTTCTGTACATTTCATTCATCTATTTCCAACATCTAAAATATTAACACAATTCATACAAAAAGCCAACCCTAAAGCAACTACAATCCTCAAAAGCGCATTAACACCTCGAACAAAAAAGGGGCCGAAAAAAGAAACTCAGCCGTTACAAAGTCCTCGGATCCGAACAGGACTTCGAGGACGAGGATTCGGCATTTTTTATTCTATACTTTTTTTTGATAAAGCGCTAACGAGGCATTATGACGTCCTTTATTCGGTACGGTGTAACACCGGAACCCGGCGTGGTCCCAGCCCGTGGTTTTTCAACTTCCTTTATCCTTTCCTGTTCCGGTTATGCCGAGGAGGAAATGAAAACGACCGCGAGATTATTTTAATTATGGCGCATTTGAAACGTAATCGCAATTACGCGGTCACACGTCACAGGCATCGGCTCATTAACCCACTTTCGATGTGTTTCGCCTTGTTGGGCCGATCGGTCGGATTTATTGTTGGTTGCGGGTTGTGAAATATTGTTGAACAATTGTCAGAGGGGTTTATGTCGATGGATGTCGGAGGGTGGTTTGGTAAAAAGGTAGAAAGTCGAAGTTGAATGTATTCGTTTGAATGTATGGAAATTGAAGGATTGAAATTCAATAGATTTTCAAATGTCTTTTGAAACATGTCTTTTCTAAAGTATCAGTATGGTGATCATATTCATTGTCTTTTAAAATGAAATTTGAAGAAAAGTAAATTTATTCATAGGTAAATATTTAAATTAATTATTCAAATATTCATTTTACCTTGCAGATCAGACTAAATAATAAACAAAGAAATTATATTTGTATTCAGAATAAGAATAAAACGAATGATTTAATTGTAATTTAATCTGAGTCTTATGCGTCTTCGTTAAATATTGTTTATTTGTATAAATGTCTTTAGAAACACCGTTGAATTTATTTTCATATGTATTAATTTCCTTTAAAAGTCCATCTTCATTAGAGGTCTTTTAATTAACTCGGCCCGTAGAGATTTCGCGAACGGGTATTCTGACATTTAAGTGAAATCATCTAGCGTATTTTTTAATTATTTTGCAAGACTTATGAATTATTTAAAACGGCTTAATGAAATCATGGCTTTGAACCTGCTTTATGAAATAAATTTCACATAAGTTGTGCTTTTGATGAGAAATTTTCATTAAAAGCAATCAATGCAGGATGTGATAGGAATATTTTTTTGTTAAAATATTTATGGCACTTATCCTTTTCATATCATATTTGTTACATATCCACTATGAATCAAATCAAACCCATAACGTTTACGTAGCAATATAAAATCCCATTTAATTTCAAAAATAAACACGCCGAAAAAGAGACGCTTTAAATCCTTTAATCACAAAAAAACCTTCCATTAACTCAGAGCTTGCAAACGAGCAAAAAACCCACGCGCTCAATTTCAAACATTTTTCTGTTAAAATATTTTTTCAACAATCAAAAGTGGAATTATCGTTTAACATAAAAAAAATAATAATTTGAATGGATCAAAAGTTTTTTAACTATCAAAGTATTTTATGTGATGTATTTTTTATTAATATTTCAATTGAAAAACTTGAAAATATATTTAAACCGAAATCATGAGCTTATTTGAAAATAAATTTTCTCAGAAAAGTAATCATCGATATTAAAAAAAAATCCACCAATTCCCCCAGGTATATTCAAACGAAAAACACAAAAAGAAAGCTCCATTCATTAATTCGCTATAATGCGAAATCGGTATGTATTGCGCGGAACGCATCGTTTGTTCAGAACCGTACAGAAATGAAAGCAACTTTTGCCTCGTCACGTCCCTCCTCGAAAGCTCTCCTGGCGATTTGAACCCTTTGCCCGCCTTTTCGAACCGGCCCATCTTCGGCCCCAACCCTTTGCCGACGCAGGGTGGCCACATAATGAAATCCCGCCGTAATAAATTATTCCCATCATAAATCATTTCGTTTAATGGGCCGTTTTGATTCAATTCCTCGCTCATTTATTATACCTGACTCGCGAAATTTTCGCAAAACCAGAGACGAATCGTGCGCGCATTCGCGGGATCTTTACAAATCCTGAGGTCAGGTGCTTCGTCCTGAGTATTATTATCGTCGTTATAATTTGTGAATCGTTAATAACGAGACGAAAATCGTCCGGGCGTGATTGATAAGGGACGAAAGTGTGCACGATTCGGCGGGGTTGTTATTTCGAATATTTGTTCGCGTCGTTCGAATTTGGATTGTTTGAAGCGGTTTTAAATAAATGTTTTCAACCGGATGCATAGTTGAAGAATATTCGTAAGAATATATGATGCATTAAATTTATTTTTTTTTGTATAGGGTCATATTTTATTTAAAAGCTAAATTATGTATAGGAAATGTGATTGAAAAAAAATATGATTCAACCATTACAAAAGTATACGAAATACTGATGAAAAAAATAAAAAAATATTGAAGATGTACTTATTACAATAAAAAATATATATTTTAGAAAACCCAATGGTTACTTTTGAACGATATTAATATGTATCATATTATATTTGTATTTCATCTAAACGTCAAATAAAAAAATATTGACATTTATATGATAAATATAAAAAATATATCCGACTAAGCATTCTTTCAAAACTCAACTACACTTTATACATTTTTGCACGAAATTCGTTCACTAGATCCCCTTATTTTTCCCTATTTTTTTTAGCAAATGTCCGAAGAGCGGACGTTTACGACGTTCTCGACACGGAGCACGAGTGATGGGATTTCAATATTGGCGCGTTCGCGTAAATAACGCGCATTTAATAGAATCTCGTCTACTCTGTTCTGTTCTGTCTCTCATTCCATCCCTTTCATTCTTCTATACCTTTCCTCCTTCGGCACCAGTGGTGGAATCATTTTCAAACAATGATTATAGATATTTCATAAAAAAAATCTATTACAATACTAACATATATACAACTTCGATAATATTTATTATAAATCATCAATTCTAAGAATGAATGAGAGATATTTTTATTTAAATTTCCAAAAATTTTCGATCATATGTGCCTTTAATTATGAAAATGGTCTAAGTCCACGTCCGCTCATTTCGAGATATTTAAAGGTTTGCGTTTGAAGTGATTAAAAAATATTTTTCTATTGCACAATGCTATGTTTTACAATTTATTTAATCTATTGGATTTATTTTTTTTTTGACATAAATTTAGCATGTAACACTTATAAAGAAATACAAAATTTTAACCTACATATTTCCTTTCACAATTCCCAATTAGGAAAATTGTCTATTTTGCTATACAATTGGTTGCGTTTGTTAAAATTTAACAAATGATAACATATTTAGATTTATAAAATTCTTAAAAAATAACAAAATCCAGGTTTATTTTGTAAATTTGAAGTACTCAGCGAAAGAATTGAAATTTTTTAGGAAAACCATAAAATAGAAAAATGTGATTTTTCAAACCTATTTTTTTTGTATTATTTCTTTATATTATAAGTTGATATTTAGTACATAGCTAGTTAATAAGCCAAAATAATCGTTAATAATTGGTTATTAGAAAAAAAATCATCACGGTCAAAGATATTGACGTTTTTGTCTGTTCCCATGTGGAAAGCGTGGCTAATGTCATATATTATATTATATAAAAAATATATAATAATTTAATAATAATATATATATAAAAAAAATTATATAATATATTATTTTTTTTATTTTATATGATTTTTAAAAGATGCATAGCTTTCAATTCGTTTCGACAGTTTAAAACAAAAGCTTTCGTCGATTCGGCCTACTTGACATTTCCAGTCACACCACTGTTGAGCCCGCTCGACATCCATCCGGTCTCCACCCGTTTGTGTGATTTATTTCTTCAGGGCTGACTGCTTCGTTTCCTCGCAAGAGAATCCTTATTTAAGTTTTCGGGGGAAGTTAATTTAAGTTTCAATTGCTGTTTTCGTTAAAGCCGCGCGCTTGCGCTGCGATACGAAACGCGCACGATATAAAACGATTCGATTCCGCTTATAAATTTCAACATAAACTTTCCCATAAGTTTCGTATTCGAGGGGTGCAGGATTTAAACTAGTAATACACGTTTAAAAATCAAGCATTTTCATATATAATACATAGATTTTTAAACGAAAAATATCAAATGAAAAACATGCATTAGGGCACTTTTTTATTTGTTTTAGATTACCAATTTCGACTCTAAACTCTTTATATATATAAGTGATATATTCGATGATGTTAAAAGTGTCAAATGGAGGTCCCACAGGATGGTCAATCAATCAATTACAGGTGGCCCCCGAGTGACGTCCAGAATCGCTCGACCGCTCCTCTCTAACCTCCTTAAGTTTTTTCGTTGGTAGGTTCTTGTGTGGCGTTTGTGATAGAAAATACATAAATATATGTATATATTGTATAGAATATTTCATATGTGATGTTTATGTTTTGGCTAAGTTTCGGAACTGGGTCAAATATTTCGGGGTGAGTTTCGATGGTTTTGTTGCTGCAAGGTAATGTGGAGTTTGTGCAATAGGTAAGCATTGATTTGGTATGCAGGAATCTGTTTGATTCGTTTATAATTGATTGTATCGATTAATTACGTACGCTTAGTAATATTCTGATGTATGTTCATAATTAATTAATGAAATGTTAAATATAATGTTTATTTTCATAATCGATGGAAATTTGATTATAAATCAAGGGATACGTCGATAGAAAAAGATTAAAATTACATTCTTAGAAACCGAAACAAATATAATGTAAACTCGAATATTTAATTAAAACCCAATAATATGGTAAGTGCTTATTAATTAAATGCATATTTATCGAATACTTCGATTTACAATTCTGTTTTCCTCTTCAAACATCACATTTGAATTCCTAAAATAATTATCATCTTCACACAAAAATTATTTATGAATTGACTTACAAACAAACATACATATACAAACGACATCGAAATTTACAAAACTACACCAATAAAAACAAGTCGACGCCTCAACATCCAACAGCAAAACGGACCACAACAGATAAGCTATCTGCAAAAGGGACAACACTCGCGCGCAAACACACACACATAAATATAAATACTCAGAGTCCCGGGCAATTCCCGAGACATTTGACAAATTAGTGCCCCTCGAAATATTATCGTCTTTCGCTATAGTGGCTAATATGTTCCGCACATCCAGCTTACGGCCAGATAACCGGCTAATTCGTAATATCGATAACGGAGGCCGGGAATATACCCTGGCGCGCTCTATATTCCCGGTTTCTATATGTATTATATTTAATATTACGTATTATATATATTTGTGTATGTGTGTGTGTACGAGAGCGCTTTAATAGGTCCGACTTATCCGGTGCCGGTTCCTTTCCCTTTTATCCCGGAAAGATCCTCCATTAGCCGGGTTACAGGGGAGCTAAACCGTGCGAGCTTTGTGCGCAGCTTTATCGCTGTGTTTCCGTGTCGTAAAACGAGATCGGAATTCGTTTCAATATATCGTTTTGTGTTTGTTTTTAAGTTTGTGTGGTTTATTGGTCAGGTGTTTTCAAAAGTGATTGAATACAGAAATTTTTTTTAATGAAAATTTGGGCTTTTGAATTAAAAATGTGGAAAATCTTATTAGAAATATTATAAAGACTGAACTGGTTTGAAATTTATCTTTTTATATTAATTTTTATTATATCATTTCCAATTTTTTTTTGTTCGATGTCAATTTTGATTATGTTTATAGTTAAGAAATGAAAATGATTCTGTTGTTGTAAATCTATTGATTTTATAACATACATTATATACATTTACCAAACTATTGAATGCATTTATTTTTGATTAAATCTTAAGAAGCTTTAAAGACTATCACAACTATAATATTTAGTTACCTTCGTCTCTGCTTAAATATTATTTTTTAATCAATGATCAAATTTTAAAAATGAAAAAATACTTGAAATAATTAATTGAAGTAAGATAAAAGAGTTTATGCGATAGCAAGTTTTTTCAATATCAAAAATAAACTTGTTACATTGTAATGTACAAGTTAATGCAAATATGCTGTAGCATAGAATGAAACAAAGAATTCTATAATATAATATAACATAAATACAACATTTTTCATAATCATCAATATCAAAATCATTATAATATAATATAAATACTAGATTTTCCATAACCATCCATGTCAAAATTCACGAAAAATATACACATACGTAAACATATACACTTTTATATACAAGTTATTAAATAACGCGCTTCAACACATCCACCAATTTATACACCGATAAAATTGGCCATCCCTGGTCCATGTCGTGGGGTTATTGCGGTATATACGATACGATGGGACCGCGCAGTTGTATGGGAACGTACGAGAGGTCTAGGGCGGCATCGCAGTGGGCGGATAGCACCATGGGCGGCCAGCGCGATACGAATACTTGTAGCATGGCGAAATCGTATGGTATTTCTGGTATCATGGTAACACGGTAACGGGTGGGCCGAATAAAAGAGACGCCGCGAACGTCGGCCAGAGGCTAATTTACGATCGACCCGAATCCGAGGATGAAGGGAAATGTCATGACATCGTTTATTGTCCTTCAAAAAATATCAAAGGGACCGCGCGAGAGGAGGCTTACGCGCTCCTACACAGAGGGAATGAAAAAAAATCGGGATTTTTCCCGCAGTATTCCTCTGTGTTATTATTATTGCGAGGGCTCATTTCGCATTCAAATGTTCAAGCCGGAAACAGGAAGGAGGAAATTTTTTGAGCAAACGCGAACGGCTCTTTTCGAGATTTTGTCGTTCGGGATTAATAGGTTTTAAATAAAAATATGTACTGCTTTATTCTTTTTTTTTTTAAGTACGGATTATTTTGAAATTGAATAGAATTTTATCTTATATAATTGAATTCAAGATTATTCTTTGCGCAGAGATTTAAAAATACTTTTATTTTTTATTCTTATATATTATTTATTAATTCATGAATTGAATACGAATAATCCTTTAAAAAAAAACCATTTTTTTATTATTTCACCAAATTTATATATACGATCGAATACAAACGTTTCATTATCCGACAAAAATATCCGATTTTATACCCAGCACGAAAATTCAAACGGGGAAACCGGCACGAAAATTCGAATACACTCAATTTTCGCACGCGACAAAGTATCGCAAACTGCGCGATTTTCGAATCCAAAATTTTCCGAACGCCCCATTGAACGGATCCGACGCGAATTTTCGCGCTTCCGATTCTACGTTTATCGGAAAACTCCCGGAAAACTCGGGTCAGTCCAATAACAATAACGGTAAACAGTTGTCCGGGATTGGGCTTTAATATTCCATGTTATTGGCTCGCCTGCGGACCGCTCCTTGGAAATAATCTTGGACCCGCCCCTGGCTCACGTGCTCCACATAAAGATGGCCGTTTCGGGTCGCTAACGGTCATTGCAACATTTAACACTAAACCACAAATATAAACTGATACGTGAACGGTTCTACTTTTTCTTATTTTTTTCGTTTGTTTATTAACAGTTTTAGTATTTTTTCGATTGAAAATAAATTGTTTTATTGTTTCAATTATTATTTTTGTATCATAAAATAATGATTTATTTTTTAATCATTATATGTAACGTTTATAATGTTTTTTTTTTGTTTTGTTGAAAATTTGTGTGTATTTTATATTGGTGATAAAAAGATGCTTTTAAAAAAGCTAAATATTAATCAGATTAATCAAATCAAGACTTCGATTAATCATACCTTTCATTTACTAAATAAAACACATATGTATCACCCAACTTTAAGATTTATATAAATCAATAAAACGAAAAAATTAGTCATGATTTTATATATTGGAAAAAAATATCATTCAAAATGAACCTATTATAGACAAAAACTATTTTCATTCGTTCTGATAATTGAAAAAAATATCACTTAAAAAATAATCCTAAGTAAGCGATCTTGACAAATTCAATTAATTCCAATTTTTCAGCAATTTAGCAATTCTCGACTAAAAAAATCTTATTTCACAACCTTAGTGATACGGCCGAATTTATTCATTTATATTTTAAAATCCTGAATAAATCATGTGTGCTCTAAAGTAGCCTTTTATTATTCATAAGTGCTTTTGCATTACCTCGGTGTATATTATGGAAATCTTTTTTTAATGTTTAATTTGAAAACCCTACTAATGTATACGTACAAAATTCGATTTGGTAAATAGCGCGGAATCGTTCCGATTCTAAGTGGTTTCCATTTAATTTCTCGTCGAAATTTAAATGCGCGAATATCTTCCCGGCGAAAGAAACCCCCTCGCTCCAAATTAACAGTTTATTTTCAGAAGTTGAAATAGCGAGAGTTTGTAAATAAATTTTTTCGAGCAATTTCCTCGTTTGCCTCCGGTACAAACGTATCTCTGATCTCCGGTCTAAATTACATACACTGCGAAAATAAGCCGTCTTGTTTTGCCTTTCCCCTTTCCATCTGATAAAATTTATATAAAGATATATTTTTGCGAGCCTCTCCCTCGCACTCGGAGATACGCTTGTGATGAACAAAATTTTAAATCTTCCATATTTTCATGATAAACATTTATTGCACCTAAAATATAACCTTTCTCTGTAGATAAGGGTTCTATTATAGTTTCGATTCTGTAATTCGGCGACGTATTATGTGTAGTTCAATTACGAAGATGCTTTTACACTCATAGAGTCTTGAGCTTAATTGGTCTATTTAATTATTAATACAGGTTTGTGACCTAAATTTTGACAAATGTCTCCTGTTTAGATAATATAAATATCGAATTAAATATATGTTCAATTCAAAATTTTATTCATTCGCGAATTCAAATATTTATTGTTTTATTTGCAAAAACTATTATAATTGTCTATAGATGTAATGGAATTTTATTGAATCAAATAAAAAGATTTTCTTAAGTTCTGGAAATTTAAAGTAAGTACGAGTATATTGAATCGTTTTACAAGTTTAATCAATATCATACTATAGAAGAAAATATACTTTTTTTTTAACAATTTCATTCTCTGAAATGTTCTTTAACCTTCGCAATAACCGATAAAGCATATCAAAAATTCGCAAAATACTGTCAGATTTTGTCCAGATCATTGGGTCAAACAAATATTTTTTCACATCATATACTTAGTTAATTTTGCAGAAAACCCAACACAAAGAAAATAAACTTTCCAACAAATTTTCATTTATTTTTCAACCATCACTAAACCGATAAGTCGTACCGATACCAAAAAGGACGCGATCTATGCTATTATTATACATTATATAAAACGACCACATCTGAACATCACGGTTAGTTTATTTTATAAAAACTCAATATAATTTTTAAGAAATAATTTTTTCATATCTTTAAGCTTCAACAATTTCAATCCCAATACTGAAAAAAACCTAATAAATTTCCAACGAATTTACTCATAATTTCACCATTCTTTCTATCTCGTCGATTACAAAATCGACAAACCAAACAAGACAACCTTCCGAAAGAGGTCTAGGTCATCACCTAAAATTTCTACATCCTTATATAGTGAGGTCGGCTTAATTTCGTCTCGAAGTGCAGACATGGGAACAATATCGCAGAGGAGCCATGCTTTACGAGAGACGCGCGTCCATTTTTCATGCGTTCATTCCAGCTCCCGGTTAAATTATTCGGCTCGGTTATCACGAACGGTCCCGAAGGACGAATCGATCGAAAAATAGTGAGAGGGACCTCCTTGACTTGTATAGGTAGGTCGGGAAAGATAGGCCTGTTGCGAGCCTCGTGGTAAATTTCGATTTAAGCCTTTTAATGGGGTCGGTTGTAATAGTTGCTGTTTGTGTGTTGGCATGGTTGTTGATGCTTACAATTAGTAAGTGTTGTATTTTTTTTATGTTGGATCATTTTGGGATTTTTTAAATTATAGTAGAATTATGTTATATTGAATGTTGCTAAAATATGATTAAGATTGCTTTGTAATATCTAAAAAGATGATTTATTCTTCTTTCACAATCAAAATAAAACATCTTACTATGGTTTCAAAATGTCCTCTAGTTGTGATTGTTCTAAACTTATAAAATTTTAGGAATTTTTACAATTATCTATAAAAGGAATAAAACGTCTTTGTCAAAAATTGCTCTGAAAATTATACTTTAATAATATTTCTATTAAACTATGTTTTGAGAATATTTTAATATTTTTTCAATGCTATTTATTAAACTGTTTAGCTAGTGTTTATTTATTTATTTTAATAGTTAAGTGTTTTTTAAAATTTCAATATTGATTTTATTTGTAGAGTAATGACGTTTTTTTACCAAAAAAACTTGAATGATAAAATTCAAATTTAAATTTTTTAAATTTTGTAATTTTTCATCTAGTATCCCTATACATGACATAATGAATAGATGGATGCAATTACGTTTCGTAGGCTTAATACTCTTCCATTAAAAAAATTAGAATTAGTCTTTAAATCATCGCATTAAAATTCCAAACTTCAATTACATAAAAAAAACTACACCGAACATCACATTATAATATAATATAATTCAAACTCACCAAACTAATCACGCAAATTCATTCAACTAACAGACAATCCCAAATTTCACCAACCAAACCAATTTACAAAATAATTAATAAAAACCGTAAACAATTAGAAAACACACCCCCACCCAAAGCAATCACAAAACTAATAACACGAAACCCCAACTTTCAACTACATTCCTATTTAGTCCGCTCAATTTAAATCTTAATTGAAAACGTGACCCCACACCCCGACGCCATACATCCGAATCGCGCCGGGAAAACGCCTAAAAGCCAAAAATCGCACATTCCCAAACCGCACATGTTAGCACCGCGTCTCCTCGAAACGCTCATTTCGAGGTGTGTTTTATTAGATTGCTTCGTTCGTTGCGAATCGCCGTAAAATTCGTCCTTTGCGCGAATCAACGCGTCGGAACGTAATCGGATCCGCCGAATTTATTATACGTGGAAAAATACACGATCGCGTATGAGGTGGCGGAGTGGAGACTCACCTGGCTTTTGGGTGGGTTTCGTGTGGGGTGACCGTGCGTTTTGGTCGGGTGGGACTGTTGGTGGGTTGGAATTTATGGTCATCCTTCGGCGGTTGATGGGAGTTGGTTGTGAGATGTTGTCGATAGCGGAATTTGTAGATAAGTTTAAAATTTTGTAGTATTTATGTATGTATATGATAATTTTTATTGCATTAAAAAAATTGACCCGTATTCTGCCATCGTTCTTAATTGGAAACGCTCTGAGACGTGCGAGCTTTTCGCTCTCAGTTGGTTGTGCTTGATATAATATTGGAAATAATAACATTTTTAAGTAAAAAAAAAAACTCTAAAGTATAATTATAAAAAATAATACTTTATAATTGTAATATAAGCTTTGAGTATTAAGCGATAGAAGCTAAAAAATTTAAATAAATCGTAAAAAAAATTTGAAAGGAAATGGGTTAAGATGAAATATTTAATTAAAATACAAAAGAAAATTATTTCTGTGAAAATTCTGAAATATAATATTCTTTAGTAAATATGAATATAGAATTAAAAAGACCAGACATGTGGCATTTATATGTAAGTGTTTACTTATTATATAATACATGTATAATAATTAGTTGAGTAGTTTGCTTCCTCGTTTTCCATTTAACAAATTTAATATGTAAAAGCTTCTATATTAAATTTGTATGAAAATCAACAAGTAGAGGTTTTAAAGTGGAGTTTTTTGAAAAATGAGCAAGTACGCTCTCATGTTTCTTATAAATGGAGTATTTTTGGAATCCGATTAGAAAGGATTATTGTATTTCAAAAACATCATTTTATATTTTCAATGTAGTTCGATATTTTATTTTTGGTTTATTGGAAACTAAATATAGATTATATATATAATATAAACGTGTACATGCATCTTAAAACATAATGATATAATATCGATATAAAAACACCAATATTTTTCAATACTTAAAAATAATTCAAAATTTATTCAATCACACTAAATATTACACATCACATTCCGACGACATACATTACAACCAATATATGAGCCGTTCAGTGCACACAATGACTAACTCCATAAAACAAAAAGTTGAGAAAATCGATGAAACAATGTTCATTGTTTTTTAAAATTGCCTTCATAATATAAATTCAATTAAATATTGTAGAATGCATAAATACAGGTTTAGTGCATTTGAGTTGCATTATTGCAATGAGTATGGAATTAATCAAAATGGCCCTGAAATAAATTATTTATTATTCAATGGCCAAAAAAATTTTGTCGTTTTTTGATATTAATCTTCATTATTCAGGAAAGTTATTTTAAACATAAATAGTTATGACTATACCAAATGCTTTAACACTTAAGTTCTAGATTTTTCAAAAAGTGGAGTTAATCAGTCTGTGCACTGAACGGCTCATATAACGCTTCTATTTCAAATAACAACCTCAAAAAGCTCACCATCTACAAATTTCAAAACCAATAACATTCCCACACCCACACAACTTTTCCCACACCCACACAACTTTTCCCACACTCACACGAATCCGACCTACATTTTTTCAATTACCAAACCGAAATTTGGTCACCGCACTTCGGCTCGGTATCTAAGACAGCGGCATGTGGCAGTAAAACCGAGCATATAAAATATTGGGAGCTAAGATCGCGTCGTAACGTCGCTGGTTTTACGACCCAGCACCGTATGCAGATTTGATTTTTCGCGCCTTTTCCACGCGTCTCGTTCGAATCCGAAAGTGAGACTCGAAATTCGAATTTCGGGTCGTATGAGTGGGCGATATGGAGCCGGCTTGAATCATTCACAAGGCCATGCTGGGTTTTCTTTTCATGATTTGAATGTTTTATAGTGTTGTTTTCCGAAATAATCGAATCTGATTTATATTTATTGGGGGTTGAATGTATTTATGAATTTGCTGTGAGTTTTTTTGTTGTTTATTTGTTTGAATACAATCGAATTTTATTTATGAAATTTTTTCTAAAGGTTGTGAATGAATAAAACGAATCCATTGTTATTTTTTTTAAAGTGCTTCTTGTCAAATATAACAATTCATTGAATTTAAAAAAAACACAAATAACATATTATAGTATTTATATGAATAACCAATAAACAATATGAATATGAGTATAAACCGATACGGGTTTCAATAGATTTCAACAGAATGATGAATTTTCAAAGTGTGGATTAATAACCGATCTTTGATACAATAAAATAGTTTGTTGTATATCGGAATGTTTTCGAAATTGACTCGATACGTGGAATAACGATTGTGCGAGCGAAATCTGGCGATAATCGAAAACAGAAAGATTAATCATATTCGACGTGTATTATTTCACGCTTTCGCATCGAATGCGATGAACGGGTGAAAAAAATGAAAAATTGCAGCACGTCATATGAAACAACATGACCGCGAAATCGTGCGCATTCCACCATACGAAGCGCCGAATAAATGAAAAAAGATAAAATAAAATAGAATAAAAAATTGCAACTCCGACATTTTCTACGTTAACCGGCCCGAAAAGGACGAAAGGAGCCGTTCATCAACGTCTACTCTTTATTACTTTTTACAGACCAATCGTGCTGGAGCCGCTCTGCTTCGCCTATACATTCACATTATACACTCATCTTGTATAAATAAATAGATAAATAGGCTTAATAAATATTTTTTAACACAAATTCTCGGATATTTTCTGGAAAACTGGAAATAATTACCATAATAATCCATTGTCTGTCAGATTTTTTTCGATGTTTTTGGGATATACATATGTTACATATGTGTTCATACTTATTGAAAAATTGATCTGGTAAAATATTTTTTATATTATTTTTAGATTAACCGTGGCAGGATACGGGTTTAAATGAAAATTTTGATGTAAATAAAATTGATTGATTTTTTTTATATGGATTTGACTTATGAACATATCTCCGTCGTAAATCAAGAACAATCTGTATAACATTTGTATATTCCTAACCTTTAATATAATATCATACGGCCAGCCTAAATTGGGTTTGAATCAAAACAAGAAAAGAATACTGATGAAAATCAGTTCTAAAATTTTGAAATCATATTCTACATATTTCAACGTTTCTGAACCAGGACATAAACTAACTTTCCAAACGCCATCTGAAAGTCGATTAAATCAATTCCATTCACTCCAGCTTACAAAAGTTGACAAAAAATTTGCTAATGACCAATGTTTTGGTATTTTTTACGACTGTGGAACTATAAAAAAATTTCTAACTGAAAACGATTAAAAAACTACGTGCACATCAAATAAAAATAATTAAAAATCACGAAAATATAATACGTCGAACAATTCGAAACGCCAACGCAGTCTCAACATACCACCCTCACACCAAACCTATAACCATTCACAATCCTAACACAACACTACACCGGCCCAATAATTCCGCAATTTGCGCTACAACGGAGCACCGGCAACAAATAAATCATCGAATTATCTCGTCGCCGAAGTCGAAATTGATTAACAGTGAAAATACACGCGCCATTTTCCATAGCGTTTCGCTCTCTCGCAGCAAAACAAACGATTTCCCTCCGTGCGATGTATATTTCAGATTTTCCGCGTCGTTCCGTTGATAAATGCCCGAGTGTCGAGACCCCGAGACGAGAAATATGACGCGTCTTCGTGGCTCGACGATCCGTGAAAAAAAATACAGTTTTTCCCGGTTAGTTCGATGGACGGAATGCGATGCTGCTGCTGCTTAACGTTGTTGGAGGGAGTGTTAAGGAAATTGTGGAGGATTGGAATTTTGGTGATCGGTTCGAAAATGTACGTGATGTGGGTGGCAGGGTTTGAATTAAAATTGGGGGTGTTTTAGAATTTGGGTGAGAGTTTGTTCGATGTCGTTTAGAAATTGTTGTGTTGTGATGTTGATCAATGATGACAGATGTTGGAAATATGAGAAATTTTCATATGGATTGGAATGGAAATAGTATCATTTATTCAAGTATCAAGTATCATTTGTTGACTTGAATATTTGTTTACTAAATATATTATGTATACGTAAACTAATATTGTGTATAATACGATGAATTTTTTCGTCTGCTTCTTTCATTGCTATAAAAAGATTCAATAGATAACTTATATCACACTGAACCGTTTTTCGATTTTGATCAAGAATATATTTGAAAAAATCAAGATGTCTTTTATAAGCAAAGGTGAAAATCTTTGTAATTTCTTTTGTGAGTTTTTCGAGAGCGAAAATCGTAGTGCGTTATTAGAAAATTTCCATATCTGCGATAGAATCGGAAAAGGTTCCCATTTTTTTTTTCTACTATATTTATATTTTTTATATTTATACGCACGTATACTTACGCATTGAATAATTTTCATCAATTTCAAATTTCAGCCGCGTCATATCGAATGTGATGGATCGCCTTGTGTCGTTGTTTGTTTCGCGAAAATTATATTTGGTCGAATTTGAAATAAATGTGGATTAATTTTGACACATCGGAAAATGAACAATGGACGCCTATATAAAACGCGCCCGCACAATTTTTCATCAAAAAAACTTATTTTTATTATTAATTTTTCACACACAGATCATACGAAATTTTCGAGCAACATTTCTCATAATCGAACCGCCGTTCACATGCAATAACGTCATCGGCAAACTCAAATCTATACACTTATCCCCCATAGCAATACGTTCCGATTCTTCGCCGATATACCGTCGACATTAAAAGAAGAAGACACCATCGACAACGTGTTATTTGCGACCCGCATCCCGATACATTGGCCGAGATATAGATTTAGCAGTTGCATACGCGACGGCCAACAAATTGGATGTTTACCGAGACGAATAGTGTTCGAGTTCGCAACTTTCCTGCGCAAACATCGTACCTCAGATGCATTTTCGCAGATGAATCGACGAAGAGAGCTTTGCAACAGTTTGTGCTCTTAAAGAGGTGAATATAGGGGTGTCTTTGAGGTCGATTTCATAATTATTATATTATACGTTCAATATTCAAAATAAATGATTAATCTTTTATTTATTCAATACCTTATGAATCATTTATATATTTTCCAATATTCGTATTGAAATCTCATAATTTTCAAATTACATAATGATGAACTCAGGAATGTTTCCAATTCAAAATCGTTCAGAAAGGGTCTCACAATCAGTTAAATATTTTAATGAAATTTTTGTATTAATTTGGAAAATAATATATTTAGACAATATGTTTGTAATCGTTTATCGTTTTAATGTTAATGTTTAATAGGTTTCGAAACGTTTAGGTTATATTTATACACTGTACGCCTATAAACTTTGTAATTATCTCAGAAACTTTCGAGAGCGCGTATGGATTATGTTTATTGCTTAATATTCTAGAGTTTAGAACTAATAAACGTTTGATGTTATATAATATATACTTAAAAATACATATATTCGAAAACATATTGATAAATTACCGATCCCGATTCTACGAAATTATTAAACACATTACAATAACATAAACATTCTAAAATATTAACATACCAGTTAATTCATTACATACCAGTTACTCGAAAACATAAGCATACTAATTACTCAAAAACATAAAACTCCCACTATTCACAACACAATACATTTACAAATCGAATCAAAATTTAAATTCCACCTCCACCAACAACCATTTAACACCTCCTCCTCGAGCACATTAAGACATTTCATTTCGGACCACACTACCACTCGAGACGTACGAAGCAGGCACATAAGCCGTATTTCTCTCCACATCCCTCAACCCCGTTGAATTATTCGGTATTAAGCGATTCCGAAAAGAGCCTGACCGGGGGCCGAATCAACACCTTAATAGTCGGACCGCGTTCGCCAAGATTTATGGGCCGGGCCAGGTTGCCTCTCGTTTTGCTTTTGGTTCTCTCCCTGTGGAAAATTCATTCTTTCCACCATAAATCCAACGATTCGAGCGCGTTCGCCCGTTTATTTCACTTACTTTTATGCGGCACACCCCCTGGTAAACAGGGTTATGGCTAGGGTCGCCGTGCGTCTCGTATTATGCGGGACAGTTTCGGGTTTTCTTTCACTTTTTGTTTTTCATCGATTTTTCGTCTTGTGAAAAGGGCTTTGTTTTATATTCTACTTCGGTGATTTGTTGCTTTTTCTTACACTGATCCGAAACTGAAGATTCAATAATCCGTCTAGTACATATGTTAGATCTAAAAATTGATATGATTTAAATGTCACGGATGTCGTCATAATCATCATCATAATACAAAAATTTTTAATTAAAAAAAAACATTACATTAAAAAAATCATTAATGAATTTTTAAATTGAATTAGAATATAAGTTCATATTGAATTTCAAAACCTTTAATTTATTTTTTAAATATAACTCATACTATTTTTTATGAAAAAATAAATAAAATATGTACTACATATTCTAGAGTAATTTTTTGCGTAATTAAAAATGTGGTCTTCCTATTTCCAACTTGGGAGGATAAAGAGCAGCCAGAAGGAAAAGTATGTGTGTATGGAGTGTCGTGTGGAAAGTCCCGCTTGGTTTTTCCAAATAAAAATTATCCGGTTCGTTGGCTTTTCGCGACCGCTGTTGTTTTAATTAAACTCGGCATTTCTCTAGAGAGGAAAAAAAGAAAGAACGGAGTTTCGTTCTCCGCACCGGAATTAAGGACTCTCTTTCGGTCCGTGAAAGGATGATGAAAACGTTCCTCCAGTGCTCTGAAGTCGCGGTTGATGCATAAATATCTACTGCAATATAAAGCCGAGTCGACTGCCTTAATTAGCACTTGCGGTTTTCTTCAAATACGAGCATTGAATTTCAGTTCTACGAGGACGGAGTTGAAGAATTAATCTGCTTTTTGTTGAGCGACACGTTAATTAATCGGATTGCTTTCGATATATTTCAACATTTATTTTTTGATTAATTTGAGTCAAAATGTATTTTCTTATCGATGCATTGATTAAAAATCATTCTCAAATATGGAAAAATAACTGGTGATTAATTAATATAATAGAAAACAATGAAATAATAATATGATATGTAAATTTGTTTCGTTTCTTCGAAAATTTATATAAAGCTTCTCATTTTATACTAAAAACCATTTTCTTAGCGAAACCATTAAAAAACAGACTTCAAAATTTAACAAATATATTCATAAGAAAATTTTAACACACCGTACTTCAACGGCACCCAACATCTTCTTCATCTCAAGCGAAATTCCTTTCGATAAAAAAAACACAGCATAATTCGAAGAAAATGGCGAGAATCAAAAGCACCTATCAATCCGCTTAATACCGATTTTTCTAAAACGGGAAGCAAAAAAAGCCTTTCTCTTCCGCAAAGGCGGCGTGAAGCCTTTCAGTCCTGGGCCGCCATGGTGATTGATATTCATTGACAAACACATTTCGCCATGGAAGCGAGAAGAACAAGAAGCGGAGGCAGAGGAAGACGAAGCGGAATTCTTTGACCGAAAGCGCGTTCGGCAATTCGCCGAGATGACTGTGCAGGATTTCCTCCTGCTCCTCTGCAGGGACCTCTTCCTCTTCTTCGGCCCTTAATTTGCAGGGTTTGTTTCCTAGTGAATTCGGTTTCTTGTCAAGACGAGATATCTCGATGTACGTATATAGTCAAAGAGCTTCGAGTTTAAAAAAGTTTATACAGAATGTTCTGAATTATTTTTCTTTCATACTTTTAAAAATCTATCAAATTCATATGAAAGATATATCATTAATCTTCTGTATAAACTAGAAAATACAAAGCATTACTTCATTGTCATTAGTTAAATAACTTAAACGAGCTTTAGCTTCCTTCGAGAATATATTAAACTTGTTCAAGATACAACTTCATAACACTTTACAAAATGTATCATTGTTACACAGAATATATTTAATTAAAATAACATTTTAATTAATTTCAAAATATTTATTATATTCCAAAACACGATTTGACTTACCGTTCGAAAACAACCATAAAAAAAACCCATCGAGACTTTCTCAGACGAGCCCTCAACTTCTTACCGTACAGCATCGGTTCCCGCGAACCGGCAACTTCAAAAACAAGAATATGCGCTTAAAACGGCAGCAGAAATTCCGCGACTAAGCGAAATCGATTCAAAACCCCATCCCCCTACACAAAAAGGGAGCAATGGGTATAATGGAAGCGCGGGTGGCGGCGGAATCCCATCAACGGATTCGGTTAACAGTTCGTTGACGACAAAGCATTTTAAAGTCGCCGGACTGGCGATAAATCGGAGTCGAACGACGTTACGGAATCACCCGGCTTTTTTCTTCGGTTCTATCTATCGGTCCGAATCGAAATTTATAATTAAATATTGCGCGATTTCTGATTTTCCAATATCGCGAATCTTAAATAATAACGCGCGATGACTGTTGTGAAAATGAATCGAATAAATTGTACGAGCTAGTCGTTCGCAAGCTTTGTTCAAAACGAATGCGCGTTGAGACGTAGAAATCACGTCTCGTGAAATTGTATTTATGTTTTGTATTGATATTTTAGAATATTGCTAAAAGATGATTTTGTAGATAAAAGCATTCTTTCGTTAATCAGTGATTGGATCAATAATACAGAGTTCGCCAGAAAATGAGCGATCTAAAAAATAAAATTTTTATGTTTTCATATTTTAGAATACGCGTACTGTGTAATTTTATTTTAATTTATTTTTCACATTTAATAGGCTAATATAAAAGGTTTTGCTTTTTGAAAATATCATTTAAATGAAAATGGGTCTCATTGAACATCAATAGGGATCAAAAAAGTCTTAATTTTCATTTCAAATATTGTAGAATATTCGAGTTTTGTTATTAGAATTAGCATTGTCAATATGAGGGATATAAGCATGAGAATGGAATCCCAATATGAATATGATTATTTTTGTGTATAACTGTATTAAATCATCCATTATTCTTGTGGACCATAAAAGTCGAAAGAAAAATTAACATTTTGATCGAATAATAAGTTGAATATAAATCAATTTGAAAATAATAAAAAATAATCCTCAATCCAATTTAAAACTTCAAACATTTTCCATCCATATAAAAACTTTCATCCCTTCAACGCCGAATTTTCACTTGACGCCCATCATTATTTATTTAAATTAAATCTCCGACTCCTTAGCGCCACTATGAACCGATCCAAATTGAATTAAACCTTTCGATAAAAAGCTCGAATAGATGAAAAAAGCGAACGAAAAACGCGAAATAAGCGTCACTTTTCTTTCGCATCATTGTTTCGCGAGTCGCGAACGCCCATTACGCGCGCGCCGCGCCGCCCTGAATAAAATATTCATCGCTAGATTTATGCGATCGTAAAATTATGAAAATTCTTGTTCGGCCTCGGGAAAAACGATGAAAAACACACCGAGACCAGTGGGGAAAATATATTACCATAAAGTCGAGGCGGAAAATTCACTTTGAACCGGGCGCGCGCGAAAGGGGGGCGAAAACGCGGTATAATATTGCGCAGAATATAAGTAAGATACGAACTATCTTTCGACGACGCGATAACTGCTCGGTTAACTCAGATAACATTCGTGTAAAGTATACGTGTTTGTTCGGAATATTGTGGGAGAGATCATCGAAGTGTTGCTCGGCGCCATTTTGCTGCGTAGATTATGCTTTGAATGGGGAAGAGCGGGAAAATATTATACATTTCGTCCAATATCTATTCTAGTAGGTGTTTTGTATTCTGTCGAGTTCGTTCGCTCGGTGAGTTAATCGGTCGATTGTGAATTTGTGTAAACAATGTGTATTACATGTCGGATAGAATGAGATATCACCGAAGCGTTCAATTGTTTGTCAATACTCGCAAGAATTGATCATCACTCGTAGACGGGGAATCATAGAAATTTTCCACATTAAGAAAAAAGAAATCTAATATTTGTCTTCGTGATTCTCACATCAATATTATGAAACTTTGCGAAAATGGGGGAAAACTTTCGCGCTCAAACATACAAAGGAAATATTTTACGCACGGTTCGTTGACTTCGTTTTTTTCCTCCTTTCACAGTCGATCGATTAAATGAGTCATTATGATGCTCATTTTCGCGTCCATTCTCATAAAAAATCACACCGAAACATTATTCGCAAACAAACGATTATTAAAACATATTCCCTAACTCCGAAAAACACCGATAAATCCCCGAAATAAAAACCCCAACCCATCACGTCAACCATCAAAATCACCAGACCAAAAGCCAAGACACGCCAACTTCGGAACGCCATTAATATTGAAGCGGTCAACCCGCGACGTCCCAGAGGAACCGAAATTATTTATAAAACGATTAGCCCGAGATTATGATTCTGGCCCGCAGGTGGGCCAGAGGGTTTGGCCCGACCCGGCCAATATCTTGCCGCTGCCGAAGGGCCAACCTTGCACCACTACCTTTGTCGTCTCCGGGGGTGAATTAGTTATAGTGGGTTACGTGACTTTGCCCCGAAATAAGCGCTGGCCGCACCGGAATATCTAATAAATTAATTTGCTTGTGTGTGTATATTGGGCCGGGTGCGTTAACGTGTTGTGCATTATGTATTCATCCCGGTTTGTTGGGGTTCGTTCGTTTTTTTTGTAGGAGGTATTTTTTTAAGTGTTTTGAATTTGTATTGTTTAATTATTGATGGGTATGTGTTTTAGTCAGATGTGTATAAATTAATGGGGTTGCGTATTGTTGTTATGATAATCATTTCATAAAAAATATTTGTATTCAGTTCTTTGAAATTATGTATATCTTCACCATTAAGAAAAATGTTCGAATTATAATATGATGGTATCGGGAAAATTTTGTTCTGCAATAGATGTAATATGGTTGTATATGATTATGATCTTAAATCCTAGTATTTTCATTAAAATATCCCATATAAAAAATGAATGGATTTTTATATTTCACTTATAATTTTCTACTGCAAAGATCATATTTCACAACATTCGAATTTTTCTTCTGAAAGTTAATTAAAGATAATATTTCTTCTACTTTTCTAGATAATTTACACAACCTACGACAAAGAATCATTAATGTGATTGTTAAAGTTATTAAGTACATGCTGACACAAGCTTAGAAAGAATCCGACTGTCTATCGATTTAATCAAGAGCTTACACATTAATTTTCTTTAATTACACATGAAAAAACTTCGGAGACCTTTTCCACAGAAACACGCAAAGCAAGCGCACATACATTCAACATACTGATCAAACGAGCATTTCACACATTCCGACATTTCAATCCGATCAACAAAATCACATTAAAAACATCAACAATCGATTACACAAACTAAACACGACGCAATCCCATGTAAAACATGCAACAAGACAAGGGACTACAAATTCGCATCCTTGTTCAACATCACATTTATCACGATTCGGAAGTGAAAGACGTACATGCAAGAAATTCACATACACAAACGTGCTTTTGTTCGTTTTATTTTTTTTAATAATGTATTCCGTGACATATTCCCTTCCTTTTGTCTTCGCGGCTCCCATCCGCGTGTTGTTTTATTTTTATTTATTTTTTTACCAGCACCCGGTCCTCGCAAAACGTTCGTTTTTATTGAAAAATACGCGGATAGATTCACGTAAAAGTGATCCCTCTCTCGGCTGTCGTACAAAAATTTCCATTCGGAATTCCTCGACCCGGTAATATAACAGGACCATTCAATCACTGTCTGAACCAACTTTTAGAAGCCCAATAACAGTAAACACGGAGCGCACGTACGTACGTAACAACGCAAAATGCCCTCCGCATCGGAAATCGATAATAACACGTATTAAGGGATGGTGCTTTTTTTTACGCGCGCATCAAATAAGCAACGCGAAAAGTAATCGTGTCAATTTTTTATCATGTACATACTGAGTCGTAAAGTCTATGTTTTTTTAGAGGTCTTTGTGCGACTCGTGCGTGATGGAATCGATTTTTTAATGTGGGCGGTTGCGTATGTTGGCTCAATCAAAATGATAGTTTTTTTTTAATAGATGCGGGGAATCGATTTTATTTTTGAGTGCACAATTCTGTTTCATGAAAACGTTCTACAAATCGTTTTCACTATTTATTTTACAGTGATGTGTATTTTTTATTACTATTACGATTCTTTGTTACATTTGAAGCTTACAGGTCGTCATCCAAAACATTCATGTTAATAAAATAAAATAAGAAGATGAAAGAGATTTTATCATACTCAATACTATAGAAATGAATTTTAATCTATCTATTATAGTTATCAATACATCTCATACATATTATACAAAGCACACTAATTTTCTCAGTATTTAAATATAAAATTTCTCAGAACTTTACTTTAGTATTCAATCTAAAATTTCTCGAACAGTTCCCCGCAACGGATACTGCAAACATTGATCTTACTGAATATCAAACAATATAATATTTTTCATTAAACCTATTCAAACCACAAATCACTCAAACGAACCGCATCTTAAAAACTCAAAACCGTCTATCCGCAAGAATCCACCACCACTCCCCAGAAAAACTTCAACTTTTTTTCAAACGGTTGGCAACACCGTCCCGCGGCGCGTATGGCGCGTAAACAATTTTGCTGAAAGCCATGTTTGAATACGATATCTACGTTACAAATCCCCCGGCGGCGGATAAAACCCGCTTTTGTCGACTCGAAATGAGCCTCGACACTTATTTACCTGCTTTTCCAATTCCGCTATGAAAATATTTGTGGGCGCGTGCGGATTCAGCGCATGGAAATTTTCCGAATCCGATAATTGTGCGTATCGAACGATTGACCCTGTGCGTGCAAATTTATTCAAATTAATTGGCGGTTTTCGGTTTTTTCGAGTGTAATGTGCTGATATGAGGGTGCCGTGTTTGCTAAGTTTGTAATTTTCGGGGTGGGTTTGGGAATTTTTTAGTTTGAACGTAAAAGGATTGTGGAATTGTAGATAGATTTTCATCCGGTTTTGTCTTTTGGGGATTCGTACATTTAGGATGTGAAAAAATTAATGTTGCCGGAAAAAGAGGATGTGGTTCTCAATGGAAAATATTATGGGTGTGTGGGTTTTTGCAAATATTTTTGTTTAAATATATATGTATATATCATTCCTTTGAAAAAGATTATGAATGAATATCTTAATGAAAAGTAATTTATAAGACTATTATAGTTTAAAAATTATAATTTGTGATAATGATAAATATGTATTTTTTAATAAATCTCGATATATAATATGCTTTTGCATAATATAATATATAATATTCATGACAAAGGTAAAGAAAATAAAAAAACTTCAAGAATTTCTGTGATATAATATCATGTAGTAGTTTGACATGTAAATTGCTTAATTCTGTCGTTTTTGTTATAATAGGAAATGTCACACGCAATAATGTTCGAAATTAGTTTCCATCCGACATAAATTCAATATCCAAATTGACAACTATTATACAATACAATATATTTACAATGAATCAAGATAATTCAGAATATATTCCACGAAATGAATCGCAATTAGTATCTAGTTAAACGAATACGAGTACACTATATCACAAAAATTTTTCAATTCCATCGAAATTTTAAGCATTATATTAATTTCCACTACATGACAAACATAATATAATAAATTAGTATTCAAAATCGAAATCATTCCTTACCAAATAATCTCAAACTATCATTAAACTTTTGATCATTAATTAATTAAACATTAAAAATCAACACAACATAAAAAATGAAATATAAACCAATTAAACAACACAATTCCATCCCCGGCATAATAACATTATCAAGTTGGCGCGCCTGCGATACGCCGTTTGCGACACTCGGCCCTGTTTCTTTCTCTTTTAGCGCAGAGAAATGCACGCAATAAATAAAACGACCATAAAACTTTCGTTGCCGACTGTCGCCAACACCGCGGCGAGCGGCGAAAAGCGCGCGCTTTTTGCCCCGGCTTTCCGCACGGTTGGCCCCCCTGCGCCGGACGCGTATATTTGTCAGTCTCAGGGCCAAAAAAGTGCGGGCGAGGTGAAGTTGATTTACGCGCGTGCGCATCGATACGTTCGCGGATCGAACAGCTTCCAAATCGGCCATAGTCGGATGTCTTTTCTTATATTTTAATTTATTTAAATATGTATATAACCATTTGTATTTTGATTATGCGTATCGAAGAAATTTAATTCTCAAATGTATAATTATTTGTTTCGTTTTCAAATGTAGATTATCCTTTATCAACAATTGACCTTCTGGGGTATTAAGGTTGTGTTCATCGTTTCCGATGCGTGTCAAAAAATTTATGAAAATTTATGCGATTCCAGATAAAAATTTCGATATGAAGGAAGGGAAAAGAAAGTGATGGATACTTTTGTACACGTGTCAGATGAATCCCGAAAATCCCTGAAGGTTCGATCTTGACACTTTTCCATCGGAGAAAGAAAATTTTTCGAATTCACAACCACAAGTTTTCTTCTTGAGATAATGTTTATGTTCATACATGAAATTTTATGATGACTCCGATATTAATTACGAATTCATCAGATTTGAGTTAATATTTAAAAAAAATATTATTTTATTTCTTCAAAACATTTTATGATGAAACATGCAAAATTCGCTCGGAGTAAGTTTGATTTATACATTTATGAAATATTTCTGTTCATAAATCTGTGCCTTTCAAAATTTATGGTGCACCTATTATTTTTGAAAAAGTGCAATCCGTTACGTTTTAGAACCCTTTCTGCTCGGCTGATTTCGATTAACCTACTTTTCTTTTTTATAATATCGCAATAACGACAGTATCAATAAAATATTTAGACTGAAATATTGAATCATAGAGTTGTTACTATAACATGAAATTGAATTACTTTATCTAATATAATATTCTTAAGAACATTCATATTGTGAATATTTAAGAAACCCGCAAAGCACAAACAACATTACTACGAGCCATTAAATTAATCATACTCATTGTACTCAAAAAAGGACCAAACTACAACCCAACACCCAAGAAATAATACAACCTTACACAACGACATAAAACCATACACAAAAAATTCCAAAAATACAACCCAACAATTTTTCCATCACAATACATCCGCGGAGCCAAATTGTCTTCGTCGGCGCTGTCGAATTAAATTCGTATTTGATTGTCGCTCCACATAAATCGGCTGACTTTTTGCACCCCCGAAATCAACGCAAATCGAATTAAAAGTTTAAATGAACGACACGGCAGGCGAGACGCGGGGAAGGGCCCAACTGGGGGGGCACTGCCTAAAAGGAAACTGGGCAAAAGTAGGGAAAAGTGGGCGTTTTCGAGCGACGCCCATGGCGACGGGCCTAATTCGACTACTGGCAACCCTAAAACGACCCTTCGTGTCCTTTTAGCACAACCCCCGAACAGCCAATTTGCCAAGTGAGACACGAGCAATCGAAGGTTTAACGTTTGCATTTTACGGCTAATTTGCCGGTATTAGTGTGATGGATCGAGTTTTATGGTGGGGCTATGGTGCGGAACGAATTTTCAGTTTATTGCTTCAGGTTTTTTGCGATTCGGCTCGATTGGGTGTAAAGTTTTTTTGGATGGTTTTATGAGTGTTTTGGATGAATTGAATTTGGCGATTGTTCTGCGGGGAAAGTGAATTTGCTATTTGTGTTTAATTCGTTTTCAATAGGTCGGGAAATTATTTTTTTATGAATGTGCTAATTTTTAAAATATATTGAAGAACATATTTCAAGTTATTGTTTAACACTATTTCTACCGAACTTAGGAGTATACCTATTCCTACTAGAGGCGGTCAATTGACCGGTGTACTTTAAAACCTTATATTTTATGAATATATATGCAGATAAAAGTCGAATTATTGTTGGAAATGCTATTGAAAAAGATTTTGAAATAATAATCGAAAAAATGTATATTATTTTATATGTTAATTTTAGTATTTTGTTGATTGCTAACTAATTAATGTAATTATGACAGCTGAGAATAGTTATCTATTTATAAAAATATTTATGGCTGTTCATAATAATTTAGGTAATTTATTATTAATTTATACCGTAAATGTAACATCAAAGCAAATTTATCCAATTCTAAGAATTAATTTCATTTATTTTCACAAAAAACCCGAAAAAATGATAGAAATTCCCCAAAAAAAATTAGCCTTAATACGAAAACGGTTAGTTTTCATATTAAAAAAATCATGTAACTCATTTTAGAACATCTTATAAATAGTATTGATTTGTAAAACTCTAATGGATTACTTGAAAATTAATTTCGATTATAGCCTGACCGCTAAAATTTCATTTTCTATAGTTCAGAACTTTGACGGTTTGACGCAAATTATCCTACATTAAAATTTGAGCTACAAAACTTGTATGCGGGTTAAGTACAATATTCATACATAAAATAATTTATGTGCACAAACGTCACAGGTTGTTAACACGAGAAAGTTTTAAAGCACCTTCATTTATAGTGTTTATTCGTCAACACTTCGAAATAATATATCAACCCGAAAATAAGCCATTTCGTATATAAATCTACAAAACAAATCAAAATTTTAGCACCTAAATTATTTACAACACAAAACATTTTCCATTAAAACATACATTATCAACACCAACTTTCTGCGTATTTATATCGAAACACGATTTATCCTAATACACTTTTTAATTCATATAAAAGAAAACCTTGAAACATCACAAAACCCAAAAAGCAAAAACCCTTCCACCATCAAACAAGAGTTCTTTTCCCTTCATCCGGGGCGCAAAAATGTCGCACGGTCGACGACCACCACGACGACGTTTTGTCGTTGATAAATGGCGGCACATCCGGGGATTGGGGCCCGCTTTTGGCCAGATTGATGCAAGCGGTGCCCCATGGCAAGCTGTGGCCCTTGGCCCTCCGAGGCTCCTGTGGGGTACCGCAATTCGGACCGTGGCCCATAGACGTCGATTAATCTTTCGGACTTTGGAGACGTTCGGGGATTCGGGTGGGCGATAAGGAATTTGTGTTTTCCGTAATGTTTATGTAATCATTTGTAAATTTCGGTGGTTTTTTCAATTGAATTTTGTGTTTTGGTTGTCACGAAATTGTTTTGTTTAAGTAAATTGTAAGTATTAGTATTAAGTGTATTGTAATGTATTGAAAATGGATCGGTTTGATTAGTGTTAATTGGTTTGTTTATGATGTTTTTGTATCGTTTATTGGATTTGTTAAATAATTTTTTTAATAAATTTTAATATAAATTATAGTAAAAAAAGCTAATTCCGTTTACAAATTCATCGATTTAGGCTGTGATCGATAGACGTCGATTTATCTTTCGGGCTTAAGACACATTCTAGAATTCGGATCGTTGATAAGGAATTCGCGTTTTTTTTTCGGTACGTTGTTCGTTCTTATGTTAGTGGTTTTCCAAGTGGGTTATTTTAAAAATAATTAAATAATTGTTGAATAAATTGTATAAACGAAATAGGGTCGTTATTTTGCGATTTTTTATGAATGTATCTATCGAACAATGGTCTATTTTAAAGCTGCCTCAATTAGAATTGTTAAAATATTGTCATTTAACTTGATAGATAATAAAATTTGACGATTTTTTTTATAAAATTGGGATTTATTTTTATACGAAACATTCAAATTCAAAAGTTTATATTAGAATTTTAATAATTTTCACAAAGTTCAAAAAGAACTCTGGAGTTTTTGAATTCACAAAAGAATTCTGTATTTATATCATTTTTCGAGTCGAATTATAAAACGTTATATTAATTACGTCCATTCTTCAATATGATACGAACCGTGAACTTCATAAAAAATATTACAAATTTTCCTCCAACACAACACACTACTTC
Source organism: Hydropsyche tenuis (assembly GCA_009617725.1). Lineage (NCBI taxonomy): Eukaryota > Metazoa > Arthropoda > Insecta > Trichoptera > Hydropsychidae > Hydropsyche > Hydropsyche tenuis. The sequence goes on along the minus strand of VTON01000022.1, from coordinate 2,390,272 downwards.
GACATTCAAACTCTATCATAATACACAACAAACAACCAACTACCCACGTTTTTTCAAAACACATCTCGAAACTCACACACAAAACCAATCAAAACATTATTCAACAAGATTAACATACACACATATCCGAAGCATTTTCCGATGACATTGTCTCGGATTGGAAGCGGCGTTTTTCGAATGATAATCTTAACATATTTAAGACTCGAAGTTCAACATGATAAATTGATTCGCGGTGTCGGTTTGCGGTGAGCTAGTTTCCTCGAATCCCTTTCCCTTTGGCAAAGACCCTAGCTGAGCTGACAACTCCTGACATTTATTGAGTACAAAACCACATTCCCTTTACGTCAGCGGTTCTCAATCGTGCCACCCAAGCACGCTTGAATTCACACAAATCAACATTATAATTAAATTTAATTAATAACACCCTCGGGGGATGCGAAAGTGTTTTGTTTATAAGTATCGAATAACAAGTAAATTGGAATGATTATTATTTATTTATATTTTTCACGTATTTGAATTATGTTGGTACTGACATTGTTAATATTTCTTTGTATTATACTTTTCATACAAAGTTGAGGAAAAGTATGAGACGCTTTGTTTTTTATTGTTCTTTTCAAGAAACCGAAAAATATGTTTGAGTAATATAATTTTATCATTCGTTTATTATAACTGAAAATTTATTGTTTTGATGCTTTATATTTTTATTATAAAACACGTTAAGAAATTACTTTTTTAAATTTTCAACCAATTTAATCTGAAATTTTTGAGAGTTATAAGTTTAATTACATAAAATGGGTATCTGATTCAATATTAATGGATACAATTTATTAAATTTTATTTCTGTCTAAAAAAATATTATATTATAACTCGCACAATTATTCTGCTATCAAATTTTATTGTAATGTTAATATAAATAAATTTTTGAAAGCATAAACTCAAATAAAGGATACCTTTGTAGAAAAATAAATATCAAACGATCGCATCAATTTTATTTCAATTTGAATAAATTCAATATATTGGTAAGATTAATATAATATTTTACATTCTACTGAAACATGTGATTTTCACCATCAAAGTAAAGTACTACATATCAAAATACAAATTATTTTTTTTGTCAAATAAACCACCAAACAACTAGAGAGGCCAAATTTACCGTAATTTTTATTTACCAGTAATCCGGTATTTTTTTACTAATTACCAGTCTACCGGTAAATTAAATTTGTATAAAAATTGGAAATTACAAAAAAACGTAAACCTACACAACCCGACATTTCTTCAAAAATATTTTCGAAAAAACAACATATAATTACCGGTTCATTTACCAGTTAACCGGTTTCCGATTTACTGATAACCGGTCAACCGGTAATGGCCTCTCAACAAACAATCACACCAAATTCAAAAATAAAAACATCCACACACTCACAAAAAAAAACTAAACAAACCAACCTAATAACTCATCGATGTCGAATCATCCCAACACAACTACTAACTATTTATTATTCGGGTCATTTATCAATTAACTGGTTTCCGAACCGGTAACCGGTTAACCTTTAATGTCCTCCCTACGTACAACCTCATCAAATTCAAAAATAAAAACATCCACACACAAAAAAAAAAACTAAACAAACCAACCTAATAACTCATCGACGTCGAAGCATCCCAACACAACTACGAACGAATAAATTAGCTTATTCTTCCGCCTTGGCTAGCTCCGGCTCCGGCTCCGGCTCCAGAAGACGTAGCAGCATCCCACGTAACATCCCAGAAGGCGCTTAATTGGTTTGCCTTTTGGCAAAGCGGAGCCGGGCGCAAACATTGACATTCGTTGCATTTCTCCGGAAACGGAAAGCGTTTGCCTGGAAAACGCGGGCTGATTGAAAGCGGAAGAACAAACATCGGGAGCCGAAGCGCTGCACCATTAGCCCCAATCAGCCGATTGAAATATGGCGATTCGCTTTAGTGAAACGTCAAGTGTAATCATCTTCTGTGTTTAAGCTCGTTTCGGATTAGTTCTGTGCGGATTGAGAGAATTTTTGATGGGGTTGTTTGAAAGTTTTTCTTGTGCATTTTTTCCCTTGAGTAGTATTTGTTTGATTTAGACCAATTTCATGCTTAATAAAGTTACACTTTAGATATGTGATTTTATCGATTACTTTTCTAGTTTTGTGCCTTTTAATCATTGAATCATGTTGCCACACTTGGGTCATGTTTATTTTTTATTGATTTTAAAAACATTTTGCTTGGATTATCCTCTTCGATCCTTCCTTTAATTCAAATATTGACTCATCAAATTAAAAAGAGGATTATAAATGTTTACATGAACAAAATAAGACTCTATTTAAAAATATGGCAATTATAATTTATAATAGCTTCATTCCATGTTTTCATGATGGGAAAAGGCGAAAAACTACATACGTAGTATATAGCTAAGCAAGTATTAAGCATGAATTTAATTTAGGACGAAAACCCCATGATGAGCGCAATTGTATCTATTGAATCAAAAGAGTGAGCGAAAATGCAAAAAAAACATATTCACATATTACATATTCACTGCACTTATAACAACGCCCCCAATCTCAAAAAATATTCTAACACTTACCCTCACTATTGAGTTTCTCCCTTAAATCGAATAAATAATTAAAAAAAAAATGAATAAAACACTTCAAACAATCCGAATCAATTTAAAATCCAAACATACATCAATTTAAAAAAAACCAATCGAATCAACACAACCATCAATCAAAAACCGGCCTCCGAAACTTTCGAAAAAAGCGACCGTCCGCAAGACACAGGGCCGGACCGGCGCCCTTATTACAGGGGCGGGTCGAGGGGCCGGGAGCGTCCGAGATAACGCTTGCGGCCCTGGTGCAAATGCGCGCCATTTTTTACGGGCCACCCGGCCCCCAGATGTATAAATTGGCGGCCGTTTCTGGGCCGCAAGCTGGCGCCGCCCGCCATCGCAGATTTTCGCCGTAATTGCCGCCATTTTTCCGCCGACTCGGAAACGAGATAAATACACGGTTTTGACGTAGCTATTTCTTTCGACGTGGAGAGTTTCTATTTTTTTTTTTTTGCTTTTCGGCTTTTCGGATGAGTTTCGTTTAGAGTTTGTTCTTTCGTTTTGTGATTGATTGCGGTTTTTTTATTAGTCATATTGTGATTTGTAATGTGGGGTTGATTGTAGGGTGGTGTATTTTTTAATGGAAGGTGAGTTTCAAGAAATTAAAATTTGAAAATTTTAGGTGAAGAGCGTAGGTATTACTGGGTCATCTATTTATATATAGTTCACCATGTTTATTTATAAGTGAATTTGTTAAGGCTTCGCGGTTAGCAAATAATAGAGCAAATTTGATTGATTTAATTATTTCAAATTAGTTAAAATAGTTCAAACACATTGAAATTAATTACTATTATAATTGAACGATCCTATTAATAAGTTAAACTAAATAAATCGATTCCTATTATAGTGAAGCAATTATTATATTATTTGTTAGATTATTTGCACCTTATTCCTAAAATAAATTATTCTGGATACTAGGTTAATATTTGATCATAATAATCATATTTTAGCATTACATAATCACTGATAATTCTAAATAAATATTTTTATATTTTTTCGAACTGATATCTATGAAATAAATCATCATATAAGCCATCAGACGATCTTTTCCATAACGAAAATATATTCACAAAAAACATACAAAGATTTTTGCTATTGATATTTTCTCCACGCATAGAAAATATTTTGAAACTTTTTTTTTCTCTGAAAATGGTATTAGCTTTCTATGCGCTCGAATGATGCAATTGGAGCCGATGGTGATCCCCGATTCGACCCTGGTACTTTTGGCTAATGGACGTTCCCTGTAGCGACACACAACGCTTTGCATGAGCCATTTTTGTGTTATTGAATTTTGTACGCAAGGTGAGCAAACCCGATCAGTGCTTTTCAAACTAGACTGCTGACTCACAAATGACTCAAACGACCATTTCAATATTAAATTTGACTAGTGAATAAAAAATATCGTGAAAATTATCTTGAATAATAACTGTAGAGAATTCGAAAGATTTTTTTTATATGTTACAATTAAAATTCAACGTGAAATCAACTTGAAAATAAATGTAGGTAATAAATCTGAAAATATGTGTAATAAATCTTATATCGAAATAGAAAATTCTGGAAATGAGCATTTTGAGGAACTGGGAATTTTGAACACAATCTCTCACTTCGATTTTATGAACGCGATCGCTTTCAACTTTTTTCGTGATGTAAAGCCTGTAAAAGCTGAAAGTTTCCCCATTTTGATCTAGCCTTGCACGTAGGCGGTATATATATATATTCAATTCAAAAATTTCATATTCATATATAATATAATATTACGCGTCCGCAAAGCATTCTTTGTAAAACCCACTTGTTCGAAAGATACGAAAACCAACTATGTGCGTACTATATAAAAAAAGTACATATCGGCGTTGTATAACAATTTATTTCAATATATATTGTATAACATTTAGTGAATGTTAAATTTTTAATGGTGCAATAATTTATTTTTATCATTCAATTTAAATTTAATGAACTTTAATTTTTATTGAATTATGTGAGTAAGGTCTAATCCACAAAATCGAGTGAAACTTCTGAAAGTTCAGTGGCGCGTTGCCATCGCGAACTCGCCTGCGACTTTAACTCAACCAGTAACTTTCTTAAATATTTAAACTGAACCCTCTTAACGTTGGAGCATTTGAAAAACGTCGTTTTCCTCATCGCATAAAATTTCCGTTTTTTCATTTGAATTTCGCCCAACAGTGCCAAGCCTGTGAAAATTTAAAACAATCCAATTTGCGCTCGAGATCTTGATTGAGTTAAAAATTCTGTGTCGTTAAACTTTAATTACCCGAAATTAAGTATCCGATGGCTAGTACATAAAATGCCCCTTGAACCATTCTTATATTGATGGGTTCTAATTTTTGGGTGCTTTCACTTGGATTAGTTATGGGCTTTTTGTCTTCTTGCGCATTCGACGATTCAGTACCATTTTTGCCGAGTTTTTCAAACTCTTCCACAGTCATTTTTGTTAATATTCCAGCTTCAAATAATTGCATCAATCTATATAAATAAATAAAAAATTAATTTTTATTAAATTTCAATATATTTATACAATAAAAATGAACATACACTTTATTGAAGTTATTCAAATATAGGCATCCTTGTTGCATAGCAATTGCTGAATATCTTGTATATAGTTTTTCACTTAATTGAAAATTTGATGCACCTTTTAAAACATAATGATCAGGACCGTAAGAAAGCATTGACAAAGGGGCATTTTCCAAGGGCGCTCGAAACATAAAGTAAAACATTCTTATGACGATAGATAAAGGGTTTTCCAATAAGAGGTGTTATTTTGATATTCAAAGAAAAGTGCCATTTTTTAATATAAATTATCGGATGTTTATTTCATTATAAAGAAGAAGGTATGCCGTTAATAGTGAAAAATAACATCAGGCAAATGACCACCACAACCACGCTTACAGGACCATATCCTTTTCATGAAATTTTCCATAACCAAATCGCAAACCCATTTCCACCTCGGTGGCTTCGTCAACAAGCAAAATTGTCGCATCTGGGGCTCGGAAAACCCAAGAGTTATTGTTGAAAAGCCTCTCTATCCTCAACGTGTGACTGTTTGGTGCGGTTCATAAACCGCACCAAACAGAGTCATTGCGGAGTCATTGGACCTCTTTTTCGAAAATGAGGCTGGAGCAACAGTTACGGTGAATGGATTGCGTTATCGAGAGATGATTAATGATTTTTTATGACCGGAATTGGATGGTATTGATCTGGACAACGTTTACTTTCAACAAGACGGCGCTATGTGCCACACAAGCAACGAAACCATTGATCTTTTACGCGAAAAGTTTCCGGAACGTGTTATCTCTCGAAGAGGTGATCACAATTGGCCACCGAGATCTTGTGATTTAACACCTTGCGACTTCTTCCTTTGGGGCCACGTGAAAGAGAAGGTCTACGCCAACAGCCCAGCGTCGATTCAAGACCTCAAAGATGGAATTCGTGAGGTTATCAAGGACATAGGGCAGCCACTTTGCGATTTGGTTATGGAAAATTTCATGAAAAGGATATGGTCCTGTAAGCGTGGTCGTGGGGGTCATTTGCCTGATGTTATTTTCCACTAAACGGCATACTTTCTTCTTTATAATGAAATAAACATTTGATCATTTATATTAAAAAATGGCATTTTTCTTTGAATATCAAAATAACACCTCTTATTGGAAAACCCTCTACAATATGAACATTACATTTATTTATAATCCGGGGAATAGAGACAAAATAAAGCTATAATATATCTAAGAAAAAATCTGTGATAACTGATCATTACGGCCCTGGACCCCGTACATTTATATGTATAAAAAAAAAATAATCCCGTTTTTTTTTTTTTTTTTACAATTTTGACCAATACCTCAAAGCCAATCTTATCAATTGTACTTTTATCAACCCATATAGGTAAAACTAACGTATAATACATCATTCAAAAATATTTAGTCGACATGCAATAAACTCAATCGTATTCAAACCAAAATACGCACACTATCCACACAATTCAAAATAAACGAACCGAATCTTTTAGTATCGAAGTAGAGAGTCTCTCGACCGGCCAAAAGTGCAACGGGTGCATCCGGGGATTGCAACACCCTACGAACTCCTTGTTCCACAGACTTCACCTCATACATTCGCTGCTTCTGCATTAGATTCCACAGACGGCCATACACTCCAGTTCCGTTCTGAAAGTCGCATGAAAAAAGAGGACAATGCATAGTGTTGCTGAAACAGAAATGCGCTAAGTGCCCTACTTGTAGTATGGCCAAGGAGGAGCTGTGTCTTTCGACGAATAGATCGTAACCGGAATGCTTCATGGCTTTTTCGAGGGCGAATAAGTTGACTAAGGGTGGTTCTCTTCCTGGTCTCGCTAGGAGAGATGTTAATGTTGCTGAATATACGTCAGCCAAAACATAAGTTGCTACCAATGATAGTAAAAGAGTTAAGGCTCTCGCTCGAAAATTTCCTGAGGGTGCACGACCACCTAATCAATTGATTATCTGAATAAATTCGTTATTCGTTAAATATGAACATGAATATGTTTGTATACTTTGTTTTAGGAATATAGAAGTGATGAACCATACGCAAGTTGACATAGGAGGCGGGGGAGGAGCCTTAAAGGGGCGCCATAATGCTGGACCAGCTGCAGCAGCCCATAATGCTGGTCCTGAAATTAACACAGTCGCAACTACTGCTGGCCACACCTGAAATACATAAAATTTAACTATCGTAAATAGTTTTTAATATTGATAAAATTTATTGTAAAATTGTATGAATTTGAATATTTAAACGCGAAGTTTTTTGTAATGAGTTTGTAATTCGTACTTGCCACCTGAAGGGTCTCAATAATGCAAAAGTTTCGCTGAGACGTCGTGGAGCATGTGTTACGAAAGCACCGCTATCAGCCAAAGTGAAAAAGGAAAATTCGACACCCTGTTGCCTTTCCCAGGTCACCGTCACGTCACCGAGGAAAAAGTCGGCTTCCTAAAACGAACAAAAAAATTGAAAAAGCACGAGAAAACGAGAAAAACATAGTGAAGGATGCTCACTCGTCGTTGAATGATGCCTAGCACTCCTTTGATCGAACCGTTATTGCCGACTCCGGATCCTTGAGAATGATCAGGAGGATCGAAGTATTCATACCTGCGAGAGAATATTGAATCAAAAATAATTTAAAATAAATAAAAAAAATAGACGAATCAACCTGAAATTTAATTTTTCGGCCAAAATAACTAAAAGCTTATGATCACGACCTCCGGTGACTTCAATTGTAGAATTATTATTATTAAGCTTGACAAAATACCACGGAGGAGCCTACAAATATGGACGAACCATTTAATTTTTTATTAATTAAGTTTCAAAGTGTAGATTGATGCAAAAATAACAATTTTATATTCACGTGAAATACTGGAACTTTGAATATTTTTCCCTCGAAATTATTAAATACGGTGTTTGCATTGGGTAAGGCTGGTGAATTAAACAATCTGCCAGACCACCAGTTTACTAGAGCCAAACGTTTGTTCTGTTGAGGTTTGTCCTGATTGTAGTAGAGCCTGAAACTGTTAACATTAATATGAAACATTGTTTATTTATTCATGAAGGCACGATTGAAAGAATTGAGCTAACACTCCGTCTCTTGGATTCGTTACAACCACTATCCTCATCGTTTCGTCGATTTTGTCCAAAAATGTTGATGTTATATTATGTTTTCCCCAATAAAATATGAATAATAAACTCCGTCTTATAAGTTTCTTTTCTTGAGACTGAAATTTTTTTATAAATAAAATAAAATAATGACTTTTATTATATCTTGGAACATACTTTTATTAACAAATCTTCGCAAACATTTGGATTGCACAAAAATATTGTTACTATTTCGGTTGAACTTTCCATACACTTCATCAAATGATTGAAATACTATTTTTGGGATTAAAATTATTTTAAAATCTATTCAATTTGATATTTTTATATTCAATTAGCAACTTACAGTGTTATTTTTATCATCGCGCACGTTAGCGAATAATGTCGTCACAATATTTTCTTCGTGAAACATTTTGGTTACATTGTTTAATCTTAAAATAAAATATTTTGCGAAATAATAATTTCTCGTAATTTTTGTATTTTGTATACTTACGAATGGCTGTTTCGTCGCTCATCAACAATAACGACTGAATTAATATTCAAACTGATGAAAATGTCTTTGAAGGCTTTTGAAATGAACGGGTCCACTTCTGTGTTTTGCTTGTCTGAAATTATAATCGGAAATAATACAATAGAAGGATTTTTTTAATAAAATATTCATTACTTCGAATGTATTACCATAAGTAGTGTATTGTAATGAAAATATGATGAAAGTTGAAAAATAAATTGAAGTTATAAGAATCATGATTCGAATGTTTCAGAAACTTGTATGGTGGTTCTTTTATAGGAAAATTATAGAATTTGTATCTACAAGGTAGTTATGATATCATTATATGACAGTTCGTTTATTTTGAAAGAATATTTTTTATAAATTTGGAAATATAACGAAAAAGTATATGGATTAAAACCGGATAAATTTATTAATAAATATTCTTATCGAATTTTATTATTATTAGAGTGATTTTATTTATTATTATTTATTTATTATTTTAATATTTTAATATTTTAATTTTAATTTTTATATTTTAATTTTTATTTATTTTAGTGATTTTATTTATTTTTATTAAAATAAAAATTATTCTATTCTATTATATATGATATAATGAATAAAACATTTAAATATCATATTCGGAATATCTTTGTTTTGCATTTTTGCGTTAACCGAAACTTTATATTCATTGTATTTCGAAATCAATTATCTACATTGGTTAACCTTTTCATGATAGGTCAACTTGTCAGTTATCATCTCTCATTATTTTCAGAAATAAAAGACATCCTTGATATTTATTTCGTTTAATAACTATTTTTTCATTTTTTATCTTCTAAATATTCCATTTGTTTATTTTATCTTCTAAATATTCCTATTATTTATTTATTTTTATATTTAAATTTGTAATTTCATTTTAATAATTTAATAGTGAATTAATTACATTAAAATAATATAACATTATCGTAGTGAACGAAATGCTTTTATTATTTCAAAAAACAATCTTTTGCACAATCTGAATACTGAAATCTTTAGATTTATTTATTTTCTAAAATTGCCTTTTATTCTTTATTTTATGCTGATTTTTTTGATACTATTGCTTCAATACTATAGCTTTTTGAATTATTTTCAAATTTGAATTAAATGCTCGATTTTGTAGAGTCGTGTGTGTTACTGTCGGTGTGTGCCAGTGTCGTATTTGCTAGTGTTTGGGTATTCGTCTAGTTACTGAGTAAGGAAGTATGGATATTAGAAGTAGATACATTTTTTCATAAAAAAAATATTTCGACAGAGATAAAATTTTGATGGTCAGAAAAACTGTTTTTAAGAGTACTGTCAGTGTTTTGAGGTTAAGTGGGCTGCAGTCTGGTGTGTTACGTATTTGCCCTTAATGGTAAATTAAATTGTACGATTCTTAAATACATATATTTATATAATGTCACAGCTTAAAAAAGATATTTCAAAATAATTGCGTGTAAAAAAAATGTTAAAAACTTTTACTGATTGTGAGAAGGCTTCTAAATTGTTCAAAAAATTTAAAATTTTGCTCAACGATACTTACAGTAATAAACTGACTGCAATTGACATCAAAATGGATGAGATCACTCCACCGGCTGAAGTTAGAGGAATGAAAAGTCTCAACAGAGATATGTTTACTATGGTGAAATCTGTTCCGACTATTATGTTACATCTATCTAAACTCCCGCCTGCTGTCAAAATTTTGAAAAAGTATTTTCTTAAACTAGAAAACTTCAGACCATTACAGCCATTTCCTGAATCTTACTTGACGATTTACGATTTGAAAAATATTAACGCTGCAGAATATAAATTGGCCTATTTAAGTCCTGCACTAATAAATAATTGGTGTGACTTCGAACCAGCAACAATCACTGATTTAAAAGATCACGATTTGCTGAAAGAGCACTTTCATCATCACAATCTTCAAATTAAATATGAAAATTGGAAATGTGAAGAGATACTAAAAGCGATCCTACCAGTAGACAAAGAAGCTGTAACAGGTTATTCGATTGTTGGACATATTGTTCACGTAAATTTACGTGAACACACTTTAGATTACAAATCTATAATTGGAGAAGTATTATTGGATAAAGTTAAGAATTGCAAAACTGTTGTGAACAAACTCAATCAAATCGATAACACTTATAGAAATTTTCAAGTAGAAGTTATTGCAGGTGAAGAAGAGTTTGTAACTAATGTGAAAGAAAATAAATGCACGTTTGTTCTTGATTTTTCTAAAGTATATTGGAACACTCGACTTTGTACTGAACACGAAAGAATAGTCACATTTATCAATAAAGGGGATATTCTATTTGATGTATTTGCTGGTGTTGGTCCTTTTTCTGTTCCTGCAGCCAAGAAAAAATGCAAAGTATTCGCTAACGACTTAAATCCAGAATCTTATAAATGGCTAAATCACAATGCAAAGTTAAATAAAGTAGCCAACGATAATTTCAAGACTTTCAACATGGATGGAAAAATATTTATTGAAGAAGTTTTTTTCAATTTTTTAACTGATCTTCTCAGTAAAGAAAATGTTGATTATGACCGTTGCATACACATCACGATGAATTTACCTGCTTTGGCAGTTACGTTTGTGAAAAGTTTTGTTGGTAAACTGAATTATGATTTAAAAGACAAAGTAGAAAAGTTGAAGATTATTGTGTATGTGTATTGTTTTGTTGGTACTGAATCGCCGAAAGAAGCAGCACAAAATCTAGTTGAGCAAAATCTAGGTTTTAAATTAACAAAAGATATTTTTAAAGATGTATTTTATGTGAGAAATGTTGCTCCCAATAAGGAAATGATGCGAGTTAGCTTTTATTTAACTCCTGCGATTTTATTGAGTAGTAAAAAAAGAAAACATTCAGAAATTTGTGAAAATTAACCAACAAAGAATAAGTTAAATGAATGTATTTTTTATTATTAAAAATATTGTAAAGCATACCGTTTGTATTATTTATAAGAAATGTAATATCAATTATTCAATCAAAGATTTTGTCACCTTGAAGACCAATATAGTTCTTACTTCTTATCAATAAAATTTAGTGATACAATAAATAATAGGGATATTGTGAATTTAAAATATTAATTCTAACTGTATAGTATTATATAAGTTTTGACATTGAAAATTGATAATTCTGTTTTTAAAAAATATATTTTTCAAATAAAATTTTTTAATTTTCAGATCAAATTGTGACATTTCTTCGCCAGTAGTTGTTTTTTAGCTGCTGGCGTATCAAGGTTTAATTAATTTTTTTTAGAAAAATATATAATTCGTTGAAAGTATTTATTTGGTCAGTCTGAAATATAGTCTAAATATACTTTAAAGAAATCCAATTTGATTTTTTTTTCATTTGTTTTAGATACTTAATAAGTTTTCTTCCATAAATTCTAAATATGGAGTTTGTTGATTATTCAAAATCTTTTAACCAATCAATTGAAGTAAGCAAACTTATAAAATACTAAATACTGAACATAAAATTTATAAACGATGAATAAAAAACATGATTTCGATACAGGTTTTAGAAGAATGTTTCAAAACATACAAATTAGATGAAACATTCATTGCTTTTAATGGCGGTAAAGACTGTACTGTCCTCTTGGATTTGATAATAAAAGTATTATTCAAAACAGGCAATTGTAAAATGGAATTGTTTAGAGTTGTATATATTCAACCAGAGAACCCATTTCCAGAACTTGAAGATTTCATATTTAGTATGAAAGAACACTATAATATAAACTTGATAGTTTTAAAAGGAAATATAAAGCTGGCTCTGGAAATGATTTTGAAGGAAAATAATAATATGAAGGCATGCCTAATGGGTACTAGAAGATCGGATCCGTACAGTGAACATTTAGACTTTTTTACGGTAATATAATTTCAACATGTGTAAAGAAGTTTGTTGAAAAGTTAATTAATTTTTATTAATTTTAGATGACAGACCCAAACTGGCCTCAAATTATGCGAGTTAGTCCTTTATTGGATTGGTCTTATCGAGAAATATGGAGCTATTTGCTGGATAAAAATGTGCCTTACTGTAAACTATATGATTTGGGGTATTGATATAAATAAATATATATAAGATTTTTAATATTTCAAAATATAACATACGAAAATTATTTTCAGATACACATCTCTAGGAAACACTGTTAACACTAAATGTAATCCATGGTTGAAAATTGAAACTGACACTGACGATGGGCCCAAATATAAACCCGCGTATCATTTAAAAGATTCATCAAAAGAAAGGGATGGAAGAATAGATGTTAAAAAATAATTTGATTATAATATAAAAGTTTAAACAGTATTTGTCATATTTAATTATTATTTTAATTTGCTCAAATGTACAATTCAAAAGAACAAATATGTTTTAAGTTATAATTTTGAACTAGATAAGCCAATATCGTAAACATGTACTTATACCATTATAACGTACATGTAATCATTATAGCAAACCATTCCAAATTGAGATATTGTTTTTATGTAAATTGTTTTATAAGTGGTACTTAAAATGTGATTAATTATAATGGGTTGAAAAATAAAAATGTAAAAAAAATTCAATTCAATTGAAAATTTAGATTAGTTTTGTTATTTATTGTTTTAACAGGAAGCTTGATATGAAAATATAAATGATTTTATTTAGGTTGGTACAATTTTTATATTTTAAGAACTACCAGATGAGTTTTGTCTATTATCTGGTTGAATATGTTTTTTTATGAATGCACGAAAAGTGTCAACATCCTTTTGATCATCATCTGTTGAAAAAATCATGGAATTTATATATTGAACAGTTAAAATTATAAAATATTTTATTAAAAAAAATACCTGGTGTTTGATTTATTTCTGTCCCTTCCTCGTCTTCAGAACTTTCGTTTCCTGGGTGTTTCAAATAAATATCACTTAGTTCTCTACCTTCACCAATTTCCGTGATTGTAGGAAGTTTTTCAACTACGTCATTTGAAAAAAAATTAATAAATTTTATTTTCCTAAATTCAAAATAAAATTTTAATTACCTTTACCGGTAGTTTCCTTTGATTTTTCTTCATTGAGAGATAATTTTTCCAATCGACGTTTTTCCCATTCTACTTTGTAATCTCTGTGGATTGATTAGATTTTTAATAAAAATTAAATTGTTACTGTTATTAATTATAAAATTAATATAAAACATACTTTTCATATTCTTCTGCAGCTTCGTCGACATGTTTAAAAAATTCATCCATTCCCTAAATAAAAAAAAATAAAAAATAAAAAATAAAAATTGGCACATTGGCGAATAAGAATATTAAAATATTCCAGTTTTCTTACTTGACCAGTGAGTGCTGATACTCCACATGATCTGAGACCTTGATAAAACTCATCAAGAGCAAGGGCCATTGAACGAGATAAGTTACTAATATAAGACGATTCCGATTCGTTTTCTAAAGCTTCTTGGAATGCCTCAAAATCTCGCATCCATTCTACAGCATAACTATGTTCAACTACATCGATCTATTAAACAGTACAAATCAATAAGATTAAAAGATATAGATTTTTATAAAATATATCTGTTAATTATACTATACCTTATTCATTACAACTATGAAAGGTAACCTAGATTTGTAAAGTATAGAACATGCATACAACATATTAGACATAAAAGTAGCAGGCGCTACGCTACGAACAGTGTCCATTACATAAACAATCACAGTAGGACGAGATGTAGCTAAAGTTTCAGTTATGATTACTCCTGATGCTGACCAAGTGAATACTTCGATTTGACCTATAAATTCATATAAAACCTTAACAAAAGTTATTCATTTGAAAGAAATTAATGTGAAGAACATATAAATAAAATACCTGGAGTATCGATTATGCAGTATTTATGACTATCTCCAGCTTTTTCTATCAAGTTTAAAACTTGTCCAAATTTGGTTGAAAAAAGATTCAACGACGTGACTATTCCTCCATTAGGACCCAAGCCATATTGTTTCATTACTTCTTTATAATTTATGGTATCTCTGATATCTAAAAAGGTATAACTTAATTTTATATATAAAAAAATATCAATGCCATTAGAACAATATGAATTACCTATATTAGCTGGATAAGGCACATCTCGACATGCAGGATCTAAGTTTATCAAATAAGGTGTATGTTCATCATACTTATAAGACGCTAACTTCTTGACGAATGATGTTTTTCCTGCACCAGCCATTCCTGTATAATCATAATTAAGATATTACTAATATACCGAAAATGTTTGAACTATGAGAGATTATAACAATTGAAACCTAAAACTATCAAGCATATTGGTTTTTTAGATTCAGATCCTGCACTTCCAGAGACATCTTCTTTGCTTGCTGATTTTTTATTATCATCTACATCCATGTCCATAATTTCGATAATTTAGCGCAAATATATCGCGCCAAGAATAGCTTTAAGCGGTAATAACCTCAAACGTCAAATGCGCACAAACATTTGACATTTGGCCTAAATATTCGATATGACGTAGTTGTCCAAAAAAACGTTTATTTATGCATTATTACAGAGAAAAAGATTCGATAAATACTAATATGGAAATTTAGAAAATATATTAATTGATAAAATATGTTGAATCTATTTTTATAAAACTTTTTTTTGGTTCGTTTCGAAAAATATTTTAAACGTTATAATTTTGTTTATAAAATAATAATTTCTAACAATGTGATAAATTTAATCATTTGATAATCAAATTTACGTAGTTAGTAATTAATAAAAATTTATAAGAACCCAACACTAGTTCCTGTTTTTTCAAATAAGTGGCACGTTGCTTCTAGTTTCTTCGGTAAGTGAAAATAAAAAAATGCATCTTGCATAGTGAGAATTCTAGAAAGCTCAGCTCAAGATCAGGTTCGATGTTCAGTTATAATTTGCTATCATCGAAGAAACATCGTTCAGATATGAAGTTCCAAGTAAGTTGAACATAAAACCATTTTGAATCCATCGAGTTCTTATTCTAATTTATTTGTACTGTTTTAGATATTTTTTCTTCATATTTTCATAATAATCTTTTGGGAACTTAATGCTGTTCCAGTTGGTTTTTTCGATATAAAATCGTTTATAATAAGCGCGCCTATAAGTCAAATGCAATATCACCATCGAAGCATGAAAAATGATATTCATGAAAAAAACACCGAAGATTATATGAAGTTCAAACCTAAATCTTTTCAAATGTACTTTTATAATACTGGGAGAAAAAATCCACAAAAAACTTATGAAATCTCTACGAATATTCAACCTTTAACTAGCGACGATAATTTAGCATTACCGAGTAGTTTTTATTACAACGTATACCATCCGAGAACTCGATTCGCTAAACCGAAATCCTTGCACATTACGTTTGATCCGAAATTGGGAGATGTAACTAAATTAGATCTAAAAGATACTTTCATAGATAGTCTTCAACCGAGGACAACAACTGAGAAACCTAAATACACAACAACAACTACCAGAAAACCAAGAAGACCAACTCCCACAACTAGGCGTCCAAAACCGCAGCCTAAGATTAAATCACCTCATCAAATTGATCAAGAACTACCACCATTATTAATACAAGAAAATAATTCAAATGCCACTGAAAAACCTATCGCACCCTATGGACAGCAAACTAGTAATCTAGCAGGTCAAAGTCAGATTGGAAACAGGGAATCTCAAATGGTAATTAAACCAACAGTAATTGTAAACATCAGAGGAACAGTTTCGAATCACGATAGTGAAATAAAGTTAGAAAGCAGAAATATTGATGGAAATGTTTATAATATGACACGTTTGCCTTATGGAATATTTAATATAAATCAAGAAATTAATATTGATAAGACATTCAAGATGCCGAAAGATGATAATGAAGAAATTAATTTAAGGTTTTCGAAAAAAATCCATGTGAATAATTATGAGAATGAAAATGAATCAAAATCGTCTGAAGAAGTAACGGAAATTATATCTGAAAGTGTATCAGAACGAAATGATGAAAATGGCGTTTCGACAACAGAAATCAGACGCAGTCGAAGTGAAAAATTTGATGATTTGAGTGCTGATAAAAATTCATCTGGTCGTGTGCCGAGAAAAATTTATGTATACGAAGTTGGTCCATTAGGAGGTTTCAAAAATGTGTAAGATTCACTTTTTTAAATGTGTTTTATGATAACATAAAAAATAGCTCTATTGACTTGTTTATTTCAATAAATAAATGGTGATACTGAATGGCCAAAATATTCAAATAGGTAACGAGAACATAATGTAATTTATTTATTTATTAATAAAAATAAAAATATTCTAAAAAATTCCGTTGTATTTTTTTCTATGATCATTGAAATCGTTATATAAAATTTTGTATAAAATAATATCTAGTCGCTTCTATACAACTTTTTGACGCCCCCTGCTGACCTATTTTTGTCACTAAAGTATAACAATCATTTCAAATAACGGAACACCACCGATTTTTTTCAACCAAAATAAAATCAAGGAGGAGAAACCGTTTGAAAAATCTATCTTTAATTATATCCACTTCATCTTATAGACCGAGTGTGGGACTGATTTACAGTTTACGAACATATTTTTTTTCCTTTAATACGACACCGTTCAGATTTTACTACTTATAATAATATAATGACGACTTTTCTACGTAGGACACCTTTTGAGGATCCTCAAGCACCGATGTAATCTTTTGTATTCGTTTAGATACTGTACACAAGATAAACAACACTAAAAGCTATATGAAAACTCATATGTAAATTACTAAACGGTAAAATACGAATTTTTTAGTGTATCATTTGATTTTTTCATGTTAAAAGAAATCGATTTGTATCTTATAAATTTTTATATATGTAGAGTGACTGAAAGCAGTAAAAAATCTAATTGTAAGCGTTTTTCTGAATACGTAACAATTTATGACATGTCCTCAAAGTGGTCAAAATAGTTCATCCGATGCGTGGTTCATTGGCGAAATTACCTTTTAACACCGACGCAACATATTGACCAACATTGTCCAAGAGGAATCCTAATCGACTTTGGCAATTCTGTTGTGGTTTTCTTTAAGGAAAGCTCTCATTTACACTAAAAGGAAGGTTACACGTATTTTCAAATAGCGTAAAAAAAACTTTAGTTAAGCACGCATAATGCCTAGTACTTGCGCTTCTTAGCAGTAGACCTGTTTTCATCGCAAAGGTTGTATTTATCGCTTTCTACGGATGCAACTATAATATTTCCAGAATAAATCGTAAACTATAAGTATCAAACAAACTACTGTTTGCGATTAAAAGTTATTTGCTTTCATCAAAGTGTTTATTTTATCTTTATTGTCTGTATTATTTACTACTTGGTGTATTTAAATGCTACTCATGGGTCGGAACAGTCGACTGTCATATTTCAATATACGCTTTTTGAATTACAAACCAATGATATAACATCGTTGTTGAGCTTTAAAAAAACAATTCTTACACTTGTTTTCTTAGAAAATACATTAAAAATTCATTATATAAATATTGAAATAATAAAATTTATAACATTAATTAAAAAATACGATAAATTCTCCAAGTTCTATTTTTTTTTTCGAATATAATATTACTGAATATGCCTATTATATATAAAAAATATACTTCGGAGTATATTTACGTTGTGGGAGTATATATTAACCAGACATTTATTATTGTTAATTTTATATTCGTGTTCGAGAGATCTAAATAGCGAAGTTTACTATCGCATTTATAAGCCTGTTATTATCCTTTTTCGCCACGATAATATAAACAGTTCGTCGACCATCTCTGTATCAGCAATCAAGAATTCAAAATCTCCGAAGCCAAATTCATCAACACTTTACAAAAATCATGGATCAGATAATTCATTTATTCCGCGAATCGACAATAATACAACATGTATTACGATAACGATATGATTTACGTTTGTGAGAAATTAATTTGAATCGATACGGAAAATTCATCGTTCAGAATATTTTTTTACAATAGGACATAGTTACTAATAACACAAGCTTTTGATCTCATTAGAATTTAATTCATTTCAACAAACAAACCTAATTTACCAGTTAAAAAACACAAAAGGACTCAATTACATCTTACGCATCGCGAAATACGTGAGAACGAATCTATTACCGTTCATTAGATAACAACAGCCTTATTTCGGTGGTCTTCGATCAGAAACATATAAGGAGGTGCCCCTCTCTTTTACTGTGGCCTGCTAGTCCTCTCCTAGCCGGTGTTAAAGTTATAAACCACCGTTGTGACAGTACCGACGATCAGTCGCACTGTCCACACAATCGGAACAAGTTCAACCGACGTGAGGAAAATCTTTGTTGCTACGTTTTCACACTACCCCAGAGGTCTTGATATTATTTTCAGTACTGTTTGATTGAGTGAAGAGTATCAGAATAATAGAATTGGGAAAAGAGGGGTGAAAAATGTTGCGCTTTTTTATATCAGTGAGTTTTATTTTGATTTATTAAAATTATTGTATTTTTGGAAAAGATTGATCATATACATTTTTGTTAAATGATTTTTTTTTCAAATTGATTTTTGTTTTATGTAATTCGATTACAATTGGAAAAAAAGTGTACTATGTTAAAAAGCATCAAATATTCATATCGAAAGTTTTTTTTAGAAGACATCGACGCTATGTATAGCGCCAAACCTATTAAATTAAATCACTCCACAAGGATTAATTGATTTTTTTCAATATTTAATTGTGATTTCAAAATAGATTTCAATAAAATTTTCAGATATAAATAGATGATGATACACAAACAAATATATTTTATACAATTTTCAAATATTTAAAAACGTAACTAAAAAAAAATCTTGTGATTCAGAATATGAGTAACAAAAATTTTCCCGATCAACATTGACACATTTCATACATAGTTGAAATTGTTATTTATAGTCTGAAAATTCAAAAATATATATTTTCCCTGTACATTCATCAATATAATTCATAGCATCAATATATGTATGTATTCAACTCATTAATAAGCATAATACGAAAAAACGCATTAACATTGAAACGAACACATCAGTTTTGCGCTTTTTATCATACTGATAATTTTTATTTTTATTTAAAAATACAAGATTGAACGTTTTTCAATACATTTCCATTTATAGCTACAAAAAAAACACAGGCAATAAATCAGTTATATCTAAAACGACAATTAAGTTTTTATCCACACTAATATTTCATACCTTCAAAAATTCAATGACATAATTATTTTATTCTTCATCTACATAATCACAACAATCTTGAATAAAGAAATAGATAAACGCTTCAATAATCATCCATTTTTATATCGACCAACAATCAAAATAACCACTACTCTTCTCAACCCATACAAACCCAATCAGCCACGCCTCGAACTTGGCCATCTCCAACACCGATGCACCGTTGCAATTAACCCTCGTTGCACCGGAATGGGTGCAACAAACGAAGGTCGCACCCGATGACAGTCGACGATGATGAG
Source organism: Hydropsyche tenuis (assembly GCA_009617725.1). Taxonomy (NCBI): domain Eukaryota; kingdom Metazoa; phylum Arthropoda; class Insecta; order Trichoptera; family Hydropsychidae; genus Hydropsyche; species Hydropsyche tenuis. Next base: position 2,370,039 of record VTON01000022.1, on the reverse strand, counting down.
CAAGGTCATCGGAGTTCGATGACTCTGCTGACGGCTCTCAAGAGACATCTACTGTTGGTGGGTGGCTGGTGACATTGAAATCCACCACAGTAGCACCTCCCATAATAGTGATCTCTAAATGCCGATATATATCATGTAGTGTGATACGGCACGTCAGATTACGCGATGATGATGGATGATGACGTTCCGGGTGCATCGCACTAGAAGATGCAATTCGTGATCTGTCATTTTGGTGTGTGATTGACGTTTGTTGTTGATTGGTTGTTGATATTTCGGTGCTGAGATGTGATTTGATTATGGATTAAATTTTATTCTCATACATTTCTTAGATTGAAAATGTATGATAAAAAGTATTTCATCTTTATAATTATATATACTTCAAGTGAGAAATATTATACAATATTAGAATATAAATTCGAAAAGTGTTTTAATACACTTATAAAAATTCAATTCATAATTTTTTATATATAAGATTCGTGCATCATTAAACAGCACTTTTCCGAAATCGTCATGGCTAATATCATATATTTTCACAATACAAATTGCGTTGTTGTAAATTTTGTATATAGATATTTATTGTTTTAAAAGGTATACTGGGAGGTGTCTTACCTGGTGGGCTGTTGAATTATATGGTTTATCCAAATCAATGTCAGAAAAAAATTTGGAAAACACTGGTTTAATGTATCGATCGAGTCTATTGACTCCTTTATTGCATTTAATTTTATGCGAAACAATTTTATTTAAATTTTAGCAAATAATTATCTTCTAAGAAAAGATAATATTAAAGAATCAATTTTAAGTATCAAAAAATTATAAATTATTGCAATTTGTGTCATAGTAATGAATGACATAAGTAATGAAAAACAATTTGAATACAATTCCAATTTACGTTATACAAATATTACATTACCAATTGACAAATCAAACCATATGGAATAATACATCATCGTCACCGTCACTTTAAGGTGTGTCGAAAAGGTTCTTTCTCGACTAATTAACATACAAATAGCCGTCGAGAGTATTGAAAGTCATGGGTGTTGTATCAGTGAAAATTCGAGAAAAATTCTGTAGAGTCAAGTTCGTGTACCATTAGTTCCGAGCACGTTCCAAACACAAAATATGCATAATCGGCCATCGCCCACGAACGGCCACTGTCTTGTTAATATCTTTCAATTAATACTAGTATCTAAAGCGAAGATTTATCGACGCTTAAATCATCATCAAATTGAGAAGCTAATGCAATTATTAATTCTTTATTAGTCATATTTTTGTATTCTGCCGAAAAATATCTTTAAAAAGTCATTATTAAACTAATCATTCTTTTCCAGTTTGAATTATTTATTTGTCTTTTATTATCAGTTATTCATATTGTTCATATTTTTGAATTACAAAAAAGATGCACTTCTGGCACGTAACGTTATCCGCCATGAGCGTGAGTCAAGAATCAATTATTTCGACTTTTTCGACGTGCGAAATTTTCCTGTGGGTTTTTTTGAATCGACTTTTTCAAAAGAGTTTGTGTTTAACATGAGAGAATGTGAGAACGATTGCATATTCAAGTAGCAGTTTATTGTACGCCGATAAATTTCCTCGGCGTTGTCCATAAAATTTGCTGCAATTTATTATATCTTAAAAATATAGGAATGTAACATTTAACGCCGACGTTTTACACCCAAAAAAATTTGTTTACCTATACATGTTGAATAAATGTGGTTCAAAGATTTATTGATATTTTAAAATTATTTATTTAAATTAAAATAATTTAATTACCTGCGTAAAGCACACACGATTAAATATCGCATTAAATTACAGATACTCAATAAAAAGTAAAACTTAATTTGTTAATAATACATGCACATTATATGAACGTGATATTTTTAATAAATTGAATCGATTTATTTTCGTCACGTAATACACAAATGATTGCTATGTCCTTCAATAGTTCAAATACCAAAACTAATATTTCATATTTATGCCGGTCTCGTAAAATGTTACCTAAACTACCTAAACTACCAAACGTTTTGGTTAACGACCATCAAAGATATTTTCCAGCTCTTACATATCAATTAGCAGCAATAAATTTCAAATAAAAGGATCAAATTATTTGAAAACGGCACTTAAAAAAGGATCATCGATCCGAATTTTTTCCGTTCGTTCTGACATCATCGAAAAAATACCCGAGCACATCTCCGCTGAAATGTAAATGTTTGCATACACTCATTTCCATCATAAATATGAATGCGATATCGGCAAAGGTGTCTTTTTTTCGTCACCTAACTGTATTCCTCTTCAGCATTAGTCATACGTCAATCGCGACGACCACAAAGAGAATTTCCAAATGTCGAAATTCGACAATCAAAAAGGACGAAATCGCACACCCGCACAATTCCCAGTAACACATTGGCAAAGCGGACGATCAATTCGAGGCACATCTCGTCCGGATTTCGTCAGTCGATGGCCGAATGTGAAATTCAACGATTGTCGGACAATCCTTTAATTTTATTCTATACGAGTAGCCTTCAGTATGTGGATCGTACGTGTACCATTGTCCGTTGGCCCACTATGCTTAACCCGAAACGGGGTTTCTCGATTTCAATCCATCTTCATCTTGATTAGTTTTTTCGGCTCATTCATGTTTCAAAATAATAATTTCAATTGTATTCTCAGTTAAATATTATGTCATTTTGTTTATTTGATCTTTTGAATTGACACTATTATCTTATTTAATTTACAGCTAGCCTCGGTACTGGCGATGGTCGCAGTGACAACGGCAAGGCCTGAAAATATACTGTAAGTATTAACCCATTAATTTTATTGTATCTGTAAGAATTTAACTCTTATCTTTCATTGTTGGATGGATGTTGATTGTATCCGTGTTGCGTGTAGGTGAACATATCATTTAATGTCATACACTTTTTTTGTATAAGCCTTGAACTTATGGATATGAAAAAAATATAAATTGTATCACACCGACGCAACCGAATTACATGTTTGGTAATCAATTATTGTCGCAATAAAGACTTTATGATGTTACCGAAATGCTATTATTTTTTATTTAATTTTATTTCTATTATTTTTCAATTGCTTTATTATATTGCACGATGCACAAAGTTTCTTTTGCATTGGTTCGTTTTTTTTTTAAATGTTTTCGGGAAATCCTACTCGTTGATTTTGAAAGTCGTTGACCATATTACGTTGATATGTTGAACTTGTATTGGTTAAAGGTTAACTTTCAATCAAATATTAATTTAACAGCGAACGGTGCAATTTTTTTCAAGTAAATAACAATCATTGCTAAACATGCCTGTATTAACAAGAATGTTCAAATATAATAAAAATACTAAAACGATTTATGTTAGTGTTAAGAGTGTTCATTTTCAAGAGCCATCGAAAAATAAAAGGTAAGTTTAGAATAATATGCATTTTAAAATAGCAATTAATTAACAAAATTTTAATTTTTAATGTTGTAAAATATTTTTATTTTTATCGTAGGATCGAAAAACAAGAATTGATCGAAATGCCGACAGAAGTGGTACAAAACGATAGACATCTCAGACAATTGCCAATTTCAATAAACGATGAAAATCCTGAAAAGAAAACTAGAGAAATATTAGACAAAATTGACAAGGTCAATGAAAAATTTCAATTACAAAACACATTGAGAAATGAAAAATTATATAAGACAGAAAAAATAACTAAAGAAAATATTCAAAATAATGAAATAGATAGCATAGATGAATCTGTAAACGTCGGCCACAGATTCAAACAAAAAATTACAAATGAAATATCCTATACGATTCCGAATTCTGGAATTCAGAATTCACCGTTTCCTGGACAACTGTTTAACGGCATTCCTCAACATTTGCAAACATTCAACTCTATCGATAGAAACAGCATTTACTCGGACCCAACATTTTCTCCTATCAACAATCGGATCACAAGTTTCCCGTCTGTTTTCTTACAACCTCCTCAACTTCCGCTTCAATATTATCAAACGTTGAATCCGCCATTGAACAGAGATACTCAATATCCATGGCCTTTTGCGCAGGTTTTCCCCATACTTATTAAAGATCCATTCCTTGCTGCTTTGGGTGGTTTCAAAGACCCTTTTATTCAAAATGGACCCCAAGCTGACGTGTGTTCTAAAGAAAATGAAAAATCGAAACCGAAATCGCTAGGAAGAAGCAAAAGTAGTAAAAGAAGAGGAAAAAATTTAAAAGATGGTTCTTCAAATAACAAAACAAGCATTGTTGAAGCTACTCCTCAAAATTCTACACAGAATGAAAATCTTGACGATGATAATGCATTTGATATAGAAGAAGAAGAAGAAGGAGAAAGCAAAGTTTTATTTTTCCCTTTTAAACAACATATAAAAGGTAATAAAAAAGATGAAGAACAAAGCAAAATTAGATTTCCACCGTTCCGCATGAAGATGAGTCCTGATGTTGTGGAAAATCCTGGATTTTTCATCAACCGTCTAAGAGTGAGGAAAGGGGGTGTCGCCATTGCCGGTCCGGGTGGTATTGCAACTGCTGGAAGTGGAGGAACTGCAATAGTTGGACCAGATGGGGTAGCTTACACTAAACGTGATGGCTTAGCAATTGCTGGACCGGGGGCTAAAGTTGTTTCGCTACCTGAAAATCTTAATTTGGGAAAACTAATTGAAAAATTATCGAAACAAAAGATCGTAGATCCTAATTTTGATGATGAAGGTTCTGGATCATCTATTGAAGGGGAATATGTTCCGAAAGAAGGAAACAGGACGAAGAGAATTTTCATACCGAAAGGAGGCAAAATTGTTGCAACTGGACCAGCGATATTTAAAAATACGGGTGCTTGATTTAAGGTTCAACAGAAAAAAAATTAGATAAAATCTTAACTCACGTACAAACTAAATGTCATCTAAAGTTCACTGTTTCACGGTCGATACATGACACTAGATATTGATCTGATTAATTGTAAAATATTTTAAATTTCTTGCCTTTGTTAGAAGTATTAAGAATTGTTTTAAAATAAATTTTACATGACATGCAACAGATGTCGGGTATAAAATATAAATTTTATGATTCGATAATTTTTAGAATAATGTTTTTTATATGTACGCATTATGTAGCTTAGCAAGATGAATGTGATATAGCCATAGAATGAATAATATTATTACTCTTACATTAAATAGTTAATTTCTTCATTAATATAATGTTTAGTAGAAGTGACTTTGAAAAGCTTTTTAATAAAGTTTTAATACAAAAAGAATGTTTAAAATAATAAAATTACTTAATTATTTAAAACAAAATGTTTTTTATTTGGACGGTATGACAAAACATTACATAATAAATTGATGACGTTGACACAAATCAAAATCATTTTCATTTTTCCTTAGAATGCATAGGAATATTGACATTTATCATCTTAGTATCGATCATATTCAGTATCCATTGAGAAATAAAGCTTTAGTTAAAATAGCATGTTAGTTGTAAGTGCATGCACTATAGAAGATTATCTTCATCTGAAGAAGAACTCTTTGTTTATTTCTTAGATATCGGATACCATCAACAAAAGTTCAACAAAGTATAACAACTCAACCCACAATACCATCATTACTGAAATATCGAAGTAATATTGCTAGACAAGAAGGTTTAACAAAAACCACAGAACGAATTTCGAATATTCCAATAGTCCAAAAAAATATTGAATCTGAAACGAATAGAAAAAACGAAAAGTTTTTCTACCCATTTATATGGGAAAAAGACGAATCAAGTACAGCTTCGACAACCACGACAACTATAACGACAACCTCTATGAAAAGTGTTAGGTTGGAATTCAGACCAGAAGCATATTCTATGGCTGATGAATCGGGCATAGCCGTTTCGAATCCAATATCAAGAGCAATTGTCAAAAAAGGTTATAAATTCGATATAGTATTCGAACCAAAAGCAGTTGCGGTAGCTGGACCTGGAGGAACTGCTTTTGCCGAATCCGATTTGATAATCGATTATTACGAATGATCATTATAATTATTGACTTTTAATTTTATAAAATGTGCAATATAGTTTGTAATAAATTTAAATGATAAGTTTAATGTTTTAAATTTTTAATCCTCTTCCTATTTAATACATAACAGCCAATTAATTTGCGGTGAGTGAATTATATAATATATTGAAAAATGATAAAATGTAATCGTAGCTTTTAATATAAACTGAATATGGAATCATACATGTATTTTTTTTATTTTGTAGTTGGAACCAACCGAGCCAATTATTAACATTGCCGTACTATGGAGGCGCTAAAGGTCAATTTCTGCAAATTGCGCAAAACCCGAACGGCGAAACTTTGGCACAAAGAATCCTTCCTGCTGGTAGCATCGAAGCTCAACAACATGTAATCGAAAGTCAGAATCGAGTACAGGGAGTATACTCTGAACAATTTTCCGAAAATTTGCGCAACATCCAAATGTCAGCGCAAAGGCTGGTCGAATTGCAAAAGAAGACCAACAAAACCGGACAATTAAAAAGCGAAGATCAAAAGGTATACGCCACCCATTTAGCCCTATTGGGCGAAGCTGCTTCCAGACTAGCCAAGTTGGGTCAAAACGGCGAATACGACCTAGCTCAATTATTCATCACGAAAAACGGCATCGACGACAACAAAAAAACTGATAAGCAAGACTTCGGCGAAGAAGAAGATGTAAGTTAAAAATATGAGTTTTTCAATTCGAAAAATGTCAATATAATAATTTTTCAGGTTGGCGAAGAACAAGAAGGCGATCCAGGAAATACCGAAACCGACGACGATTCTATCCAAGTGGGAGCAGCACCAGACTCGGCATCTGTGGCTGAAGCCAAACCAGTTGGTAAGACAATTCGACTCTTTACATATTATATAACCCTTAAAGTCAATCGTTCACCTTGGCACTAAAAAAGGAACGAACAAGAAACATTCAACTCGATTGATTTTTAAAGCGCGTCGTGACCTGCATTCTGCACATTTTGGCATTTCCACTGTACGGCCATCTTTGCACTTTTAGTACCGATCGTCGTTTTTTTTATAGCGGGAAAAACGATCGTTTTATTAGCCGTAAACAAGTCGCCTTTGATTTAGTGATGGTTTAATGGTGATGCGAGATCGTCTATCATTTCTTACCATCCGCGTAGAAAAAAACGATTAAATTTCCCGATACGTTACCCGGCAAATTTACGACCGCTGCGAACGAAACTATAAATATTGAAAAGGATGATCTGGTTTTCTTTGTTGACATTCTACTTCATTAAAATAAAGCATTCGATGCAAATTCGTTCTGTGTATGTGTAAACATGGTATATTTGCATTTTTGTCATTCCGATATTTTTGTTTTATTTATTGTTTTGATGTATGGAATAATCAATATTATATTGTGCGTTACGTATTTGATTTCTGTTGCTTATTCGATATTGAATACGTTTTTAATAAAAGAATATTATAGAAACTCTAATTTATGTTTGTGTCTTAAATATAAATAATACTATGCCTTAGTTGGTATTTAAAATTAATTGAGCGTTATTGCCGTATTTTTAAAACGTTGTAATCCCCATAATTTACGTAAAACGGATATCTGAATTTATCTTATATAAATATTGAATTAAATATAATATAATATTTACAATATATAGTTTAAAATAATCGATCAGTATCTGAGAAAAAAAAGACACATACTTTCTATGAAAAGAAACTTACTCATCGTACACTTGCAGTTAACTATTATATACGCTATCAAATAAATTTCTCTGTATTTATATCTTATACTATCTTTATACTATAAATTAAGACGTTGATTTAAATTAAAATAAACCATTCTGATTATTTTTTAAATTAATTTGACAAAAATAATTTTTCAGGAGTGGCCATCGTCGGAGAAGGAGGAGTAGCTTCGAGCAAACCAGTGGCAACGGCTGTTGTAGGACCAGGAGGGTTGGCCATAGCCAGGCCAGTGGCCACGGCCATTGCCGGTGTAGATCCCAATACCGTAGGATTCGGCACTAAATTCCCTGTTGTGGCCAAAACTCCAGCTCCAGCTCCGGCTCCAGCTCAAGCTCCGGCTTTTATTCCATTTGCTGCAGCCTCGAATTTCTTACAATCTGCTCCAATTTATCCGATTCAACAATATTTAACATCGCCCCAATATTATACTCAACCTAATTATAATCAATTATACCCCATTGATTTAACCATACAATAAATCTATATGTGTAAATGAAATACAGAATGGTATAGTGACATTTTCGTTTGAAGAATATACTATATTATTAATTTACTATTTTTCGTAACTCTTTCAATATGCTGATAATTATAATACTATAAAATCATTATATAATAAAAATAGTCATTAACTTTTCTATTCTATCAGATAAAAGTAATAGGATAATAAATTTTACATTTAGTACATTTTCCAGCATGATAAATTTAGAAATTTTCGAAAGAAAAATTTGGAAATTTAGAAGTTACTTGTGAATTTAACAATAAGTTTTCGCCATCTTCATTTAATTGTGGTTTAATTATTTTATGAATTCGATATTATGAATTTTTCAATAACATAGAATAAAATTTAAGTAGTTTTCAATTTAATTATATAACAATCTTTTTAAATATATTCTTTCAACATTTTTTTGACACGGTACTATTTTGTATTTCTGAAAAAATCAACAAAATAAAATCATTTTATAAAATTCCGTATTACATCACTATAAAGATCCTCAGACTATTTTTTTTCATACAACAAAGACCGATCCTTTTTAAAATTCAATTTAATACACAACCATAAATAAAATGAACATTATTCCTCATCACAATTTTCATACGCACCTTGACAGTTTTTTTCCCGTTTTTATTGAAACGATATGACCTTTTTAATATTTAACAATGAAATATAATAATTGAAATAAAGTAGATCAGCGTAGGTGTTTTCAAACAAGCGAATCTTTCGAAAGCCATCTATCTACCAATTCAACATTCACTTATAAATTATTCAAAGAGACTTAAACTTCGCGGTTGTTATATTTTATCATTTCCTTATTTAAATTCTTCTCGTGAATAGAATTGTATTTTTTTTCAAAGCACATCCATTGATTCGAATGAATTTATCATCAATTAAATTCGTTTATTTTTTTAAATGAAAAATTGCAATTATTACATATAATTAACTTTGATTTATTACTGTTGATGACCATCTCATAATGCGTACTGTGCAAAACGACCGAGAAAATATTCAAATAATGTGTTATGTATCTCGTGACTTGATTTTCAAGAATTCTATACATTTCAATGCTGTACATCGTTTCTCACAATTTAATTGTCACTTCGTATAAAACAACGGATAATAACATCCGATTTGTATAATACCATAATTCGGAATACGGAAAAAACTGTGAACCAAAACCGTTCACCTTCAGAACAAATCGAACGAGATCCGATTACCAAATTCGATCTCATTAAACGAATGTGTGTTCTAGTTATACAAAAGGTTCCCACCTGAACATTTTAAATGTCGGATCGATAAATTAGAACCCCGTTATATAAACGAGTGATCTCGTCAAGGCGAAACGAACAAATCACAACGAAATTTCTTCCTACAATCATTATCTAAATCATCTATCGAACATGACTTCCGTCATTTCAGTTTGTGCTCTTCTACCTTTCTGGTTCGGGATTCAATTCGACGATATGTCACGCGATAAATCAGCGGTTCCCAAACGCCGTGGCCATAAATCATCGTGGTCATTGTCATCTGCGATGCGAGAACAATGGTTATTCCACTTGCCAATCATGGTTGGGTGTCAGCGATTCCGTATGCAATTCGGGACTACACGAAGGGCATCTGATGCTGCAGAAAAACTTCGGAGTATTAAAAATTTAAAATATTATAATATGATGAGTAGTGACATGCAAGAACTTATTTTAAATAAAAAATATTTTTTTTTTTCAATAAATATTTTTTTTATTAAATTTTCTATTCATTTCATATGAAAATATCTATACTATTATATAATAAAATTAATCAAACTGTAAAACAAATTACCATATTTTTATTTAAACCAATGATTTTTTTAAATGTCTCAATGCGTAAACTTCAATTAGTGTAATAGTTAGAAAACTGTATAATGCAAGTTCATTGCACTGGAAGACTATGCTGTACCATTATATGCGGTTTGTATTGCGTTTGATGACATCTACGTCAGATATTGTCAAAGTTAAAATTAAAAAAAATAAATAAATTTATTGTATCGATTAGATGTGGTTTGTATATTAATTCGTTGCGTTTATTAAAATTTTGTTTTAATGCGTCATTTTTAGTAAATTATGACTCATATGTGCATCAATTAGTGTTGGGAATTTTTTTATTGTATTGTGGATTTAATTGAGAAATTATTTCAATTAGATATGTTAATGATTCATTCATTATAAGAAATATTTTTTTAATTTTCGGATATTTATTGTATATTTTTCAAAAATATATTGACAAAAAAGAATTAAAAAATTAAAAAAATTAAGGTAATTAAAAAATGAATGGTAAAATTAAATTTTACAATTTTGATCATTGTAATGTGTAAATAAAACTATTGCACAACTCATCAAATTATTTATATTTTTTTTACATAATCAAAACTATTAAATTTCAAATATGAAAATATATCTCAAACATACTCATAACAATTATCCTGTTTCCAAAAAAACCAACTTTCAACATCAATCCATATTCCAAATTAGGAAAAACCCGTGATTATTTATTTCCATTTCTTCAGAACGGATTAGTAAACACAATTAATTAAACCAACGTCCTCATCAATTCAACCCAACCAAAAAATCGGAAAAGCACTCGAGGAAAATTTCGCCCATCCGATATAGCATTGTTCGGAATACCCTGACCAGTCAATTTTTGAGAAATACGAATGAATTATAATGCAATGATGCATATACATATAACACGCACACATACGAAAATACGAAGGTAGTATTTTACTACATATATGTGTCAACTCTGAACGCTATAAATATACAATACTTTGTGTGCGAGCCTTCATTATTAAATAGACGTCCACTCCATACACATCGGAGGACGAATTGTGAAGCACGTCGAGAGAATTAATTCGAAAATAAGTTCGACTTTTCGTTGGAAAAAGTTTTGTTTTTGGTGTTCGGTTTTGAGTGAAAATCGTAAATAGGAAAATGAAGCGGACACTTTCTTTGGTGAGTAAACGTGCATTTTTACCCTTATATGGACGTTTCAAGTTTATTTTTTTTAGTTTGATTAGAAATTTTTTTCTATAAAATATAATATTTTTTAAATATTGAAATATGTCCGATATCGTGTGTTAAATCGTAAATTTTTATCACGCACATATTTCAGGACATAAAGCGAGGATTCTAACATATTCCTTTGTGAAAAGTGCATTATTCATGCAGTGTTTGAAACGCATAATTCACGGAAAATTCATATGATTTTCCGCGATAGATCTGGCAACCATTCAACTGCAGTTCTTAGTAAACAGATTATTCACTTTGTTTTTTTTTTATTAAATCAAGCTTTTACATTAGAATAAAGTCTAAATACCAACTACTCTATCAATTAACTGTCAAAAAACTAGTCTAATCTCTTTCACTGAAAAAAATTTACCGTTTCTTTCATAAGTAGAACAAACTGGTCGTATTAATAGATTTAATCGCTTTTCGACTAATCTTGAAAAAGCGTTATTGTTTACTGATTTCGAATTGACGTCATTTCGTATAGGTCTAATAGTTATTCTCATAAGGAATTCAAATTCAGCCTCGCAAAGGTCGAAACATTGAAAAAATACATAAATACTTCAAACTAAGAAGACGTGTGTCAATTTAATTTAATTGTCAATGTTTTTTATCGGAAAAAATACAAGTTCACACAAAAGGAATTGTGATGTAAAAGAAGAATTCACAAAAGAATATCATTGTTTAAATACACGAATATTCATGCGAGTTTTTAATTATTTAATTTTTTTTTTTTTTGGCGCCCATTGTTTATGATTCAATGTTTTGTTTATACTAAATATACCTATTGGTATTTGTTGTTTTAACGTATCTTCGGAATGTTAATTTATTTGATTTTAAAGATATTTGTTACTCCTACGCGAGTATTCAAAAACCTTTTATTTCAATACAAAAGAAATGGAAAAAAATTTGCAACGTTTTAACCTTAATGATGAATGACTTATATTATACTTCGAAGTTCAAATCTCATTAATCTTATGTTTAAAGTTTCTTTTGAATTTCCGTATGATGAATTAAATACAATATTCCCGTTTCAATATTTTCGAAATTCATTTTAATTTTGAATTGAAGCATAGATTTTAAAATATATTTCAATTTTTATCGAATATGAATACATTTTAATTTTTTCTTTGACTGCAATTTCACGATAACACTTTATATGTTAATTTCGAACTCAATCGAGCATCATTAGAAACTCAACGCAAAAAACATAAACATCAACATTTTTTTTCACACAACCGTTCAATTTCATCAAAACAGCACACAACAACCATTCAACTGAACAATAACAATAATTTCCTCCAAAACCCAAAAAAAAAATCTCGATTCACCGCGACCCGTAATGAATCGCTGCACAACGCGGTCGGCGGAAAATCAAACTGCACGCACCGACAACCGCGAAAACTCCTCAGAAAATTGCAGAAAACACGAAAATTACACGGATGCGACAAAGTGCATATCTTCGATGACGATCAGCGCCCAAGCGGCAACACAATAATGACGAATTGATTGCACCGAGCGATTCGGCGAGGATATTTCGCAAACGCGACAATGATTACCATGCGCCTCTCGTGTGCGTGCACTCTAGGATATCGTCAATAAAACGACATTGACAGCACATTTCATACTAATTCCGATGGTGAACGTGGCTTGTGTATCCTTCGATGTGGTCAGGCGGGAAAAATGTGGGAAAAATACGCTCCTGATGTGCAGAGAGTGAGATGGAAAAATGGCGTTTAAAAGTGCTCTATGTAGTCGGTTTTTTTCGTGTTGAAATATGCGGAGTGGTCGATTTGTGCAGAAAGTTTTGTTTTTGTTTGTGTGTATGGCTGTTTTGCGATTATTGTCTTGTGGAACCGGTATGGAGATAGGATCGGTGCAAGGATAGTTGCAGTTAGTGCGGTTCTACATATATGTATGTATTGTGTGTGAGAATTGAATTTGAAAAAGTCGAATGTGCTTATAAAAAGTGTGTATAAAAAATAAATCTAGTTTAGTGAATGATTGATAATTTTTATATAGTCCATTTGATTGGAAATTTATAAATTTCGCGAAACATTGTAAATTATCTCAATATAGATACATTATTAAAAAAAATTGTATTATATTATTTTTGAAGTTTAATAATGATCGGTTTTTCAAATTTATAAATATATGTTTGAATTAATTTTCAGTTGCTTGTTTTGTTTGGAGCGATTGGAGCATACTCATCACCGTTTGGACACTATTTAATACTACCACAAGATTTAGCCCAGCAAACGTAAATATCAACACATTTCTTGATAAAATTCTAAAAAAAACCTCACCTATAACAAAACACGTATGTTTTCAGAGTACAAGCACCTTTACGAGAACGCTTATTAGTCTACCCGAACAACTTGATACAAGGTAAACCAAACAAATCCAACCACGCACATCGAAAAGAGATCAAGAGCAAGGCATTAACAACCATTTTTTTTTATAGTTCCTACATTCTTCGACCGAAGTGGACTTGTCCATCTGAAAAATGTAGAACCTGGTTATGTCGGGCAGACATATCCTTCGTACGATGGCAACGCACCCACTCAGGATATGCAACCACCGGTTGAACTCAAAGTGGACCCTGTTGGACAGCAACCAGTTCCAGAGGAACGACAACAGTCCGATGTCGAGGCCATAGGTAATTCTGAAGGCTGTTAACTCCCGTATATGATCTTGTCGATAAAAGTTTTTACATTAAAAGTTTAAAAGTTTTACTTATTAAATCGTTTAAAAAAAATTGACAGCAAAATTGGATAATGAAATGAAACAATTGTATGAAATGGTTAAAATATTTTCTCATTATTTTTTTTGTTTACAGGAAATTTTGCTGATAGAAAAATGGAAAAAATTGAATTCGAACCAGACGCGGAACTGATTCCTGATTCAATTCCAAAAAACTCACCGCCAGTTCAACCGCAACCGGCGGTCCCTAGTGTTCCTGTTTCTCCATATCCTGGTCTTTTACCAGGAAGGAAATTCTATTTTTTGAACGGACCACAATTCGTGACGTATCCTCAAATAGGCGCTCCTGTCCAGTAAATAAATCTAAATTATTTTTTATGTATTATTTATTTTTGTATAAAATTTTGATGAAAAATATGTTTCAGACCTACGTTTAGATACCCAAGTGCCATTGGAGGATATCCTCAACAGTTCCTTTATTTTGGTCAACCAACTGTACAAACTCAACGTAATTGTTTAGTATAAATATTTTTATCAAACGAAATAAATGGTCGTATTAAATTTTATTTTATTTTAGCTGGTCAAACTGTGTTTTTAGTAAATGATCCATCGAGTCATTTTCTTAGAAGTAACCAAGTACAGAAATTAGATGTTCCTGCATTAGGATTTTTCAGAAAATCACCAATTGCTTCATACACTGAAGAAAAAAACCAAAATGTAGAAAATGATGATGCAGAAGAAATTAAAACCAGATTTGATCTGGTTGAATCTGACGAAGAAAAATCTGAAGTATCATCAAACGTTGAAAATAAACAGTAAATAAAATATTATAAACTCATTAATATCCTGTGATAAATATTTTAAATCTATTTTTTGTATTGTATTTTTTTACATTTTTTCAGACTCGAAAACAAAGAATCATCGAAATCCCTTGAACCTATTTTAAAAACAGCAACTGACGATAACGATGCAGTAGTGATTGAAGCCGATAAAAATGCTCCTTCAAAAAAAGTCGAAATCGGTAACTTTTAATTTAAAAAATGAAGTTGTTTGGTTTCAAGCAAAATATAATTTGTTTTTTGGTCATGCAGTTCATGAAGACTTGAAATCAACTCCATCACTAGCAAAATCAAACCCCACTGCAGTTGCAGTTGCTGGTGAAGGAGGTACAGCTCAATCAGCACCAAAAGGATCAGCGATTGCTGGACCTTCTGGCTTAGCAGTATCAAATCCAATAGCTACTGCCCTAGCTGGAGATTATGATAAAAAACCAACTAACAAACCAACTAACAAACCATAAACTTGCCTATTTTTTATGTAAAGTCAAAACAATAAAATTATAACACAAATAAAAAAATTATAATCAACTTGCCGAATATGTCAATGCATATTTTCCTATGATAATATATTTAAAAATATCAATGATGATACAGCACATATTGTTTTATTTATTTCAATATTATATTGTGCAATATCGTTCAAGGTGGTCAATTTAAATAAATACTTACAGCGATTTTGCATGTAAGAAATGCATGCAAATGTTATAGTATTAAATTGTCATAAAATATAAATTTTATTACCAGAAAATTTTCATGTATTATAATTATCATGATTAATAAAATAAATTAGTTTTCTACACAAAACAACACGTGTATACCGAATCTAAACTTTATACTTTCCAAATGACATCATCAAATCGGTTATAAAAAAATAGCAACACTATCGATTCAAAATAAACATTTTCCAACAGCTGATGACACTTTCGAAGCACCAAACAAACCCAGAGACCCACTTATATTAAAATATGTATAATAAAAAAACTGTCAACCGGTACTGTCCACAATTTACAGTTAATCGTTCCTTAGTGTCGTACGTGCATGGCGGAGTTTATACAGTTTCCGGTGCAGTCGTTGGATAGATGCGTGTCTGACAAGACAAATTCGAACGAGATTTTCCCGCCAAATTTGAAACATGACTTTCAAACTGCTGGCTATAATGGCCGCAATCTTCTGCACGACGACCGCGCGAAATTTGAACGCTACGAAGACGACCATCGACAGGTTCCCGCCAATTTTGGAATACGTCGTCCAGAGGATCCAGGGTTTTTATTCTGTCAATGTTCATAATGACCATAGCCTCTACATTTACCAGACGACACAGTTATACGATGCAGTCGAAGCGGATAATGTTACTGAAGCTCAAATTGTTAAAGCTTCCACTGAGTCATCTTTGGTGTCTGATGATGGCTTGGAGGATTCTGGTTTGTCTACTGAAGGTGTGAATAAAATAAACAGGACTGAAGATATTGAAAGGCTGGAAGAGTACGTCCTGCAGCATCAAACTATTGAAGATGGTACTAAACAACCGCAATTCGAAGTCGTCGTTACTGTTACTACTAAAGATGGCCTGCCTGTTAAACCTTGATTTTGAAATATTATGTATTTATTCAAATGCTTTGTATTTATTCAACACAATAAAATCAATATTTATTATATAATATTTTTTTAATAACTATCTTTCTTGACATTTAATACAGCCTTATTATTAGTCATGACTTAATTGAATTCAAATTTTCCATACAGCGATAGCAATGCTCTATTTAAAAATAGAACATAAACAATTAATCATTGTGCGATACAAAAAAATCGATATGGAACAATGAAGCTATTAAATCTAATTAATATATTCAATCACGTATATCTAACTGTTCATTACGGATTCGGTAACGTGTTATAATTATGTAAGCAATAAAAATACTGGTCTTTATAATACTTTTTTATATGCATATGGCCATAAAATTTGTATCTTCGAAATGCTCCTCGTGAATTGTGGAAGCCGTTAACTTAAAAAACTTAAATCTTAAAATCAATTTTGAACCTGTTCGAGTCCGGTTACATTTTCCTGTGTTCCGATTGCGAAACAGATATTTTGAATTTTCGTGCGAAATAAATTAGTAATGTTTAATTATCGGCGTGCGTATTCTTCTTTTATAAGAAACGATTTAATTAAGATAATCAATCTAAACGTTCTAACCGGATTTTTAAATGTGAAATTTCAAATTTATTTTTCTATCTAGGCAAATGAAGAAACTTTAATTTGTATTAAAAAAATACATCCTGCTTCGTATACGTCCAATATTGAAAAAAATTGAAATTAAATTAAAATAATTGAAAATACCTGAAATTAAATCACCTCAACCGGTCGTTGATTTGATGTACACGAAACATCAAGTGTTTAAATACAAGACCCGTATAAGTACACCACGTACTTACTATAAAAAACCGCAACAAAAAGCAAATGCAAAAGCTCTTTCGGTACTCATTCTTGCTTGGTTCTTCCTCAAGTTCATTGCCGACTCTTATCGATACTTGTGAACTTCTACTTGAAGAAAAAATTATTTAAATTCAATCTTAAAGCCATCTATCTTCCTGAGATCAATTCTTTATTAAAATCACAATGATTTTATTTGTGATTTTAACCTGTTTATTTGGATTAAGTTACCAATTTCCATACCAACATCAATTGCAGTATCAAAATTCGCCTTTAAACTGGATATATCCCGGGTAAGTTTAAAATTTAAAATATCAATAAAAAATTGTTTTTTTATTTTTACTCAAAGTTAAAATAAATTTTAGTTTGCGCCAGTCAGTATCATATCGGCCGATTCCAATAATCACAACATATCCATTAAACAATCAGTTAACTCAAAATTATAATTTACAAACGAATCTGGGAATGTATCCAACTTTTAAACAAGGATTTCCGGGAAATGTGATAAGTTCTTTACCTTTTATTCCCATTCATATAAATGTGCCTGATATTATCGGAGCAATCATTAAAGGACTTCAATCAATCTTTGGACCAGTACCTATAATTCAGCAAAGTGATCAAATGCAAAATAGCCCTCATGACATCATGATGGCTCAACAAAATCAAGGCAGCTTGTTGCCTATTGGTATGATAGATAAGATAGGGCAACCAACGATGCCCCTTACGATGCCTATTCCAATTATTATTGTTCTGCCTTCAAAGCAGGATCCAAATGATGAATCTGTTCAAGAAGCATGATGTTTTTCATAGATGTCTAAAAATTGCCATTAGTTTAAGAAATAATTCAAATATTTTTAAGCATGTATTCGATTTCATTTGATAACTTTTCTTGTATTTAATTATGAAGTGAAATCTATAGATGCCACTAATATTAGTTATTTTCTACTAAAAAATCTTTATGATTCCACTGGTGGTTTGATATTTTGATTTAAAATAATATGTACCTAATATAATATTTTATTTATATAAGAATATATTTTTATTAAATTGGAATTTTTAACCATTTTTACTATGATAAGATACAGCTCTCAAAATATTATTACTATCTTTAATCTAATATCTGATAATGAGTAAAAAAGGTTAAATTTCGTATGTAATATTAGCACTTGACGTATAAAGACTTTGAGTGTTAATAAATTATCGAGAATAATTATTAAGTAAATTTATATATAAAAAAATATTCAAATATTGTATGATCAAAACCACAAATAAAATGTTGTAAAAATATTTATTGATTCTTTTTATAAAAAAAATACATATAATTCACTTCGTGATTAAAAGAAATATTTACACGACCATATCTCAAGTGATTTCATTGAGAATAAAATCACAAACTCAATGATATACCATTCAAGAAACGATCATTATAAGACGATATCTTCTATGAAAATGTTTTGCTTGATACACGTCGAAATAAATATTCTATGATTTCAAAATTTAAAATCAGCGAGCGAACTAGCCATATTTTGGCACTTGAGCATCATGAATTTCCACTGGTCTTTGGGCACTTTGGATCCTGGCATTCGAAGATTGGGCATTGATAGCAATAGTATCATCATCGATCACTTCACCTGGTCCAAATCCTTGAGCTCCAACTTGAGATTTCGGCACCAAAATGGACACAGGATATTTGAAACTGTAGAAGAAGCCTCTTGGAGGTCCCTGAAATTAAAGTTATCAATTAAATACGATATTCTTAACCATGTTTATTTAATTTTAAAATATGAACTCACTTTTTCTTCTTCGCTTGGTACATATTTCCATCTATTAGGATCCTGTACTTCTTTTTCTGGTGGAGCCACATATGGTTCGGGTTCTTTTTCATATTTTTTCGCATCATATTCGCCACTGAAAATTTTAATATTATTTTCATCATAAGGTTGTACAAGTTTTTAGAGATTCAGATTTTTTTTCACGTACTGTGGATCTGGATTGACTCCGGCCAAAGCAGCAGCTTCTTCCCATGCTTTTTGGTGAGCCAAACGAGCTTCTCTTACTTCTTGAGTCTCTTCAATAGGTTTCAATTCCACTTTAGGAATGTTGTCTTCATGATGGAATCCTTCCCCATCAGACCAGTACTTGACCTATAAATCAAATCGACAATTATCAACTATAAATATCTTTGATACTTTTCTTATGATCTTTATTTCAAATACCTGAATCAGTCTATTAAAAGGATCTCTGTAAGTGTAAGCTCCTTTCACATTTCCGCCGGATTCAATATTTTCAATCCTTGAAGATTCAGGGGCTGAATAACCAAAAGCTGCGGCTCCTAATCCATCTTGTCCATGAAATTGAGATGCTTCATACACCTAATGGAAGTTTGGTATTATTATTAATTTTTCTAACCATCATTTGTAAATTATTGTAAAATAAATCTTACATCTTCGACATAATCATCAGTGTTGTCGATTTCAATTCCGTTTCTCCAATAATGTCCTCCTAAAGGGCCAGATTCACCAGATCTAAATCTAGGATCATTGTATTTAACCTAAAAAAATAATGTTGAAAGTTAAAATACATATAGTTATAAATAATAATGAATTAAAAACACATGATAAATAATTACTAGTGGCAATGATGCAGTTTTAGCAGACAAAGATGGTCCCGGAAGTGGTGGTTGAGCAATATAACGTTGAGCTTCTTCAGGCGATAAATCCAAGAGGACCAAAGGTTGCTGAAGTTCAGCACATACTCCTAAAACCAGGATCTGACAAAAAGAAAGATATATTATATTTAAAAGTCATAAAAAATTTGTAATATTTGATAAATAGCGGCAAAAATCTTTAAGAAAGATCGGACGATAAACAAAATGCCACTTCAAATGATGAATGACTTTTGAATATTTTAAAAGATAAAGACTTCTTATTAGAATCCTTGAACTATCTAATGCGTGTATCAAATTTAACCTATTGTGCGCTTTTATAAAAACATGCATGTATAAATTTGTCAAAATTTACTCGTTTTTTGTATCCAAATCGAAAATATTCATAAACTATTTTACGCTGTAGGAAAAACCAGTCACGTGTTTTCTATTAAAAAAATCTTTTGTCATCGATTCACGATCTGTAGATAAAAGCAATAATACTTGACACGAGTACCGCAAAGATGATGATGTATAATAAAATCGATGATTGAATACGGAAAAAATATTACTATATTAGGCAGAGTAATAAAACTATTTTTTGTTTCGCTTAACTTAAAAAAATCGAAACATCTTAATATTATATATCGTACTTAAAAGTTATGTTCGAACACTTTTTCTTTTTGATATACACAAAAGAGGATAAGATTACACGAAGCACGAGAAAAACTTTGTGTTTCCACCAATGTGACCTCTTGCAATGCAATTTTTTTATTTTTTCTACTAATGGCCATACAATATAATAATTAATGTGAATCCCAAGAATTGAGCGATTTGTCATGGCGAAATAAATAAACACCTGCATATATTATGAAACAATCTTTCATATTAACTCTTTAACCCTTTTATATAATTCGCACTGTTCTCATGCGGTTTCCGATATTTAACACCTGTCAAGGGTCACGATTTTAGAGGTCGTTTATGATGTTTCGTTGATCATAAATTAATGTACGAAAATCGTTCATCGAAGATGACCTTCCGTTATCGACATCATGCTTGCGGAATCGCCACAACAGAAATGACCAAACTTTTCAATATTTGGGTATTGATTTTAAATATATTATAATATAAATGAGACCCAGTCAATAAATAGATGAGATCGATTACATTAGAATTTCAGATCTTCTGTGGAAATCCGTATACATATGATGATGATGATTATTATTAACAATAAAAATATATATTCATCGAAAATTCCAATCGAATTTTTCCTCAAGTAACATTTGTTGTATATTTCTGATCAACTCGTCCGTCGAACATTCGATTTTCGCCGATGACTCAATTATACCATCGTTTCGATTACGGTACCGGAATTTTCGATTTCGTAACGACCTTCTCATTCAAAAATTACACATGAAAAATATATGCGATTGTTTCTATGTTCATCGAATGACGAAACACCCGACACACAATGGGCCGTTTTCATACGTATTATACATGTATCATTATTATAGCATATATATAAACCACTTTCGTTTTCTCCGACTGTAATGTGTAATTATTCCGAACATTCCACACGGGGAGGATCTAAAAGCCTGAATTATGGCTTGTACGTGCTTCGATTTGTCTAAGTGGACAATTATGTGCTTTTCTAACGGCCTTGAATAGTTTGGAAATGTTAACGACTTATTTTCGCTACAATTCGCATAACTAAATTTCACGATTGTTTATTATCGAAAATGGAATGTATTTGAATCTCGAATTATCATTTGTGACTATTCAAGATATACGAATATAAAGTTGAACTTAAAAACTCGATTTACATACGTACATTACAATCTTATTTCAATGCATATGAAACAAGAGATCCATTTATACGAATTGTGGGCAGTGGAATAATAATCCCGAGCTATCAGAGACTGTCAATATATGGAAATAAATAATAATTGCCTAATGAAAGTGATAAAAATGGATCCAGCTTCTGGATGGTGTGATGCAATCCGAAATCGAAAAATACTTTCGATTCCGTCATTTATTTACTTTCCATTGAATTCCATGCGCGTTCGGAAAAAACTGGTTATTTGATGTGCATTTTCATCTTAAAATAGTTTCATTGTGATATTATGAAATAACAGAATTTTTAGATCGAATAACATACGAATCAATTTATTTTTTCATACATAACTTTTTGTAAATTGATTTGAATTGTGTTATTTTAATATTTATCACATGTTAAATAAATTTACATTGTATCGTTTGTGCATCTATAGATAGCTTTACATAGATTATCGATACTTCATATAAATCACGAAACACATAAATATTCATGATAAAGTATTGACACATTAAAAAAAATCGTTATTCGGAGAATTATTATAATACAACATGAAATTGACGCGATATTAAACAAGATAACGAGACTTGACCTCTAGCGGAAACTGATTCTTCACCGTAGACCCAAAAAACACCTAATTTTCCCATAATAAATTTGAGAAGATCTGATCATGCTAATACGCAGTATATATTATTCACCTTGAATTTGAAAGATTACATGCGTCTGGTAGGGTTATCAGTTCAGAATTTGCAACGCATCTTCTTCAAAGTAATCCAGTAATATTTTCAATTTATTTCAAATAATTTGAGTATTTTTATAAAAAAATTTTCACATCAATTGTTATTGGTCTATTTTGATTATGAAAATGAAAGTGTCACGTTTTCAAATGTTATAAAGACATTTTAAGTATTTAGTACGATCGTTACAATCACAAATCTGAATAAAATCGAATTCGCCGAAATCAAAAATTCACACCCCTACCACGAAATGAAATATGTTTACGCTCGAGGCAAAGCGACATTAAAAACACCAGAACGAATGCAAATAAGAATTAAGATTCCTATCGATTACGCGTTTCGTACCTTCGAAGCGATGACGGTTATTTTTTTCACGACTTATTTTTAATCCGAATGATTCAAACAATCGACATTTCCACGTACCCCGGAATCGCGAGATGAAATCACCGATCCGACAATGACATTTCGCTCAAAATTCTCCATCGATGGACCAAGATAGGTCGATCTATGGATCATCGTGACCCGGGTTCGGATAAAACCATTACTTTGCGCATCGCAATTTATTTATTTTTTCGCGAAGCGGATCTCGTTTGACCTGTCGGGTTAGGCGCGTCCAAGCAAACCCGTCTTCGTACGAATTAACGCAAAAAACCGGAAAAATATTAAATTATTATATTTTTATGAAAAAAATGCGTCGTGCGGATGTGTGATTATTTATTTGTTTTAAAAATTGTGGGTTTGTTTGCGTCGTTCTCGTTATTCGTGACATAATATGGCGCGTCATTAGAGCGCCTTTTCGACGGTTTTGAATGTTAACGACAATTTCTTTTCGAATGAATGGAGAATATTCATTTGTGAGTCATTAGTCAGTTTTTTAAAAAGAGGGTTAAAAGTTCATTGTGTTAGCGCTTCGTTAAAAGGATAATGCTGTATTGTTGTGCTTTTTCCTTAATGCTGTATAATGTACCGAAAACTATAAAGAAAATGCGAATTCTTCTGTCATGATTGTATGAAGTTTTATAAAATTCAAATTAAAATGATTATGCATGCATTTTTTGTAAAATTGAAATTAGCACTTAAATGGTAAATGTCAGATGTATTTATTTAAACGATGGTGTGATTTCTATTTATTTTTGTATTATCAATTAAAATTAATTCGATTTGTCGCTTCTAGATTTACGGTAAACAAAACGATTTGTTCAATTTTCAATTAATAAAAAAACATAAATACTTTACAATCAACGAGTCGACTCAATGTCGTTTTGTAAACACGTTATAAATGATTATATAAAAAATTGCAGTGTATAATATTTCACGCGATACGTTCATTATGGCAATCATTCTTAGGGAAAAACAACCGAGAAAAACTACATTTTCGAAAATAAAATCCGTGCAGGAATATTCAATTGCAAATATCATCGTAAAGTGCACTTAAAACCTTTTAGATGATATATGAAACTTATTCCTCAGTAAATATTTCAAAGATGAAGTTTTCGTAGAACACTCTGGACGAAAGCAAAAGTTTTAATTAAACATGGCCAATAAGAATTTCAAGGGAATATGTAAATAATCCACTCGACCAGATACATCCATTTTCCGATAAGCGATCCCAATTAAAAACACAAAACCTACATACAAACACTCAATTAACTAAAATGCAAATGACCCGCTTCCATATACGCGAAACGTGTATTCGACTTTTTGTCCACTCCCAGTTTTTGCACAACTCAAAAAATTAACCCATGATAATGACGCATTTAGACAGTTAGTTAACCGTAACACAACACCTCGGCGAGTGTCAACAACCTTTTGTGGACTACCGCTAATTAGTCGACACAATAGGTGTTTAATTATTCAGTGAAAAAGTCGAGTTTGTCGTAAACGAAAAAGGCTGCACGACTTCAATGTCAAGGCGAACGCAACATTCATAATGGCGATATCATGCAAATTTTTAGGTGTCAATGATCGGATGTAAAATTAAATTTATGCAAAAAAAATCGATTGAATATGGCTCTGGATATTTGCGATTTTGAAGAGGAAAACTATAAACTTTTTATGGTAGGATTCTGAGGAATTTTATTCGAGATTGAATTCGATTAATAAATAGACGAAATCTTGTTTTCGGTTGCATTTTATTATCTTCGGACCGAAGACAGGTTTTTCTATTTTTCCTATCGATTTTTTAACGGCTACCATGTCTGGATTTTTTAACAACAATAAACTCTCGGTTTCCTTTATGAAAGTTCTCTTTTTTTAAGGCTTATACATAGTAAAATTGTCTACGAATATTAATGTGTCCTTTAAATTCTGAAGCTTTCAACTTGTCCTTGTTTAGTAATAAATTGTAGAATCTTTGACTTTTATGGCAAATGTATTCCACTGGAATATTTTATTGTAGTCGAGAATATAAATTCGCGAACTTGTGCATTTTATGTGCAATGTGAAGGAAAATATCAAATTATTATACGATTTTATTAAATGTTCACACCGTAAAATGATATTCACATAAAATTTTTCAATTAACACTATTTTTATTGAATTATTTAAAAAAAATATTATTGAAATAAAGAATTCACACAAATCATAACTCCGACATGCATACAAAAAACTATGATAATTATTAAAAAATACAAAAAATATACATCCTGTAAATATTTTTTCAATTTGAACCACAGACTTAATGAATATTTTCAGATTCAAGATCCAAAAGACATACGATCTACAACAAACATTCATTAATCATTACTATAATACAACCGCAAATAAAACCAAAGGATCACAAGAATCTACATATCATATTCCACAACTAGACATCCTCTAACCATTTCAATAACACGATTCAAGGCAAAACCACACAAAAATACCTCACAAACAATACCGAAACCGCAACCGACCATTACATAACCGATAACGCAAAAACCGAAAACACTCACTGCCAAGGCGAGGAACGACGTCTTCATTCCCATCTTCAAAAGCACAGCTCACCACCGACAACAATCGAACAGAATTCTCTGAAAAACCACGCAGATGCTCCCTCTGAAGCTGATAGATAGTCAATGGTCTGCGAAGATGCTCCAGCGGCCGTTTTTATAGATGACGCGGTCGTGACTCGCCACTGCTGCTGGTGAAGATGGGCCGTCAGTCAGATCGTCATCGGAATACCGGCTTCCACGTGTGTCGTCGATGTCTTTCTTGGTAGTCGGTCGTGAGATGGTCATATCCTGGAAAATCGAATTCGATAGTGGAAATGGGCGGCAAGGTCGTTCGGTTGGTGCTTCTTGAAATTTCGTTGATTGAATGTGAAATTTATGATTCGCTATTTATGAGTTTTGCGTATTTTTGTGATTCAAACTAACAATAAGCTGGCTTAATTTTTTAATACGATTTGTGTGTTAGTCTATTTTGAAAAATAGTTCATATGATAAAATTATGAAAATTTCATATAAAAGTAGCTTACGATATGACCTAGACTAGGCCAGCCCAAATTGGGCCACCCAATATATTGTTATAAATAAATAAAATAATAGATTATAAAAGTAAGAGTTTTTCGATTTTTAGATCAGTCTAGTGTACAATTTTGGTGTGAATCTAATTTAAAATTATATCTAAAACAGTTCATATGAATAATGATTGATAAAATGATGAAAATTTCATATAAAACTAGTCCATAATATGGCCTGAACTATGCCGGCCCAATATGTTGATATAAATGAAAAAATATATTATAAAAGTAGGAGTTTTTTTCATTCATTATTTGCTAGCAAAAATTATCGCTTTGATTGAAGCATTCATGATGAGTCTTTTTTTGCGAGATGTCTGTTGATGCTTTTTGATTATTTTTTTTAAATAAATGTGAAATATAAAATTCGTCATTTATGAATTTGGCATGATTATTGAGATAGAATTAGGTCAGACTAGTTTTTTAGCACGATTTGTGTGTTAATCTCATTTAAAATTATATCCAAAATAGTTCATATGACAAAAAATTGTTAGAATGATGAAAAATTCTTGTAAAACAATGATATAGCCTAAACTAGACCTGCCCAATATATAGATATAAATAAAATAATATATTATATAAGTAGCAGTTTTTGCATTCGTTATTTGCTTGAGAAAATGATCACTTTGATTGAAGCGTTAATGATGGGTTTGTTTTGCGAGATGTCTGTTGGATGGATTGATTGATTGGTGTTGTTGTGGGTGATTTAATTTTTACGAAAATTTAATTATTTCATGAAAATAAAATTGTTTGTGGGAAGATGCACTTTGAAACTTGGCGATTTATGGATACGTTTGGCAATGTATTTTTTAAATGACGTAATGTATAAATTTCGGAAAGTCAATAGAGTTTTGGCATTAATCTCTCGAATTTGTGGAAAAGAAACTGAAATTATATTGTTTTGAAATATGAAAAAAATTCTATTTAAATAATTGTTTTATGTCAGCGATATTTACAATATGAATATGTACGGTTTTTCGGAGAATAAAAAACACTTAAATGAATTTGATTATAATTTGGATTTCCAGAATGAGTTATTTTTAAAAAGAAACAAATTGATTACAATATCTAGAATTTTTGTTTGTTTGTCGAAAAGGGGATTTTTATTATTTTTATGTTTTTCTTACTAATTTCATTCATATTTCAGTTTAAGATTTTTTTTTATCTAAACTTCTGAAATTTATATTATACATAGCGTATTTATAATAAGGAAAATTTACAGTTTTTATCAATACTCAATATAATATTTTTTTAATATTATTTATATACATACTTTATTCACAATGCAATATTAGAAACTATATTTATGACAAAAATATTTTTGATGATATGCAAAACCATTATCAATATTGTCCAGATATGAAGATGATATTTCTTATTAAAAATACATAATATAATATTCAAAAATATACTAAAATAATTTATACATCAATTCGAATAAAATGTAATCCACTAAATCGATTGAAAAAATTTACATAGTAATACATTTATTTTAATACAACTTTATAGTGAACGCATTTACGGCTATAAAAAAATAAATAACACCGAATTTGTAAGCAAAACACATCAATCAACACAGAAACCTGTAGTGATAATAATTATTACCATGATTTATAAAAATACATGTCGGATACGACTTCTAGAAAAAAACCATGAACCAAGTCTATGATCCTTTTAATATTTTTAACTCTTATTGTACACGAAAAATAGAAGATGCAATGGATAGCATAACTTAGTAAAAATAGCCTCAGAATTAATGGTTTTATATTTTATACCTTGCGGTCGAAATCACGAACAGGATCAGGTTTAAAATACCGCAAATATCCATTGATTTTTTTTTTCAAATTTTTCCTTTTACATTCGACGAGTCGAATGTAACCATAAATTCATTTCGCAGTACACGCATGCTTGACCTTTGTCAATATTTTTCCGTTAAAGATGAACTTCACATGCTTTTTCATGCCAGAACTATAATTTAGGATGTCCTTCAGATTATACAAAAACTGAGCTTTCTACCCGACCTATACTTAATTGATATATTTAGCATATGATTCACCGTTTAAGTTCCGCTTAATCATTGCGTCAATTATTTATGTGATAAATCATTCATAAATATCAAGAAGAATACAACTATTGTTGAAAATGTATAAACTTGACCCCTTTATAAATCTAAATTTTAAGGTGACCATTTTTTTTAAATCAAAATCGGAACATTTTTTATTGAAAAAATGAGAATCATGAGTATGTATCGTTATTGCGAAAATAATAAACTGATTAACACCGACCAATTTTTATAGGTAAATATATTTTCTGAATTTTAAAATAATATCCAATGAGGTAAATAGTAAATAAAAATAACAAATACATCGTCATCTTACAGCTTGTAAAAAAAATCATATGTAAGAGTATTGACAACACTTACTATTTTTATTTTTTAATTAATCATTTTTTATTTTTTAGTCTCAAAAAAATTATACTGAATTCATCTCACGATTAAAACAGAAACCCTAAAAACCAGTAACGTACTGGTCACCCTAATCCAAAATCAATTAATTAACATACCTTTATCTTTCGTTCGAAAATGAAATCATCGCACAATCATAGACAACACATCCACAACAACCGCGGATAAGATCTATTACCAACTTTCAATCCGCGATGAAATCATTGCACATCCACAATAATCGCGAGTTAGATCTATTACCAATCATTCAATCATCCTAGAGCAAACATTTCGAATTATACACTCCTGCAAGTGTCAAGTGTCAAAATGTCAAGGCCGGGCCATATTAGAATGCGAACTTCTGCGTCGCGGGACATCCACATTGTATGCAGATCGAGAAAAATCACGACCGAAGTGGGAGCGGTTGTCAACCACGAGCTTTACATGACCAACGGTCGGTTAGAAGATCGTGATCCATAGATCCTCCCCGATTGTTGCGGGTCATTAGATTTGTCACGTGACGCGCGAAAACGTGACAGATGATTATCGATCTCGGAAATGTCATCGTTTGACTAGCAGCGGGCGCCTGTAGTGAAAATGTCGGCGAGCTTCCCTTGACTTTAAAAAGTTTAACCAGATGCATGACTACTTTTTAAATTTAATAAATGTGATGTGTTGGAAACTGGTTGTTTGTATTGTAAATTTATTAAATATTAATTTGTAATTTAATGGATAATGTTGTTTTATTTTTTTTAATTTTACTTAAAAAAATTTGAATAAATAAGCCGAATCGATGATTTTTTCATATTTATATTTACCTGATTATCATACGGATAACAAATCACATCAGGATTTTATTTTTAAGTGTCTTCTGTTTAACTTATTTTTTTTCAATTCAAATTATCTCATGTCAATGATATCACCAATGAAAAAAAAATTCTGGAAAGATTGTTAAGATGAAGAGGATTTTCGTGAAACTATCAGTTAAAAAATACAATATGGAACCCCGACAATGGCACATCCGTCCATATAAAACAAGCGACGCATAACCTTTTTTTCGCATGTTTTCCGTCGGGATCAATTTCCAAATGTCATCTCTGTATAGAAAAAACGATTGTTCGCAAACTTTTCAATGGCCAACTTCATCAGAGGCCGCTCACTGAGCGATGCCAACACTAATCAAAGACAACTGAAGACGATCTGGTGGTCTCGGACATCATCGTGTACATGAATCCGGGTTCAAAAACATCCTCTCCATCTCGCATGGGTAAAGGTTAATCTAGTTTTTTTAATATTATTTATTCTCGGCGAGAGAATCTTCTTAATATCTTGTTTCAATAAATCGTAAGGGAAAAAAATGGTCTTCTTCGCGATAAAAGCCTTCCGTACATGAAGAGGTTGATGGGATTCGAAATAATCGCTCAAAGTTGGTTTTGGAGCACAACCATATTTTGTCGTTGTTTCCAAAACCTGAAATCATGAGGTCATCGACATCGACAAGATCACTTTTGTTTGCACACAAAGCTTGAATTTATTGGAATCACACTTTTATAAACTTACCAGATCAGATCACAAATCTTAGGCTGATTCCTAATCTTCACATTAGTATATTTTTTTCTCAAACATTTTTTTTTTATAACAAATGTATCCGACAAACGATTCAGTATCGTTGATTACATAATTTATAATATTATCTTATCTATAAATAATGTTGTATTAAACTCTAATGAACAGTTTAAACGAATTATCTTAATTTTTAAATAAATTTCTTACAACATAGACTAATTAGTGATTATTTTAATTTTAGTTATAATTCATTAAAAAAAAACTCTCATTTTTTTAATCCTTATTTTAATTCATTGGTGGTCAGTATTTAAACATTAATACTGACCATTTATATTTGATAGGTAGTCCGTATTTCTATTGAACGGTAAGTAGTTATCAAAGTACACAGGTGATCAATAATTAAAGAAATGATTTATTTTATAATTCCGAATGGTCAGAAAGAATATTTTTGGCAGCACAGACAGACAACAGCTTTCCACAATATTGGAAGTTTGTCACAATGTTTTGTAAGGCATGCATAATTGGGACAAAGGTTTGCAATATCAATTTTCATTTCATTTCATTTCATTTCATTTCATTTCATTTCATTTCATTTCATTTCATTTCATTTCATTTCATTTCATTTCATTTCATTTCATTTCATTTCATTTCATTTCATTTCATTTCATTTCATTTCATTTCATTTCATTTCATTTCATTTCATTTCATTTCATTTCATTTCATTTCATTTCATTTCATTTCATTTCATTTCATTTCATTTCATTTCATTTCATTTCATTTCATTTCATTTCATTTCATTTCATTTCATTTCATTTCATTTCATTTCATTTCATTTCATTTCATTTCATTTCATTTCATTTCATTTCATTTCATTTCATTTCATTTCATTTCATTTCATTTCATTTCATTTCATTTCATTTCATTTCATTTCATTTCATTTCATTTCATTTCATTTCATTTCATTTCATTTCATTTCATTTCATTTCATTTCATTTCATTTCATTTCATTTCATTTCATTTCATTTCATTTCATTTCATTTCATTTCATTTCATTTCATTTCATTTCATTTCATTTCATTTCATTTCATTTCATTTCATTTCATTTCATTTCATTTCATTTCATTTCATTTCATTTCATTTCATTTCATTTCATTTCATTTCATTTCATTTCATTTCATTTCATTTCATTTCATTTCATTTCATTTCATTTCACTTATTTCACTTACTTTACAAAGCAAGATTCTTTGCTTCATTCATGAACGAAACGATTATACAGACATAGCATAACATATACACGTGCTTCATATTTTAATTAATGCCCACAATAATAGTTTCCGCACTTAACTAGCCAAAATTAGATTAATCAGCACTACTATCCTCCATATAATAATAGCGCTATTCTGTCTGTCTTTCTGTGTGGGGTCACGCTAGAAATTATCCACTGAATTAGATCCTTTGCCAATGTGCGTTAAGGACTATTTCAGCGTTCACATTTTCACGCTAAAAATTATGCACTATTCGAAATTGTAAATTTTTGTTTTTTATTTGAATTTGAATTATAATATTGAATTTGAATTATAAATTTTTTTTTACATTTGAATTTAAGTAATTTTTATTTCGATTATTATATTAGGTGTACCGGAAAAAATCCATTTTTTTTAAGTATAATAAAAATTTATATTAGGGGTACCGGAAAAAAAATTCCATTTTTTTTAAACATAATAAAAATTTATTCATATATATTTACGGGCGTATAGTAATTATAAAATATAATCGCCATCATTATTTAGGACTGTCTGCCATCTATTAGGCAGCTTTTCGATCCCTTTTTTCTAAAATATGGCTTTGATGCAAAATATGAATTTAAATAGTTTTCTAAATTTTTCACCCTGTTGACTTTTTTTCTCTTAGTGAATGCTCCAAGAACATAAACAAATAAAAATCTGATGGCGCGAGATCTGGTGAACAAGGAAGATGATTTTGAACTTCGAAATTTAATTCGGCAATTTTCCCACATTAAAAAAAATGTAAAGCATCTAGCATAGTACCTCCTGGGTGATGTGGAAATCTATGCTTTATTAGATAAATTAATATTAAATTAAAATAAATATTGTAATATCTACAAAATATTCTATAATATTTCATATAATAAATTAAATAAACATTTCACATTTTCAACTATATTCAACGGGTAAATATACTGTCATTATATTGTATTTTCAACATTTTTCCTCAAATCACGCGTGCGATGTTATAACATCGGGCCTACCGCTCGTTATTCATATTGACCATCTAATAAAATAATACTGACCCGAAAAATATTTAAACACTAACCAAATATTTTGTTCTCCTGGTTTTAATAGTCACAATTTATTAGAAAAATAATTTTAAAAATATTTGAGAAACAACAACTTGAGCTTATCCTTATTGAATTTAATTTAATATCTGAAACGATGCAGAATGCGGTCTCCATCGGAAGACGATCCTGGATGGGCGTGCTCGTTGCAAATGGACGCTGGAAACCAGCTATAAATCTCATCCGTATCGGACAATAGTCGACCTTCACATTTACCAATCAGAGCTAGTCCACTTGCAATTAGGGGCACGCATTCAGCTCAGAACACGAATAAATCCTCGACCATTTTGAAGAATGCCGTCAGCCGCAAAAAGGAGTCTAAAAATTTGGACGGATAACCAAAACGGACAGCCCGCAAATAAAACAAAGCGATTCTGTAAAAAACACTGATTTGGGTCAACTGGAATAATATAATAATACAGCACAATAAATCAGGTAATTTTTATAACAAATTTTGTATTTGTTTAGAACCCCTGAAGTATTTGATATTTATATAAAAGGGTACGGCAATTATGGCGTCGATTGAGAAATATCTCCGATATTTTCTCATCGAAAAAAATATTTGATGTCAATAAAAGTCAATTAAACACGTAACTATGTGAAAATCACATCAATCTTCAATTTTTTCGGATTTCGATAATTATTGGTTGAGTTTTAATTAGTCTTCTATTCGAACGCCCATATCAAAATGTGCAACATGAGTTATCATTCACTGTTTCTTTATACGCGTATTGTAATAAATTCGGATTTTTTGTGTTTTATCTTTTGACCTCTTCCGTAACGATTTTTAACATTTTCTCGAATGGTCTTACATCCATCTTCGATTTTTATGGGCATTACATATCTTGTGCACGATTGATATCGAAAGGTCTTTACAAAAATTACGATCGGGATACGAAATCCTTTTGTCACTAACTCTTTGTTTTTTAATCGGATTTTCAAAGTGGGTATGGAAACTTGATTTATCAGAAAAAGATAAATACTGGAGACGTGTGCTTTGATTTTTTTTATTCATAACTTTCATATTCAAAATAGAACACTACAATTTAATTTATGAATATATTTCAAGTCAATATTTTTTCTTTTTAGTAAACATATACATACTTACATACCAAAATATTATTTATTCAGAAAATGTATTAAAAAGAACAGTGGCATCTGTGTTAAATGATGAAATTATCAGATTTGAAATAGAAGATTGTTTTACATATTTACTACTTATTCGAATAAAAATTGAGTAACGATCATTTATTCTCTGCATAAAATAAACGATTGAAAAAATTCTCTTGTTTGCTAGTGATAAAAAACATAATGGGTAATATAACAAGTAATGAAAATTATTCCCATGATAGTGGTTGCATAAGCAAAAAACATATAAATGTAACAGGAGGTTTAATAGATATATTAGCAAATAATGCAAATGAAAACACATATATTGAATATCAACCAATGTGTGGAGAAGCAGTGAAATTCAAAATTCCGAACGGAACATCCGAAAAAAATGGAATCATAAGTGTTGTTGATGATAAAAATAAGTTCGACTGTTATTTTAAATTACACAAAAATGCCATCCATATGTATATTTTTCAATGTTTTATTTCTTTTTCAGAAAAATAGATGTTTTGATAGATGAAATAAATACGCGTATAACCAAAATTGAAACGCAACTGAAAACTGGTTTATAAAATTCTATTTATTTACTAAATATGTAATATGTAAATTGACATAAAAAATTAGAATATAAAAATAATATTGTTTCAAATACACTCAATCATATGAAATTAATATGTGATTTTCCAACATAAAAAATGTAAAAAGAATCATTTAAAATTAGTTTTCTTGACCGATTTATTTTTATTTCCCCCTGTCACCAAGATTCCAGGTTTCTGAGACACCTCATTATGAATCTCTTCATTCGACAACTCTTGACAAGCAACAAAATTTTCTTTATCTTGAGAACCATTGGACATCCGACTCAAATTTGCATTATCAGATTTCAAGGAAGAGTTGACCAGATTACTTATGGGCGATTGATTACTCAAATCTTTCAATAATTTTGGCCTTTCTGTGTGCTGCAACGTAGTTTGCAACTGTGATATAGTTGCGTTAGCTTCCATAGCTTTAGTACGCCATGTTACTAACTGTCTATGCAATTCTCTAATTTTTCTTTCTTTGTTCAAATTATCAACGCTGCTTGCTGTGAATTCATCGGTTAATCTATGATTTTCTTCTCTGAAATTAAATTAATACAATCAAAACAAGGATTTATGATAGAAAAATATAATATAAAAGTTATAAGTACCGATAGTAGTCTAAAACACCTGAAATCCATTGAGTAATAGTTGAAGAAGTGCAATCCAAATTAGAACTATACCATTGTGCGATTTCACGGTGTAATTGATCATTTTCTTTTTCCAAATCAGTTATACGACGTTCGTATGCTCCTGAAAGCAGATGAAAGTATTGTATAAAATGAGCAAATTACTTAAAATCAAATCAAAATAATTATAAATAAAACATTTATACTATTAAGAACAGCATCATGGTGATTAGCTTGTCCAGAATATTCTTCCCATAGCGTTTTTTTCTCGCAAAGAAGAGAATCAAGTTCTGCTTGTTTGCTCATTAATTCTCTATTTAACTAAAAAACAAAAAATTTGTTAGAAATATATAAAAACGAAATTATATAAATATTATACATGTAAATAACTACAACCTGAAAAACTTTATCTTTTAATTGGGAATAACTTTTCACCATTTCTTGACGCTTATCATCGACTTCTGCAAAGAGTGAATTACCTTTTGGTGCTGAAAAATCAAAAATTATAATATTATTAATGATAAAAAACACAAATATGATAAATCGTACCACAACAAGATTAATATTGAAAAATATTATTCATCACCAACGACCGCAGATATTGAATAAAGAGATAAGTATATCACGGTAAAGTTAAAGTTCTTTATTTAACATAAGCTGTCAGTGTGTTCCAGACAATCAAATTGGTCAGATGTGAGGTTTGATATTATATTTAATCAATATTATAATATTATTAATATTAAATTGAATTGTATAATATTAACCGTGTATGTTGGCCTGTTGTTTTATTTGCTGCAATTCAGAATTAACCCCACAAAATTCTTCTTGTGCTGAATGTAACATCTCAGTAACTGAAACTAATTCATCTTTTTTACTCTGCAAATTGATTTTCAAGCTTTCTTCTCTCTCGTTTAAAATTTTAACTTCATTTCTCAAATCTTCGACAATCTCAACGTTATTGATTAAATCTTTCTTTTGTTCATTTAGCAGCTCTTTGAGTTCCATATTTTCTTCTTCTAAACGTTTCAAGTCTTCATTCGTCTTTGAACTATCCATTAGACATACACTTTTTTCCTCAGCGGGCAAGTTCTCTTTACTTTCCAAAGTTTTAATTTTGTACTGTAACGTTTCCAGGGTATTGTGAAAGTTTTCCGATTCCTTCCATTTTTCATGTTGCAACTGTTCGAGTTCTTCGTTTAGAGATTGTATCTTTTGAGAATGTTCCTGTTTGATTTTGATTTCATTCTTCTGCCACATTTCTAATTCGGATGTTAGATGATCTTTGAGTTCTGCGGCAATTTGATTGCTCTTTCTATTTTCGTAAAGCTCTTGTTGACAAATTTCAACCTGCTTACAGACATTTTCATATTGAATTTTTAACGATGAGTATTTTTCAAGCAAATCGTCCGATTGCAGTGTAGTGTCATTTTTCTCTGACAATGATGAAAAATCCATGTTCTGTGATAAACATGTAATTTTTATTGAATTAACTTTTAAAATTGTATGTAGATACGATTAATATTTATTTATATAAAGATTTACTTACTATTTATTATTTATTAACTTCAGTAACAACAAACCGATTACAATTTTGACAGCTAACTATATCATACTACGAAGTTCAAACTAACGGCTCAACTTTTTTTTTAATAATCAAACTAAACATACAAAATAACGGCCAGTTATGTGCAATCAATTTTTTGGGGTTCTTTGATCCAAGTAGGCGCACATGACCCAAGCACACATGACCTAAGGCAGTTGGCAGGCGACGCGAACCCATAATATGCATAGGTGCAGTGGTTCCAAATTTTTTTTTTCTGGGCAGGCCCAGGATTGCCAACTTTTTTAAAAGTCCCTTTGTGAACCTTTACCAAAATATTTTGTCAGTACCAAAGTAATATTTCTTGTTAAAATGATACGAAAATTTTCGAAAGCATGTGAGCTTGCTTCCTGTGAGCTTGACTCGTTTGAGCTTGCTTTCTGTGAGTTTACTTCGTGTGCGTTTGCTTCGTGTGAGTTAGCTTCTGGGAACCTTCGAAAACATGTGCGCGTGGATCACGTGTGTTTGGGTCATGTACGCTTAAAATTAGATTCGAGAACCCCGAGTTTTCAAAAAAAAAACCGTTCACTTACAAAAACCGATTTTCCCAAAAATTCCAAAAGATATTTTCTAAAAAAAACGACAGCACTTTTCAAAAATGTTCGAAACGCAAATTTAATTATTTTTTGGTGGTCCTCTGGTCACCTATTTTTTTTACTTATAAAATAATCTTTTTAGTTTTATTTATAGTCGATAATAAATGTTTCTCATATCATATTTTCCCGTTGTTTGACATTTCATTTTCAGCCGGTTGACGTTTGTCAGTAACTTGACATTTGATGATTTCAAAAAAAAAATTTGGAATAATTATTAATCATTTTTCAACTTCGGTATAGTGAATTCATTCTAAATTTATCATTGAGGTCAATTAATATTTTTCAATTAGAAAATTGAATTAATAGTATTATTACTTTTAGATTAAGTATATCAGAAAACATACAACCAATATGGATACGAAATATCTCACACAAACGGAAGCTACTGCGCTAGATCAAGATTTGTTCAATGAATATAAATTTAGCGTTGATCAGTTAATGGAATTGGCTGGCTTAAGTTGTGCGAGTGCTGTAGCTAAATCTTACCCATCTGAAAAGCAAGTTGATCACAATTTGTCCTCATATTACGTCTTACTAATAAATATTAACATATACAATTTTATTTAGATACAAAAAGGTGATTATATTCTGCGGTCCTGGAAATAACGGAGGCGACGGCCTCGTGGCTGCCAGACATTTACAAATGATGGGATTCAAACCGATAGTTCATTATCCTAAACGGCCAAATAACATTCTGTACCAAAATTTAACTCATCAATGCGTCAAATATGGAATTCAATTTGCCGAGAAGTGTCCTACTGCTAATGAAATAAACAGTACTTATAATATAGTCATCGATGCGTTGTTTGGATTCAGTTTCAAACCACCTGTTAGGCCAGAAATGTTACCACAAATGGAAGCTCTTGCTAACACAACTGTACCACTTTGCAGGTAATATTAGTTTTATATATTTGGGAGATTTCACAATTTCAAACGATATATAAGTAAAAACAATCCGATTTTCAGTATCGATATACCGTCAGGATGGGATGTGGATAATGGACCGCCTGTTGAAGGGCCCATACTCTCACCTGCAATGTTAATTTCTCTCTCGGCACCTAAAACATGTGCCAAGTCGTTTTCAGGACCTTTTCACTACCTCGGAGGAAGGTTTATTCCACAAGGGCTTATAGAAAAATACAATTTAAAATTGCCTGAATACCCTGGCGCTGAACAAATTGTACGCTTGAGTAGTTAGTTTTTTCTATATTTTATTGTTCATGAAATGTATCAGTTTAATATGTCAATATAATTTTTTTTTAATTATTGCACTTTTTATTCAACTTAATACTTTTATTATAATTGCAAAAAAATATATAATATGGCTACAAAACATGCTTACCAACAAAATTATCTATATAGTATTATTCATATACAATAATATATATTAATATAATTAAAGCTGTGCTTACTAATTAAGCGATTAATATAATTGACAATGTCGTCTTATAGTAGTAATATTACAAAAAATAATCATTCTTTCGATGAACACAAATTTTCTAAAAAAAAAATATAACATTTGAACTTGTATAAATTTTAGACTTTGATAAACTATTATTGTTAGACATTATTATTATATATTACTCGTATTTGAACAAAAAAAAAGAAAACAAATTTATACTTTTAATTATATTAATATGTATATGTTGATACAGAATATTTA
This sequence comes from Hydropsyche tenuis, assembly GCA_009617725.1. Classification (NCBI taxonomy): domain Eukaryota; kingdom Metazoa; phylum Arthropoda; class Insecta; order Trichoptera; family Hydropsychidae; genus Hydropsyche; species Hydropsyche tenuis. The sequence goes on along the minus strand of VTON01000022.1, from coordinate 2,331,537 downwards.
TTTATTAAATCTGTTTGACTTTTATATTACATTTTTATTTTTATCGTTTAAATACAAATTATATAAATTAAATAAATACTATTTGCTTAGAATTCTACAAAAAAATATTTGTAAAAAAAATATTTTTATACAATTCGATTATAATAATAAGTCTCATATATTGTGACTTGGAAAAATGCATCGAATATTTTTTATTAATCTATGATCAAACTGTAACACCAATGTTACCTAATATATTTGATAATTTATTAAGATTTGCTTTGAGGACAGCATCAGGCTGGTTAGTAGATTTTGCTATTACTTGAAAAGCATTCATATATTCTAATTCGGAGAATATAGCTCCCTTCTCGGCGACCATTGTCAATATTTCCTGAAAATATTGTTTTATTAAATACATGAACTTTAGAAATGAGTGACAAATGTATGAAATACCTCTGAAGTCATGGTAAGCATCTGCAAATACAAAGCAGCTTTGTGTAAGCCATCAGGTGAAATTTGTGCAGCAGTAAGACAATGTCTTAAAGGTTCCAGTTGTGCTGCAGCACTTCCGATTGCACCAGATCCCCCTGCACGCCAACTTCCTACTACTACTGCGGACATCATTTCTCCTAGCCCCTCTAATATGTACTGTAAATTGAACATAAAATAATGTATAGAAAAAATAAATAATTATGTTATTGATTAGAGAAAAATTTTACATTTCGTCTTTTATGGTGAAGAACGGGAGCTACGTGTTCAGAGAATGCATGCAGTGTACGAGCAAGCGATGTAGCTGGAGATTCTGGAACTATGTGAGACGAAGAAGCAGCTGGTGGTGGATTTGACGTTAATCCCAAAGTATTGCCTAATTTTCCCAAATAATGAAAGCATTGCATTCTAACCTGAAATTTAAAAAAATCATATTAACAAAAATAAAGTTTAAAAAATCATTATTCTTTAAAATACTATTTACCTCTAAATGTAACAACAATAAACAACTATCAGATATTTCTTCAAAAACACTTGCTGTGCGCATCAGTTCATCTAACAAAGCATCTAAAGACCCAAGATTCTTTATTTTTGCACCAATCGGAGATGCACTAACTCCATTTACTTTTGAATCTGCCATTATACTTGCTTTAGAATTATTTTTCCAGCTGTTCAGTTTTACAGATAACCATTCCTGGAAAAAAAATTATGAAATAAAACTTTCAAATATAACAAACAAATACAGAAATATGATAGTATAACATACCATAGTTTCACACATTATTGCAATATCCCTTAAAGTTACTATGTTTGTAATAATTTCTTTTTCTGAAACATTTCCATCTACTAAGCTTGATCCTAATATTTCAGCTTCACGCTCAAAACTACGTTGCATATCCTACATTCGTAAGCATTAGATTAGTTCTAAGTATATACAAATCTGATCAAAAAATATGAAATGCATAAATCTTACATCAAGATCCACTTGCGTTTCTTTCTGCCTTTTAGCACGCGAATTTTTTAATAAATTCCAGTTGGGCAATGCTTTCAAAAATCTTGTGATGTCACTGTCGTTTCTCCAAGCATTACTTCTAGCGCGAGGTGCAAAATATGTAGCACGTTTACGTGCTGCCGTTGCTAATGCTGTAAAAGCAGGTGAAAGAGCAGATCGAGCCGCACGAGCACCAATATCACCTAAACGTATCCAACTAGTCAAAGCATGTACACAAGCTTCCCAAGATTGTACTCCACACTACAATTAATAAAGAAACTGTGTAATACATTCGAAAAGTATTGAAAATAAATGAAAAGTTGCAAAAACCTTAAAAAGTGTTTTATTTTTAGTAGCAGTCAGAGGAATAACGGTCAATTCTCTCCATGCACCAGGTTCGTTACAAAACTCATTTATCTGTTCTAAAAGTTGAGCACTAGCCCTTTCTCCCTGTGCTCCACGTATTAATTCACCCAAATAAACTCTTAAAGAACATTCACCTCCGCTGAAAATAATAATTATAGTAATTTTAAATTGTTAAGCAATATCATAATTTATCGTTTAACAAGCTTACCCAAGACGACTTTCTATTTCATCCATAAAATCATCTAATACGTGATATATATGAGTAAGATGTTCAGGGGCTGGCGAACAAACAAATTTATATCCAGCAGCTGCAGCCATTTCTCCTCTTTCTACAGACGGACTGACTACTTCGACAGCAGAACCAGAAAACTTGAACAAGCGACACCGTTTTTTACTGCAATCAAAACATAAATGAGAATAATTAAACAATAAAAATAATTTTTAAAAGTCAAAAGCTTAATTACTTTTGAGTCTTCTTTTTTACAAAATACGAGTTGATATCTATGTTGACAGGTTGCTCAGGAAAAGTCTTTCTTTGTGATGTAGATTTTAAACTCTGAATATCTAAATAATCTGTTAATATAAGTTGTAACTGTGGAAAAATATAAATTTAATATATATCAGATTTATTTAAACAATTAAAACAAAGATATAAAAAATTACCACAGCTTGAACTCTGCTCCAGTAATATTGCATGTTATACAAAGATATTCCTTGAATATTGTATTTTTTACCGCTGTATTTAAACAAATCTAATAAAATTTCATGTCTTTCTGATATAATTTTCCATTGGATCAATAACAGTCCAATAAGCTCAACAAGTGGCTGAGCATTTTGAGCTTCTTGTTTAACCTTTTTAGTGATTTCAGATTCAGAAGCAAGAAGATCACTCGACGTTGATACTTGTGTCATTGGTAATTGATTGGTGCCAAAATCACGGATGTGTTGAGATGTTTTCGATATGACATTTAATAATTCAGTCTGCATATGAACTTTAATACTCTAAAAAATTAAAAATATTCAAGTGAAAATTTTGATTAGATTTCTATAAGTTTTTTTTTTCAATTATATACTTCAGTAGTTTGTTTCATCATTGCAATTACAGAAACAGCTTCAACGAGTATTGCTATTTTAATTTTAAGGCTCTTTGCATCTTCAGTCAACTCAGCTTCAAATTGAGGAGTGATATCAAAAATTCCATCTTCAGATTGACTACTGATTAATCTTGGTAATTCTTAAAAAAAAAACATATATTTGCTTAAGGTAATGCATATGAAAAGCTGATTAAATATAAGAAAAAAAATCTTACCAGGTCTCCTCGAGCTTCCTTGTCTTTTCAAACTTAAATCATCAGGATTTATTTGATATAAAGAAATATTTATTTGTCCCAAAATACGATCATATAACGTTTGCCTTTTAGTCTAAATTAATATTCATATATTAATATATATTACGTATTAAAAAATAAGAAGTAAATATTAGGAAAAACATTTTATACCTCCATGTCAGTTCGTAAATGCTGTAAGGCTTCAACTCGACACAAATTTGTCTGAGCAGTTTTAAGTGCACCCTGTAAAACTGTAGCCGCATTTAAATAATGTCCTTTACCTAAATGAGTACTCATATCTGTGCCAACTCCAGTCAATTGTTCTCTACAAATCGGAAATGAATCAATATATTCAACACAAAAACTTCTAAGAAATTTAGATTCATTAAACTAACATCTGATTTAAAAGTATCAAAGCGTGTCGATGTTGAGCAGCTTCTCCACACAACCGGCGTAAATCATTACGACGCCAACGCAGCAACTGTTTGCATCCGACTAAACGAGCACGAACTCCTCGTACACGTTCTCTACATGCACTTACGACTGTACACACATTACCGAACACCTATAAAAACAAAGAATTTGTACAATGTGAAAATTATAGGAATATAGAACGACGTCCTCAATGATCTCATTATAGACAAACCTGCATGACTTGAGTGATTTCAGCATCATGAACCGACACAAGTTCGTCTAGTTTCTGGTCACATTTTTTATATTCTTTTTCGAGCTTTGCTTTTTCCCTGTCACGTTGCTCGTTCGTTTCACTCGCTGATAAAGTTCTTATCACAGACATCAACAGACCGCTCTAAAACACAGAGGCGTTGGAATTAATACTTTTATATATAATACAGATGGATAGACTTCATCGTCTTTATTCATTATAAGAAAGCTTCGACGAAAAATGAATCAAATTTCACATTATATAAAAAGTTATCAATGGAAGTGTTGAAAGGGATTTAATGAAATAAAAACAATGAATTTTATAATGAAATGTGAGTAATTTTACGGTTTCGCGGGTCTGTTTGACAGTTCGGGGAGGCTTTATTGGCGGAGGGCTCTCCATGGTGAAGCCGAAAGGTGACTTCTCGGAGCTTGACAGTTGACACCCGGCTCGGTGTGGCCACTTCGATTTGACATCATCATGGGATACCATTATAAAAATATGGGTACCAATATTCGGCCCGTATAATGGTGTCAGTTTGAGCAGTATAATTTAGCATTTCGCACAGTAAAGTTGCCAGTAACAAAAAAAATTATAAAATATAACTGAAATCATAATATTCTTAATTTGCATAATATTTCGTATGGAAATCAATCACATTGTGTATCATTATGACTATTTGTTTAAGGGTACCAATATTCGGCTCAGTATAGTGATGTCAGTTCGAGCAGTATAATTGAGCATTTCGCACAGTAAAGTTGCCAGTAACAAAAAAAAATGATGAAACATAATTGAAATCAAAATATTCTTAATTTGCATAATATTTCGTATGGAAATCAATCACATTGTGTATATCATAATGACTATTTGTTTAATAACAACAATACATAAACTCGAATTATCTTTCTTTATGAGACCATCTAAAAACATTGTAAAGTAATTGATTTCTTTACAAAATCAGTTACTTATCATTAGCTTTGACAGGGACTAGCTACCAACTAAATAAATTGCTATTCCACGCTCTACTTTTGTATATGTAGTATATGGTCCCAAATATAATAATACATATACCAGCCCACAAAAAAAAACATTTAAATTACTGTACATTGCAATGTACACTGGGTCTAATGTTTAGTTTTTATAATAAGTTCACTACTAAAAATGTATTTTTGATACTAGCAACTATTTGTCGGGCGAAATTCTGATTTTGTTGCGAATTTGACGTTTTATTTGACGTTTAATATATTCTGTGAATTTCTAATGTCAATACTGTGACCAATACATTATCCCTAAAATATATATTCATATTGCGATAAATGAAAATAAAATTATTATTATTTTCTTAATCTATTTGTTGAAATGTGGTAATTTTTTCATTTTATAATAATCGAAGGTGTTTGACAATATTCATTGATTTAAATTAATAAAAATTAATATTCAGGTTGGGTCAAATTAGATTACAAACGATAGAAATTATTTCAAAAGGTTGGGTTAATTTCACAGCGGCAATATGCATTGTTCAACGTTTGGTTGGATGAGAAATGGAAGAGAATATTTCGGAAGGATGGGTTATATCGCGAGAATTCATTCAAATTTGTTCGAATTTCTCGCTCAACCTAACCCAACCTGTCGTTGAATGATGAATAAATTCGTATGAAATTAACTCGAGTATCGGAAATATTATTGCGAATTTCTTGTCTAACCTAATCGAACCTTTCGTTGAATGAAGAATAATTTCGCGTGAACCTAACCCATTTTTGGGAAGGTATATGAAAAGCTGATCATTGGGAGGTTGTCCTAGCATCTTCATAGTAGGGGCTTACTCACAATCAGTGACGCGCAGTATGGTTTCACACCTCAGAGGTCGACGGAGGATACTTTGAATGCATCAATTACAAGTATTAAACAGGCTCTGGATAGCGGACAGTTTACAGTGGCTGTTTCGCTGGATATTAAGGGAGCTTTTGATAATGCTTGGTGGACTTTTTTGATGTTCCAGCTAAGAAGGAAGAGATGTCCCAAAAACCTGTATCAGGTGATAGTTAGTTATTTGAATCACAGAAGGGTGACAGTTACGTATGCTGGTGTTATGTTGGAAAAGGTCACGTCAAGGGGATGTATACAGGGCTCTATAGCAGGACCACTTTTTTGGAATGTTATTTTGGATGACCTACTGGTAAGTAATCTGGGTTCTGGTGACGAGATTCGGGCTTTTGCGGATGATGTGCTTTTGCTTGTCAAGGGGACTAGTATTGATGAGGTTTTTTTTTGTGAACGAATAGTTTTGGTTAGTGACAAATAGTTTTAAAGAGCGTTGTTGTTGTTTTTTTTTTTTAGGAATTTTTTTTTTGTGAACGAATAGTTTCGGTTAGTGACAAATAGTTTTAAAGAGAATTGTTGATTTTTTTAGGAAAAAATTTTTTGGGGATCGAACACGTTCGAATAGTGACGAATAATTTTTCTTTCGAAAATTATATAAAAAAATAATTTTTGGCCAGTTTCTTCTCTGAAAAAAAATTTTTTTCAGCTCCCCTTTGGAAAAAAGGGGGCCTAAATTTTATATTTGGCAAGGGCGCCAAAAACATTGCGACGGCTCTGGACTCCGATGATATCCTAACTCTCCGTGTTTCCTTTCGATCCACGGTATTACCTTCGGGATGAACCTATACATCCATCGGTCGTCTTGCGAGGCATCCCACAGACGCTGCCATTCTATAATTTTCATTTTTTTACTGATCACTATTGGTCTATTGGAATTATAAACCAACCAAATAATTAGTCGCCATTTGGTATCATTCAAATATAAATTACTTTACTATTATGAGTTTCTAACAAAGAAAAACGCTATTCATTCATAACACAACTCACTGCAAACGCATGACAAATTCACTTCTTCGCGTCGTGCGATAAAGTCGAAAGGAGTAATGACACCGTATTAATGAATTTGTTATAAATTACAAATAATATATAACCGGTTTGTTATAGAGTATGTATATTAGAAGCACAAAGCGAGCGAAAAATTATAACAGTTCATTTGCAAAATGCGTCGCCTTAATGTCAATCAAAAAATGTCCGCTTAAATATGTATTCAAGGCAAATTCTTTTTTTCTAGATTACTTTTTATACATAAATCCGTTTCGAAAAAAAATCCAAAGATTGAACAAATATCAAAGACCAATTTCGTCCTAATAATAATATTGATTTTTACAAAAATTTTCCTTAAATTTATAACAGGAAAATATTACATATTTGTGATATTTTCGTCTTATGTAATGCAAGCGCAATGTCGATAATAAACTAACGATCTGGCATATGTAATTAATCCATTTACGTAATGGAATAAAAGATACATAATAAATTACACAACCCATAAAGACCATAGCGAAGGTCAGCTTTATGGGCTTAATTGTGCACACTTTGCAAAACATGTTGAGAGTAACTGGTTCCGAGGTGTTGATTTTCTACGTCCGATGTCCAGTCGCGATTGAAAAACTGAAGTGTCCGGTCGTTGCTGCTGATAGTTTATTTTTCATTTTTTTTTTAATTCAAATTTTGAGCTAAGTCTAGGCGTGGTTTCAGGTGCTTGTATATAATTTTTTTTTAAATGTCATTTTTTTTAAATTTATTTAAAACGATTGAAAGAATGCAAATAATGAAATCAACATTTGATCGATGTGTAATTAATTATATGTTTTTTTTACTGTGACAATAATATGTTATTATTGTGAATTTATTATGTTCAGTGAAAAACGTAATATCAAAACGAAACTGAAGGGACTGAAATATTTTTTCGAGTTAAAAGAATTTCATGTTAAACGTCATAGTATAGTATTTTGTCAGGAACGTAGTGTTATTTCTTGTCAATGGATCTTTCGCGTTAAACGATTTCCACTGTATTTGAATTCTATATTTATCAACGTTTTAACTTTCATATTTCAGCAAAATAAAGATGGCTGTCCTTCGAGGGCCCGACGAAATTCAAATGGCCGCTATAAGAACAGAACTAGGCGAGACCGAAGAGCAGTTCGAGGAAAACATGAAAATCATGAAAAACTGGATGAAAAACCAAAGCCACATTCCGAACGACTGTGGTACGTTGCACGCACAATCACTTTCGTTATTAATTTTAAATATTTAACCGCTTAATCGAGCGTAAATGTCGATTTGAAATTATACCATTAATTTTAAACCGCGACGTTTCTTGCGGCATAACATTTCAAATTTAAAAATATAATTTCTCAACTATGCAAAATCGCGAAATTTTCAACATTTTCAAGTGTATATTTGCACAATTTCAAGGATATTACAAAAAAATCATAATCAATTCAAATGAGATGCATCGTTTTCTAATCTCGAGTTCATTCTTACGAAGAATCTCTCACCTCCGAGTACTTTAGGCGGCAATTACGAATTTTCAAGTGCTCTCATCTCAAGGATCGAATTGGCCAACATAATCATATTCGGCGGTTTAATATTATTGTGGACATTTTGATTTCTCAACTTGCTTAAAGCTTGACATAGTTTTCGTCAGTTTTGAATATGTCGGTTTCTCGGAGCCGGAGTGTCCATATTTCTCAATTAGCACATTGGAAATTTAAATTTTCATTATTGAGTGTTGTAAAAATCGGAATGGCAAAATCGATACTATTATATTGATATTGTGTCGGTTTTGTAATTTATATGGAACTTTCGTGCATAAGTGAAATTATTGTGAGGTAGTGTATAAAATGTATGCGAAGATTATGAATTTTTATTAATATGGCAATGCATTTGATTCGTTGTGTTTCTGATTTAATATAAACATGGGAATAATAAAGTTAAATAAATTATTGTGAAAGAATATAAATTGAAAAATTAATAGTCGACCATTATATGATCTGTGCAAAATCATGTATAAAAGACAAAGCCAAATTGTATAGATAGTACGTGTTTATTTTTATATTTCAATTTGCAAATCGTATAGATAATCATAAAGAAATTAGTCATTTCGACATGAAAGTTCCTCGTTTTGCCGAACAAAGGTAATTGGATTCGTCACTAATCGTAAAATTAAATCACGTATATTTACTATTTGATTAGTATTGTGTTTTTATTCACATGCTGCCCTTTCATTATAGAAACAATTGTATTGTATCGATGCTTTGTAATTTTGATTGACCTTATTCAAAATATTTTTTCAGCTTTATGTTGCAAAATTTCGAATGATTTTCAAATCTTGTTAATTTTTATGATATTACGAAATTTTCGCTATCTAAATTTATTTTTTCTAAAAAAATTTAGGTCTTATATGCGTGATATAAAACTATTATGTATTTAAATTAATTTAACTTAATTTAAACATTGTTATTCATCACAAATCGAATCGAACGATGCGAATAGAAATTTTCTTATTAGGAAAAAACTATAAAACGAATAAATTTTTTCGCACTAGATCGCATAGTTCGATCATATAGGAAATCATTTTCGGTGTTTTTGAAATATTTAATTCACGACATTTGATTTTATTTGAATTTTAAATACATATATGGTATTATTTTTATGTCGTCCAATTATAGCATAAGTACATAAAATCGATGATATGTACATCGATTGGACATGATAATTTCCGAAAATGATTTCGAGTACGTGTACATACCAATTTTTATATTAATAGCATTAGAGTAACTCTGAATAATGACAGTTCAAAGTGTTTTTATTATGTACATATAACATTAAGTCGTTTGCAAAAAGCAATTTATGTATTCGTAAAATTTTTCGATAACAAATAATTGAGATCTTTTTGTCTGTAATCGTTTTGACTTTGACGAAGGGCTACAACTTTTTTGAAGTTCAATCAAGGTTTATTTTGATTGTTAATTTGAAAAATATACGTAGGTCCATTTTCATCATGGGCAAAATTATGAAAAAATTTCATACCCAAATATTATACAATTTAATATTTTTTTCAATAATACTAATCAATAAAATTTACTCGTTTCTATAATTTATATAACATTGACATTATTTTTGATCAACGCAATTAAAATAGAAAGTACGAGTAATTTTGAAAAACACAAAAAAAAACGTCCTTTGCAAAATCGAAACCGCTTCCTTATATAAAATATATATGAATTAGAGCTATAATAGATCCTTTATGATTTATTAAAGAACGATTCGTTTTTTGTATACGGCTATTAACTTTTTTTTAAATCAATTATATTGACATTTTAGATGAAAATCTCATAAGATTATTTTTAAGAGGATGCAAACACAAGATTCCTCTCGCTCAAAAAAAAATAAGCGAATTTTTTGCCGTCAGAAAAGATTGCACTGTTTTATTTGGAGATTGGGACCTCAACGACTCTGGAACTATAGCAGCTATGAATTATATGTAAAAATATTAATTATATGCACAAATCAGCATAATTAATTTTATTAAAGATTTTATAATAGTAAAGATGATGTAAAATAAATATTTCCTTCAGGTTACATGCTCCTATGCCACAATTAACAGAAGATGGATATAGAGTGGTATTTCACAAAGTGACTGTAAACGATAATGTCAGTCTGAAAGATGTTGTCCGTTTACTTTTGATGTTCGGTAGGAAAAAAAAAATGGTAAATAACAAAAACTGGGTATTTATTTAATTGTTTTTATAATTCAATAGCTGACCTTCGTATGGAAGAAGAACATGCAATAGCCGGAGATATTTATGTGTTTGATGTGAAAGATCTGAAGATACCATTTTTAATGAAATTCATTACACCGCTAACAAAAAAAATCTTAGAAATAATCCAGTACGCGTATCCTCAACGTTTAAAACAGATACATGTAATTAATGCACCGACTGTGGTATACAGCACCGTTAAATTCATAAAAAGCTTTATGAAAGAAAAGATGAGAAATAGGGTAATTGTAAGCTTCTTTTAATTTTACGATAACTAACAATAAATATTAAACATACTTTTAAATTTCAGTTTGTAATTCACACATCTGATGATACAATTCATGATTATATTTCTGGAAGTGTGCTTCCGTCAGATTATGAAGGTGAAGCGCTTAGTATACATGAAATTAATTCTGTGTGGGTCGATAAGTTGAAAGCATCGAGAGAAAAATTGAGAGAGAAGAGTGCAAATTCGAGATTTTCTAAGAAAAAATCTTTGCAAATAATGAAAGTGTCACCGTACTCAGATATGTACGAGACTGAAGGTATGTTCAGATCGTTATCAATCGACTGATTATTGTTTTATATTTGGTTAAGATATAATATTATTGTACATAATTATAAGTATATTAAGTGCATAAAATAAAGAAGTATTATAAAATGTTAAATTTTTTATTTGTTAAAAAAATTAAACTGGCAAGAAATAAATAAAATACATTTGTATAATATGCTCAATTTTATCATAACAAATAGGTTATTTAAAAATGTTTAAAATTCTAATACCAATTCAACAAATTATTGAACTTCATAATAGAATTTATCGAAAATGGATATATTACAAAAAAATATATAGTAAAAAGCATTAAAAATAATATTAAGTACAATAAATAAGTCTTAAATTGTACCAAAAGTTAATATTTGATACAATAAAATTAAGATCATTTTAAAATAAATGCAAACTTTTTTTGTGTTTTTATCATTAATCAAAAATATACACACATTAAAAATAATCTACTTAACAAATAATTTTTTTTTAATATACATGTTTTTTTTTCCCACAATTATGCTCAATCAGATAGGTGATTTATTGAATCTGACTTGTTTTCTAAGTACTGGTGTAGTTTCAGTAGAGTTTTTTTCTTTCAAAATATTTTTTAAGTTATTATCCAATTTATACTGTACACTATTCGATTGATTAGTATGTTTTCTCATATTTTTCACTTCGTATGATGAATCATTTTCATCATCAGAAGAATCACCAGAAGAATTTCCAGTGTTCCTAGTTTTGCTTATTATCCCTTGTATTGTACTAACTTTATCGTTTTCTCGTTTCAATGAATTGATCACTTTTGCTTTTTCTCTAATTTTTGAAGAAAAATCTGTCCTGATTTCGACAGATGTATTATCCGTCACATTAGAATCCGAATCTGTTAATGCTGACAACGATACTTCAAGATCGTTTTCTAAATTTTTACAACTATCAATATCATCAATCGTATCGAGGGTATCAACAGAAGAGGCAAGATTACTTTTGAAGATTTCAGTTCCGTTAAATTCGAATATTTCTAAAGAATTTTCGTATTTATTCTTCTGAGAAATAAAGATTGAAGATGGAGTCGGAGACTTTCCAAGATAATATGGGAAATTGAAATCTACAGTCATTTTCTTTGGTAAATTGAAAGAATTGCTAGAACACGAACTACTGACGCTGTCTCTGTCAGACCACGTTCGTTGAAAAGAGTCATCCTTAAGATGGACTATTTCAACAGAAGAATAGTATGTTATGAAAATAAATGGTTTCCTATATACAATATTCGATGGATGATTGGTCCATTTTATATCGTCAGGACGAGACTTTTGCCCGTATTCATCCACAAATACTCCGAATCCATTAAAACACAACAGATATTCTATCATTTTATCACAATCTGTCTTTGTTTGAATGATTTGTAAAGGATGAATGTTATTTTTGTAAGCATACACTGCATGAGAGAGGCTAACATCCGATGGATCGAGAAATTCTTCGACTTTAAATGTTTTCAAATCGATTTCATAAAACTTGTGTGAACCCACTATTACCGTATGTTTAGTGAATTTCATACATGAAATAGGTTCAGTTCTTAAACAACGCAAAGACTTAAAAGTCATTTTTAAATTTTCATATTCATAAATGATTAAATTTGATGAAGTTGATGCACATACAAGTACTCGATCAGTTTCATTTTTAGTATTCGATACCTGAAAAAAAAGTTTATAAGTAATATAAATCTACATAAAAATAGAAAAAAAAGACAATATACTAACGTCAAAAATATTGAAGGTTTCTTTCAAAGATGGTATATCAGAGCGATCAAACAAGTTGAACTTTGGAGGTTCACAGTTCACATGATTTTTTATCGACTTGAGAAAAGAAATAAATTGTCTCAATGATGTGTGCATCAGTTTGCCATCAGTATCCAAAAACAAAATCTGATCGATATTTTGTGCTATTTTAACTTTTTGCATGCCATTAATTCCAGGTACTAAAATTAGCGATTTTTTGTCATTGTTACCAAAGCAATACAAACATTTTTCACCACCTGCAGATAATCAATTGCCAAATTATTAAAATTAGAATTATAAAAATTAACCAGTTAATTATATCTGATTTACCAATAAGATATAAATCTTTTTTTAATTCAATCGAAAAATGCAGTTTGTCATTTTTGTTTATTGTTATGAATGATTTCAAATTAAAACGTGAATGGTTATTTGTATTTTTGGGTTCAGTCATCTTTGCAAATTTTTTCAATTTTGTAATCCAATTTTCTTTTTGTTGAGATGAAATACAAACAATCAGCAACGATTCATTTTGTTGACAATCTTCCATAAACACGTTCACCTATGAAACATTCAAACAAAATAAATTTGAGTAAAATAAACATAAATATTAAGCATTTAAAAAAAATTATTACTTTAAATGCGCATTTTTTTTCAATGTCTGAAAGAAGAATGTCTATATCTGTTTTATCAAGGTTTTCTTTAATTTCAACATGTTCGCTTTGTAGAGAGAATTCCCCTTTCGAATTGTCTTTATCTTCCTGCCATCTTATGCAATTATCAAACAGTTTCATGTAAACTTTAACTAATAATGATCCTCTATTATAAAAGAAAAAGATAATAAATATATGTACCACACATTTTTAAAAATATTATGAAAATTCAAATTGTAGTTTCTTACTTTTGAATTCTTAGCCAACCATCTATCAAAATGTCACCAATATATTTTTTCTCACTGAAAAAGAAAATAAATTTGTGAAAAATTACAAATAAATTATTAAAATTGAAAAAACTATTGCATTCATACGTATCAACTCCACAAACTGGTGTAGTGTCTACAATTTTAAGTTGATCTTGTAATGTTGAAACTCTGTTCTCCAACTCTCTAAATAACATAACAAATAAAGAAATGAAATTGGAAAATCTTGTAAATTTTAAAAACAAATAAGTACCGGTTTTTAAATTTTTCTCTTGATAGAGCCGATTGCGATTCATCACGACTGAAGCGGTTACTTATCGGTGTTTGGGGTGTAGTCGGCAAAATTATAATTTCTTTATTTGTTTTTCCAAACAACATATCACTGAATGTTTTTTTGCGTTTAGATACTTCTTCAACCTGAAATTAATTGATTGAATGTTTTAATTTTATTTAAAAGATAGAAAGAAGTTGAAACAAAGACGGATTATTGCCTTAGTTTGTAGAAAATCAATCAATTTGATTTGTTGAGCAATAGTCGCTTCTGCTTTCATTTCACATTGTTGCCAATGATACTGTCGTGCTGATAATTCTTCTTCACGATCTTTGAGCAATGTTTGTGAAATTAAATTGTTTTCCTATAATGGGAAAATGAATTAATTGACGCTAAATCTTATGAATATACAAGAATATTTATTTGTAATTTGCCTTATATTCTTTGAGCTCAAGTAGTATGTGCATATTATCTTCACGTAAATTTGCTACATCTGTTAATAAATGAGTACATTCTTCTTTTAGAGATGAAATTTCACTACATTTAGAATTAAGCTCCATTTTTGCTATTTTCAAATCAGATAGAAGTTGAGCGATTTCCACTCCTTTATTGGTAACTTCAGACGATACTACAGCTTCTTGTTGAAGTATTAGGTTTAGTTGTTTCTGTAAAATATAAAAAATATGAAATGAAAGTGATGAAAAAAAATAAATGGCGAAATATAAATTATATTAAGTAGTTTTTACCTCTAAATTGGTGTTTTTAGAACATTCTTTTCTCAATTTTTCACCAAGTTCTTTACATTTCGATTCGCTAGTCATAACATTGAAGTTCTGTATATCTAGTAGTTTTTGAATCTTTGAATTTTCCATTTGCCACTTCTCCATTTCACTTTTCAATGACACAGTTTCATTCTATGGATTAATTATTAAGATAAAATAAAAAATATTTAATATGATGAAAATGTAAAAAAAAATTAAAAAACATTACCTTCAATTCATTGTTTTGAGAATCCTGCATTTCAATCACTTTTTCAAAATCAATCAACTGTTCTTCTAACACAGTACAAGTATTTTGGAGAATCTTATAATTCTAGGAGGAAATTTATAAAATTAGTGTTTGTGAAAAGATATTATTTCCATTTACTAAATTGTGATATCTGCTTACACTTTGTAGTGAATTACACTCTTTTATCCTTTCTTGTAAAGTTACTTCAAGTCGAATTCGTTGTTCCCTTTCTGTATGTTTATCATTTTCAGAAACTTTGTTTTCTTTTGTGTATCTTTCAGCTGCCAGTTCAGCTTTTACTTGTTTTTCTTTAGCTGATTGTAAGTCAGCTTCCAGCTTTTCAATTTTATTATTCAAACTAAAAAAATCTTTGATTACAAAAAATTCAGAATACACAAAAATTAAATTAGTGTAGAAAAAAATACCTTTCTATTTCCAATGTCAATTTTTGTTGAAGGGTTGAATTTTCTCTTGTTTCTCTCTCTGTACTATTTCTTAAAATTTTTATTTTACTTTCAAGACTACTTATGGTAGAGTTGAGCGTTTCGACAGTTTTTTGCACAGTCACTAATTCTTTAGTTTGATTGTCGTTAAGTTTTTGCAAGTCTGTTATAGCTTTTTCATGATCTGTATTAGATTGTTTTATAGTGTTTTGAAGTGTAGAAATTTGAGTTTTTGTTTCTTTGAGTTCCCGTTCAGCGAAACGACGATCCAAATCACTATCAGATAATTCCTTTTCCTTGTATAAAAAAATCATTGTTAATTTACAAACAAGAGTAATAGAATGAATAAAAATTTTAAAATATAAACCTTCTTCCATAAAGCAGAATTAGCTTTCCTTGACTCTTGTTTTAACAAAACACACTCTTCCCTAGAATTTTTAAGTTGGTCCTCAAGTTTTGTTATTTGCTCTTGTAAAACGCATATTCTTTCAGTGTTTGCAATATTTTCAACCGATAAGTGTAGGTTTGAATCATTTTTACCTGAAAATAATATTGGAATTCAAACATTGAAAATAAACATTAAACTAAAATAAAAAAAGTTAAACCTTTCGGAGTAGAAGTTTTGCCCTCTAGTTTGAAATTTTCTAGAGCAGTGACTTCAAGTTGTAGTTTATTAACTAAATCTTCCAACATAGAAACCTGATTGGACAAATAAATAATGACATTAAAATTCAATGATTATTAAAAAAAATAACTTGAAATTAATTGAAATGTATTTACTCTTTCTTTATGTTTTTCTTCACAAGCAATGGCCTTTTCAAAAGCAGTCTGTATTTCTTTTTTTTCGTTGTTGATTGTCATGATTTTATCATTATTTTTTATATTTTCTGTTTTTAATTCAGTTATTTCAGTAGTAAGTTTCTGTTTCAAAATAAAAAAATCAAAAACATAGTGAAAAAATAATGAAATATTATATGAAATATAATAACGTACCATTATTTGATTTTCATATTTGATTGAATCAGATTCTGATTGCCTTTTCGTCTTGCTCAAAGATGATCTAAGAGTCTTCTCTTTTTCAAGCACTCTTTCCTTTGAACATTGCAGTTCAAAAATGTGACTCTCGAGCGTACTAATAGTTTCTTGCAAATTAGAAACTTCCTCGCATCTTTTGTTGTATTTTTCAGTCCATAATACAATCTGAATAAACATTTAACTAGTGAATACTCAACGGAAAGACCGAATTTATATAAATGTAAAATTATGTACCTCTTTTGAGTAAACTTCTTTTTCTTCCCTGAGTGTTGTAAGTATATCATTTTCTCTCTCTACTGCCATTTTCTGTTCTTCTAATGCAGTTTTCAAATCTGATTCTAACTTTGTTCTCAATTTAATCTCGTTATGGAATTTCTGGGTAATAATTTTCAATTGAGTATTGGATTCTTGAGACAATTTATCCGATTCAGCAGCTGATTGACGAGATCTAATTCGTGCTTTTTCAGCATTGTCCTATAAAAAGAAAATTAGAAAAATATAACACAATTATTATGCAAGGTGAGTTAAAAAAAATATATGAACCTTATGAGTTTCTTTGAATTTCTGCAAAACATTTAATTCGTTCAAACATTGTTCAAGGCTATCAGATTTTGACTGAAGTTTATATTCTAAGCTTCTTATGGTATCGCTGGATTCAGATCGCTTCATTTCAATTTCGTTAATTTTTTTATTTAAGACTGCAACTTGTTCTTCAGTCTTTTCCTTCCATTTCTTTTTGGCACAACGAATTAATTGTAATGATTTAGTTTCCAAAATTTGGCGTTCTTTGTGTTCAGATTCTAGCTGATGTTGTAATTTCTGAAAAAAAAACATATGGTATGCTCCAATATATTTTTGACAAATTGAGATTATAATAAAAAAATTTACCTGATTCTTGCAAGCCATTTCAGCAAGGTCCTTTTCAAGTTCTGATCTATGATTTTCAACATCGATCATTTTTTGTTCTTTTTCTTCAAGTAATTTTTGTTTAGATACAATCATGGCTAATTCTTTATGTAAAGCATCAATTTCCCTTTTTCGATATTCCAAAAGCTGTTCAGTCTCCCTATAAAGAAGCAATATAAAAAAACTATTCTATTTATCAAAAGGCAAAATAATTATCAGTGTTTTTAATACCTTGCATTTGATAAACAAATTGCAGTTCCATTCAAACTCGTATTGAATATACCATTGCTACCAGAACTATGACCACTAGAAGATGTAGTATCAGTCATCTTTTTGACATCATCATATAATTCTCCGAAATTAGATAAATTGATGTCTTGGGAATATGTAAAACCTACAAAAATTTAAAAAAATATGTATTTTAAAGAAAATTGAAGCAAGCACAAAAAGTTAAAAATATTTCTCATACCAACAAAAGGGAGATTTCTTCCATTGAATTGTGATTTAGTTCTGAAATTTTCCAAGTTTACTAATGGTTTCTTTTTTTCTAGTTCTGAAAAATTTGATATATCATCTTGTCCATTTACAATAGGTACAAAAGGAGGTGCCTAGAAAATATAAAATACAGATTAATATAAGTATTAATACCAAAATCATGCATTGACTCCAAATAAAAAAATTACCTGATTACGCAGTAAATTCCAGTGGGTGTTCCCGAATGTCTTATAATTCGTAATGTTTGAATGATTCGGTCTTTTAGCAGGATTTGGATGTAGCAAATGTTCGATCAATATCTTATAGTCGTTACTAATAATTTGAATATCAGCTGGATATTTAAGATGAACTAAATCTGTGTTAGATCCATGTTCGACAATCCTTTTATATGTATATACAACAGTTTTCGAAGAATTGGAAAAGGGGGTCTTGCGAGTCACTAATTCATATGCAACTATCCCAAGAGACCAATAATCACAAGGAGGCTATAAATAAATTATTAAAATAATTACAATGAAATACTTGTAAAATATTGTTATATATTTTTTTAATTCTTACTCCGTGTGTAAATTTTTTAGGGTTTTCAAGAGCCATCAATATTTCTGGAGCAATATAATCAGTAGTTCCAATCGGCATAGAACCCTTAGCATTTCCCAAGCTTGACAAACGAGTAGCTGAACCAAAATCAGCTAGCTTCAAATGACCACATCTAAATCAAAAAGCACAAACTTTAAAATTTTATATTTGACACAACTTGCATTAATTTATTATTATACACACCTGTCTAATAATACATTGTCTGGTTTTAAATCTCTGTGAACAAATCCTAAGCCGTGCAACTCTTTCAAGGCCTCAATCATTTCAGCAATATAAAATATAGCATCTTTTTCAGATAAAGGTCTTCCTCTTCTTTCTAATAATCCTGCTAAATCTCCACCAGGACAATATTCCATCACCAGATACAATTGAGACGAATCCTGAATATGATAAAGAACCAAATAATTATTTTTGTACAGATTGAAATTTAAAAAAAAGTATTCGGTAAAATAACATTACTTGAAAAGCATATTGCAATTTAACAAGCCAATTAGATTTGGAAAGAGCCATTATATCGCGCTCTTCTTCGAAAAAAGCAATATTCTGATGCTTTAAAGTTATATCTTTCTTCAATGTTTTCATGGCGTATATATCACCAGTGAACTTCTCTTTAACGACATGCACTTCACCGAAATGGCCGCGTCCAATAAGATGTTTGACTTCGAAATCAGATACGTTAACTCTTAAATGCTTGAGTTCCGAAACCATCGGACGATCTACAACACAAACAACGCACATTTAATATGATATACATTCGATTGACTATACAAAAACATACAAATAACGCAACAAACATTTTTCAATGAACTTCGAAACAAACTCATCGCTCTTTTTGAGCGAATCATTATTGCATTCATCGTACAGAACAGTCAAAGCATCTAAAAGCGTTTCTTTTGTGATCCATCGTTTAGCTGAGGAGTTTCCATTTGTTATACTGCTTCCGCACAACTGCCTGTTGAGGTAGCAAAGGCGTACATTTATCGCCTCTTTAGTCGGCTCCATTGTTGTTTGAAATGGATACGTTGTATGAATTTATCTGTAAATTCGATTATAGGAATGATGATGATGTATTTCTGTATGAATTTATAAGTTGGATCAAAGTTGTAAGTTGGATCAAAGTTATAAGTTGGATCAAAGTTATATGTCAAGTGGTATGACGGTTGGTGATTATATTGTTTATTGGATTGAAAATTGAAGTTTTAGATATATTGTGATTGCAAATGGTACCTGATAGTGAGGAACGATTATTGGGACTACATTTGTTGTTTAAATGTCCGAAATTTTCGATTTAAATGCGAATAAGTAGTTCTAGCAACTTTAGGTACGGTGCGAGTGAACACCCGTCGCTGGTAACGGTCAACCGTTTAAACCGTCAAATGTCACTTGGCCATAAGTTACGACCTGTAGGGTTAGTTTTATGGTGTTCATTATTTGGAATTGGAATTTTTAATTGATTAAAAGTTATTTTGTGCTTAAATTATTTATAAAAAATCTTTTTACATGGTAATGGTGACTAGATATTTGCTCAAACGACACAAAACACAACAGAACACCGATGGTAGAACACACAACACGTTTCAGGACAATTGGAAGAGTGTATAATTGCTAAATGATCCAATTAATCACAATGATCATGATTTATTTTAATCATACGATTTCAAAAAATTTCGCGGATTGTGTTCTATGCTCGATTTTTTTAGTGTCATTTATTTTGTCAATGTGCTCTAGTGTCGTTTAGGAAAAAGTCTGGGAATCATCAGTAATCTATTTTGATATTATTTTCGTTACTATTATACATGAAAATTAAAAAAGAGCATATTCTTTATTTATTTTTGAATACATGTTTATTATCATAAAAAAATATGTAATGATATATAATATTTAAATTATTCAAATCTTATTGCCCCCTCGTCTGTGTATAAAGTGCTGCCATAGTTCGGATTGTTGAAATCGCTATTAATTCGAGTTAAATTGTAAATTGTTCTAACAACATTTGGAACATTTGCCCACATGGTCATATTGAAAATTTGGGGAACAGTTTTCATGATATTCGGGAAAGGAGAATTGCTTATTGGAGGTAAACTTCCGTACGGAGATGCGGGAGACGAATAATTAAAAACATCCGGGATTTGTGGTATATAACTGAAATTATAATAATTGTAATATTCCGGATTGACTGAAATCGGAATTAGTGGCATAGGTGTCGGATTATATCCGAAAGGTCCCACAAAATCACCATCGAAAGAAGGAATAATTTTAGTGGTGTGTTCAGTAGTATTCGCGTTCTTATCTTTTTTTTCGTGATCCGTATCATTTGTGTGATTATTTTTATTTATTCCTCTAGTTAGTTTGACGAAAATATTTCTCAAATTCAGAGGGAAAATATTGGTTTTCTTAAACAATGGATTAGTTTTTCGATCATTTCAATTTTCGAATCTTCTATTAAGTAATCATGCAAGCTTCTTTTTGTTTTATTACTATTCCCATTAACCGGTTTCATTGTTGTTGTCTTCAACTGAACATTAGTGCTATTAGTCTACTACTAATAGCACTAATAGTAGTAGTAGTAGTAGTAGTAGTAGTAGGGACTAATAGTAGTAGTTGTAGTAATACTATCACTATCAGTACTATTAAGTTGTACTAAAGTACCGTTTTCAATTTTCAAAATGTATACTATTTCGATTTTTTTAACTCTCCTAGATTTATTTTTAGATTTCTTTATAGATTTATTTTCAGATGATTCTGAAGAACCGCTATTTAACCACTTCTCTCGTTTCGTCCGCGACAATGGAAGACTTTCATCATCGAAATATTTCAAATCTAACGATCGCTTATCAGCATTTTTGAACATTAAACTCGTATGCAAACCACCCTAAAAATTAAAAATAATACATTTACTGATTTGGGACATTGACATTTCCAAAAATAATAAAATTCCTTATACGACACATAATTTATTTAACACAAAAGCTCAGAAGCGTTGCACATAACATTCAAAACAACTGTTGCACCCTCCCAAATTGGGATCAATAATCATGACTTGATCAGCAATGGCCGCATCGATATTATCAGGATTCGGATAAGTATCCAAGCCACCACCATCGATCATGGGCTCGACATTCGAATAATCGACGCCATAATCGCGGCCCGTTTCTGTGGTGTGCAAGTACTCGGCCAACTCTAGTTCACCGGACACCTGAAATTCGTTCAGCACTTCTGAGCTTTCACAAAATATATCTGAACTGTGGGAATCGATGGTGTTACCTCGTTTCGGGCAATTAGACCGATGGCGAGCAGGAAAATGGCCGCGCGCATCGTGATTGTTGTTCGGTTGTCGATTCGACAATGATGGCGAATTTTAAATTTGGGCAAATTTTTATATACACGTCCTCAATTATGGCTATTTATTTGAGTTCATTGGAATATGGGTTTCGCTAATATTTTCAATGATTTTACTTATTATGATTCATTATTTTTTTTTGGGGGAAATTCGCGAATTAACCGTTTAGTTTTTGTTATTGAAATTTTATGACATTGATTTAGAATAATCGTACTATTATTATGTTTAAAAACAAAAATAAACAACATTTGCTTGAATTATAATGTCAAGTAAAACGTTCATCGCAAGTTAACACATTAAAATGAAAAAAATCAGTTTGATTGGTTTTAGGATATAGAAACTTAACGATTCGTAATGACGATTCGCAAATTGCCATCGCGAAATAATCATTTCATTTACAATAAAATAATTGTTATTGTACTTTAACACCTTTTTTCCGGCTCGAGTTTCAATAGTGCAAGTTCCGCATCGGAAACGAGTAATTTTGCGACCTTTTCAATAAAGTTGGAAAAACACCTCGAATAATATAATATAATACATACTATTGTGAAATTATTACATGAATCATTCGGGGAGGATAATTCAATTTCATTATTTCAGTTTTCTTTATAATTTCGATTATTATCCAATTCAAAACTGACGATTTTCAGAATGTACTTTCGTATGAAATTAATTAATTTTAAAAATATTTTTGTACAGTAATTGACTACAATCATGATTAATAAAAAAAAATTACATAAATAACATCGATTATGTGACTCGACGGAGCATTTGCTTTTAAAATTTTACGATTGTGATGAATAACCAATTTTTTTTTATAGTAAAACGAGTGGATTGAAATTATGAATTTCTCGTATAAATATCGAATGTCATGGACAGTATAGTCAGTATTCCAACAAGCTTCATCCAGAAGATCAGCAATCATGAAATTCGTAGGACTATTTGTTTGTTTGGCTATGATCCTCTCTATTGCATCAGTGGTAAGATTTAAACTAAAGTTTTTTTTTAATAAAATTTGTATAATTTTACTATAATTCATCTGTTTATTTTAGCAAAGTAAGTCAGTTGGATTGAACGATGATCATGCTCATGATCATCCTCATGGAATAGCTGATCATAAGCATAATGCAAATTGCAATGGAGGAGGAAGAAGGGGAGGTGGTGGTGGAGGTACTGGAACTGGAGGAACTGGAACTGGAGGAACTGGAACTGGATTCCCGAATTTAGCTTTTCCGATCTTTCCCAATGGATCGCTTCCAGCTGGTTTTCCAACCGGATTTCCGAGTATTTTTTTGAATATTCAAATATATTTTTATGTAATATTCTTTAAATTATTTATTGCTTTTTTTGCTTTTTTTCAGATATCACATTGGGTTAGAGAAGAATCAAAATGGCTTTCTGTTGTCTTCGGAAAAAATCATTTTTACGCCGTTACTTTTTATATTTTATTATTTTTTAATTTGGATCTAATTAAATCAGTGAAAATAAATGTGATTGTGTAAATATGAATAAATTTTCTTTTATAAATTATAAAAAAATATGATTCTAACATTTAATTTAACTCAAATTATCGTTTTATTTTGGAATATACATACATACATATGATTATTTTTATAGATTGAAAAAAATATTCTGATATTCATATATCAAGTAATTGGTTATTATAATTGTATATTTTATTCAATTATTCTTTTGATAATAAGTATTATTATAGGTATGTATTTAATATTGACTGATTAAATTATATTACATTAACAAAAGATACATAACCGATGAACTGGGATTGAATTTTTGTATCCGTAAGTAATTCAAATATTTGAATTAATACTTTTCATGTCCATATTTTTCAAAAAAAGATTGTGGGTGCGTGTTGAGTCCAGTAGAACCTCTATTATCCGGACCTCAATTATCTGGATTTTCGATTATCCGAATTGCTCGAAAAAGTATTTATTTATTTTCAAATATTAGATTTTTTACATAAAACACGTCCAAAAATTTACGAGTATGTATGTAAAAAAATTATACTGACTGACAGACTCTACTATGGGGGTGATCAAACTAAAACCTGAAAGGATTTTTTTTTTAAATAATATTTACAGCTTATAAAGTGATAGTAATATATGTATGTAATTTAGTTATAAAAACAATTGTTTCATCCGAAATTAAACAATTTCTACGTTTAAAAATATTTAAAGATTATATGCATAATTTACACCGAATATATACATATATACATATATATATGCATAATACACACCGAAAATTTTTAGATATAAGTAGGAATTAAATTAAATTCCAAATAATAATTTTTTTTTTCTTGTCTCGATTTTCTGGATTTTTCGCTAACCGGACCATCTCAATCGCCGTTTAGTCCGGATAATCAAGGTTCTACATATATTTTATTGAAATCAGACATATCAGAAAAACAGCTTTTTTATATGAGAGCACCACTGACTTTAAATTTTAAATATATGGTTTTTACGAATAAAATCCGCAATTAAAGTCATTATAATATATGTACCATAAGCATTTTGTGTACAAGTTTTTTCGTTTGTTTGATTGATTTATTTTTTTCGTAAAAAGTATTTTTTACTAAAAAATAGTTTGTGAAAAATACTTGATTAAGAATTTAAACAAAATACTTTTTTAGTTGTGTGAAAAATTCAATTTTCATAAAAATATATTTATTAAATAATTCACATGATTTTAGTTAATTTTTTAATCGTATCAATATTCTACAATACATAAACTTTCAGAGTACCTACAATATTTACACCGTAACATAAGGTAACAAAAACATAAAGTATCTCATAAATGCTCATGAATTTATTTAAATTTTTCATCTACTGACAAAAAGTTAAAATATTACACAACAAGAAAAACTTAAACTATTAATATACAGAAACAATTTATAAAAAAAATCTACCAATGGTTATTAAACTTGATAGTTCCATCAGAATTGGTAGCAGTTTCGTATGCAGCAGCATCATAATAATCCGGACCATAGTCATAACTGAAAACGGGTACTTCCTCCCCATTCTCGTTTTGCTTCTTCTTGCCCTTTCCTCGACCTCTACCTCTACCTTTCCCTTTGCCCTTTTTACCATTGCTGGCCTCAGAATTTGAAGTTTCAGCAGGATAAGAAATTGTGTCAGCTGGATAAGGTACATAGTATATGATGGTATTGACATCGTAATAGCCAGGATCTGGCAAAATAGCAGTAGCAGGTTGAGTTGTAGTAGCAGTTTCAGTTTCGGCTTTATTTTTTTTATTCTTTTCAGCTCCTTGACCATTTGCTTTGTTAGCGTTTGCGTTAGCATTGGCGTTAGCTCTTCTTCTTCGTATTTTAAAAAGGTTTTTTGTGCCGGTCTTTTTCGTAGTTTTCGGCATGGAAGTTGTCGGTTTATGTTTAGTTGTTGTTGAGATTTTAGGTTTTGAAGTAGTAGTCATGAATTTCAGGATATTATTGTTTCGTTTTGGGGTCGTACTTCCGACTTTTACTGTAGTTTCATCTTCGATTACAAATATATCGGGTTCTTCGGTAGTTGGTCTTTCAGTTCTGAGAAATGTTGATTTAGAATTACCCAAAAAATGTTTTTTATTCAAATGGATGAATTTAGGAGTCGTAGTTTTGGGACCTGGTGTTGTGATAGGATATGTTTCATTTTTCTTCACACTCGAATTTGAAGGTGACATCGGTTCATCGTCGATTTCAAAATCGTTGTGATCATCTTCATCGGAATGAGTATGCGGTTTACCGGTATTATGTCTTTTATTTCTCGAAAGAGATTTTGAATTCGTTGAATTGATCTTCTTATAAATATCGAATAATATCTCAATCACATAATTAGGAGACATCGCGTTCGTAGAATTATTTTTCCTGCCATTTTGTGAAGAGACGTTCTCTCCTTCTGGTACTTCTTCATTTCCAAAAACATCAGGTTCTTCTTCGTGAGGATGAGTGTGAGGCATACCGGTTTCGTGCCTCTTATTCCTCGTATGAATCAAGGGTTTCAAATCACCAAAAAAATGTTTTTTATTCAAATGGATGAATTTAGGAGTCGTAGTTTTGGGAACTGGCGTTGTGACAGGATACGTTTCATTTTTCTTCACACTCGAATTTGACGGTGACATCGGTTCATCGTCGATTTCAAAATCGTTGTGATCATCTTCATCGGAATGAGTATGGGGTTTACCAGTATTATGTCTTTTATTTCTCAAAAGAGATTTTGGATTCGTTGAATTGATCTTCTTATAAATATCGAATAATATCTCAATCACATAATTAGGAGACGTCGCGTTCGTAGAATTATTTTTCGTTCCATTTTGTGAAGATCCATTCTCTCCTTCTGGTACTTCTTCATTTTCAAAAACATCAGGCTCTTCTTCGTGAGAATGAGTGTGAGGCATACCGGTTTCGTGCCTCTTATTTCTCGTAAGAATTGTTGATTTTGAATCACCGAAAAAATGTTTTTTATTCAAATGAATGAGTTTAGGAGTTGTAGTCTTAGGAACCGGTGTTGTGACAAGATATGTTTCATTTTTCTTCACACTCGAATTTGACGGTGACGCCGGTTCATCGTCGATTTCAAAATCATTGTGATCATCTTCATCGGAATGAGTGTGTGGTTTACCGGTGTCATGTCTTTTATTTCTCGTAAGAGATTTTGGTTTTGTAGAATTGGTCTTTTTATAAGATTCGTATTCTCCTTCTGGTACTTCTTCATTTTCAAAAACATCTGGCTCTTTTTCGTGAGAATGAGAGTGAGGCATACCAGTTTCGTGGCGTTTTTTTCGAATCAAGGAAATTTTATTATTTGCTGGTTCAACTTTATTTGGGTGATTTTTATTCAGATCCCTCTTAGCTCTCATTGCACTAGTTGGTTTAACATTCGTTGATTTTGCAGAAGATTTTGTTGTTTTAGTATTTTGAGTAGTAGTTTCATCGACATCACCACTAGAAGAATCTCCAACAGAGGCACTATTTACAAATCGAGATCTTTTCATTCTCATATTTTCATTTGCTTCATCTAGTTTGTTAAATAAAACGGAAAATTTTTCAGCATCTTCGTTTCGGAATAAAATTGAAGTATGTAAACCGCACTGAAATAAAAAGAATCAATTTACGCACTAAATAAAGAATAGTTTTTTTGTTAAATTAATATTATGCTTCAAAATATACCTCATTTTGTGCAATAAGAATGGCCAAAAGCAAAAAAATCACTGAGCACGACATTGCAATTCAAATATCAATTTCAAAATGCTAGTATTTATTAAATGGGTCAAATTTTTATATGAATTATCCAGCTATTTAAAATCACATTATAAGCTATTAATTTGGTACCTCCATGTTCATGTAAAAATCATAATAAGCTAAGCAAACTGTGATATGATCTAGCATATTTACCATTCAAAAATTTTAACTATTATACACAAAATTTATATTTTTGAATTTGTAACATAATTACAATGTCCACTGTATTTTTCAGATATTTTAGATAATTATTTACGAAAATATACGTACATAAGTAGTTGGTTTTTCTACATCTAATTATACAAAAGTGAAAACATTTTTTCCAACATAACATACACAACAATTATCAACAGTAGTGATTTACAAAAAAATATTTGAAAATTTTTATTTAAAAATAGTAATGTTTATCATTGATGTTTGCAAATCGTGCTTTTTATCTGGTAATGTGAGAATTATTCAGATTAGCCATAATGTTGATGGTAATAATGATAATTATAATTAAAACATGTTACCCCAGATCCTGTGAATTAAAAAAAAACGTATATAAATGGTCGAGAAATTTGTATATAAGAGTTGAAAACCTCGAAAATACTGCCATTTGATTAAAAAAAATTTGAAATGAAATCATTAGGGATTTTTGTTTGTTTGGCGGTATTTATTTCTTTGACGGTAAGAAATTTCATTTATTAGAAATATTGAATGATACAATTTAATTATTTTATGATTCTGCAGAAAAGTGATCCGATTGGTATCAAAGATGTTTTGAGAAATGTTGGCCACAAACATAGATGCGTTCCTTTTTACGACACAACTCGAGGACATGTCGTTAAATGTGATAAAAATCCACCAGAAGACAAAAAAAAGATCGATCCTCCATCACAAATCAATAACACCGCTTCAAATTTAAACAGCACAATTTCAAGTTTGAACAAAACGGTTTTGGTTTTGAACGAAACGGATTTATTGTTAGATTTGAATATGACGATGTCGAAATTAAATGAAGATATGAACGTGAATGAGACTCTTTTGGATATATACGATGAAGAGATGATGATGTCAGAGTCAACCACAGATTTTTCTACGGATGAAAGTACGTATATATGCTTTACATATGTAAGTTCAAATTTTGTTTCAATTTAATTTGTAATTGAATGTTTTATATTTTCAGTGGTTGTTGAAATTTAAACATTTTGAATTATATTATATTATATTATATTATATTATACTATGAATACTACAAATAATCATGATAATATCGATTTTATTTTACTAATAGGTATTGAAAAATATTATCCATTTCTCTCACTTTACATTATTTTTTTATTTTTCTCATAAGTTTTATTATTATTATCATATTAATAAAAATTTTAATATATTTTAATCATTTTGATACACTCCCCATTAAAAATTTTTGGTAACCAGACGTTTGCGCAAATTACACTAACGAATACGATACTGGCACACACCGACAGTAGCACACACAATACGTTTTAGGACAATAGATTGGTCCAATTAATGCTTTATAATTTATTTTAATCTTACTAATAGGTTGTAATTTTTGTAATGCTTGATTTATTTTGAAACGCATAAAACGCTATAACTTCTTTGATTTTCTAAATTGATTTATCAAAATTGGACCAATTAATACTAACAATAAGAGTCTACCAACGATTTGGTTATTAGAGATTACGAGGCCTTGCGTTGTCATGAAGCAATATTTTTTCACCTTCCCTATGTTAGTCAGACGTCTTGAAATTATTATAGGGCTAACTTCGAGGTCTGGTGATAGTTTCCGAACATTTTTTGTGGGTTATTTTAAACGATTTTCCTTAAATTTGTACCGTTGACGAAATTTTGGAAAGCCAAGGGGCTCATTTCCGAGGTTGAAATTCCCTGAATTAAATTTTATAAACCGTCTGCGAATACTTTTTTGATTTGTGATATCTTCTTTAAAAGCCGAATTGATGGTTTTTGTGGTAGACTTGAACTCATACAAACAAATTTTGATAGACTTGAACTCATGCAAACAAATCTCTTATCGACAGCATATCGTTTAGGGGCAAAAAAAATTTTCAATTCAACCTACAAATTAAAAAAAAACAATAAAAAAATAGGTAAATATCTTCCAACATTAAGAATAAAAAAAAATGTTTCACGTCTTGTTCCCAGGACGATCTGCTTTTGGCCGAGCGAATTTCGGTCCTTTCGGACGTCAAACGTAATATTACGTTTTGAAATTTAGAAACGTCTGGAAAATCAATCCAATGATTATTCCGATCCAGTTTAATACAAAAAAAATATTTAAAAATAATTCGAGAAAATTTCGAATTATCAAGTTGTATAGCGCGTATAATTCGAACTGTTGTGGTACCTTTGCGTAGATGAGAAAATGTCAGACGTGCTGTCATTCACGATTTTTCAATATGATTGTCAAACATCTCATCGTCCTTCACGGTGATAAAAGTAACAAAATTTTTGAGGATAGAGAGACAAGCAGGTGATGAGATCTCCACTTCTCGCGCAGACATGTCTTCCAAAAGGTGACGCCGCCCCCCAACATAACCTTTCTTATCCCCCCCCCCTTCCTCTTCTAAATGTCAATGTTGTATTTTTTAGTGTGTTTTATTATGTGGTTTTGAGTTTCTGTTTGTTTCAGTGAGTTGAAGAAGCTGTCGGAGGAAAACTTGATCCGAGGAGGTTTTTGATATGCATGCTTGGAAAATTTTCATATGGAAGTGTGTACAAGACGTTGCACAAGGAGTCTGGCCAAGTTCTCGCTGTAAAAAAAGTACCCGTAGAATCTAATTTGTTGGAAATCATAAAAGATTCGACTACGAAAAATACGGTCCTCTCCAGATAATAATTCAAGGGAATATTGTGGGTCGGCATAGGACGTTGAAGAAGAACCTTCGGCAGCAGTTCGGATTAAGCACGGCATCATTATTCTGGACAGCGATGGATAGAGTGAAGATGGGTCTGCTGGTTGCCAGCTTTCTTGAAGGACATGGCACCTGAAGAAGAACAATACGACAGCCCTTACGTTGTTGAGTCTCTAGCACTGTCATCCGAAACACACCCCTTTTAGCTCAGAAACGAGAGAGGTCAAAATGTATCTTCTATAACCGCAGCAAAATACAGGGCAAATAGTGTTAAAGCCATTATGCAACCCTGCTTGAAGCGACTAATCACTAGAAACTGATTTGTGAAACCATCATCATGCGAGACCCGGGCCATCATGCCATCATTAAACCTATAAGCCTCTTTGGACATCCAGCCTTCTCAAGAATGATCCAAAGTGCAGCTCTCAATACTTGGTTAAATGCTTTCTCCAAGTTGACAAATTACATAAATAGATCTCGCCATTGTTCAATACTTTTCTCCTGAATCTGCTTTACCACAAAAATAGTGTTAATCATGCTTCTGTTTGGCCGAAAGCCCAAGAAATTGAAATGCCCACAGATGATGTGTGACATAATTTTCCTAGTCTTTTGAACAAAGCTCGACTTTACAAGTCATATGAGGAGCCACAGAGTAGCTGTTTCTTAGGACAATTGCTGGGGTGTCTCTATTGACGTGTTGTTGAGGACACATATGTAGTTGAATAGTAGTAATTGTTGGCAGTTATTTCAAAAATACAGATCTATGGGTAAGTTTTTACGTTTTTCAAAGTGCACTTACTTACATAATTATTTTTCACTATTATACTATTATATAATATATCATTAACCTTTTTTTTTTAGTTTGTTATGGAATATTGCGGAGCTGGTTCTGTTTTAGATATTATGAGATAGAGAAAACAATATCCGTAAATGAAATAGCAACTATTCTATGCTATATTCTTAAGGAATTCGAATATCTTCATCTTTACAGAAAAATACATAGAGATATTAAAGCTGGAAATATATCGCTCAATTCCGAAGCCCATACTTTAGTCTCTCAATTGCAAAAATATTTGCAAGACACAATGGCTAAATGTAACATAGTTATTGGACAACGTCGGCAATGATACAAGAAATTTGGCTAGCAGACATTTGATCTTTAGAAATAACTGCTATTGAAACAACCAAAAGAAAGCCTCCATAGGTTAGGGATCCCAATTGAATACATACTTAAATATGTGGCGACCTCGCATTAAACACCTATTTGCTAATGTATTACAGCACTAGGTCTGGAAAATGTTATTGTGAACAATTGCATTTTCAAAAAATAAATACAGCATTTTCTCAAATTAAGGAAAGACAGCTATGGTCAAAAGCAACTGATTGTGAGAGTATTTTTTAAAGCTGGATCAATTAATACTAACAATAAATTACAAATAATATTGAAAATAATATTGAAAATCTAAGCATTGAATTATAAACAATTATTGTTTTTCTCAAACCTTCACCATTTAGATATACTCGTAAAAAATCTGTTGGAATTGAAAAATTTTTAAGGACAACATTTTACACTTGTGAGAAATATGCTAAAAAAAAGTATTAGTTTATTATTTTTCCAGTGATTTGGGATGATTTAACTCAAAAATTATTTTATGAAATTGATAAAATAAGACAATATCAAATATGGAATTTAATCGCCTTTTCCACACATATTATGTACTATGTACATTAAGGTGTCCGTTAGAAGTAGAAATTGATGTATGAGGATCAATAAAAGCAGAAAAAATTATTAGAGTAGAACTCGGTTATATCTAAAAATTATTTAACAAATTATTACATAAAATTGGCGTCCTTTGAAATTTTTATTATATTGTTTGGAATGCTTGAAACAACTTTCTTCACAACTTTTTATAACATATGTAATGTATATGTTGTATGCCAGCTATTGTAGAGGGCCATCCAGATATTGCAGATTTTGATTATTGAGCTTGTAAAAAAACAATGGTCGATGAAGCTGGTAAAAATGTGTAGAAACCTATTTGCTTTATTTCTGTTAATTTATGATGTAAATTATGCAAAATAAATTTGTTAACAATAATAAGTCTTTTAATGGGAATACATGTTATACATCTTGAAACAGCTATTTAATTCAAGTACGGTGAAAATATTTTAAGACAATATTAATAAAAGGCATCATAGTTTTAAAAACTGTTACTTCCTTTAGAATTTAAATTGTCCTGGCTTTTTGATTTATATTTCATTTTCTTCACAACTCTTTGGTGTTTGTTGGATTTCATATGCAAATTATATTGAAAATCACCAATGAATACTCGTTTGCAGATGTCACAAAAGTGTGAGGTTTTATCATTCACTCCGTCTTGATAGCTCACTCCTACATAATTTTTTTCAGTTTCAAATAGACAATTTGTGTTTTCAATAAAACTATCAATAATTGAGATTGCTTTATCATTAACATTGACTTGCCATTGTGAAATATCGCTGGTATCCAATTTATATATGGGAGGAACCTGAAAATATATTTAAAAAAAAATTAAATAAAAATTTGCTAGCAATAAAATGAAATATATTTGTATAATTTATATTACTATTCGATTTGGACATCCTAAAAATCTATTTCTGAAATGTTTATTTTGTTTTCTGGCATATCTTTTAGTTGCTATTTTAAGATTGTTTAAACTTTCTTGAAATAACTTTTGGCCTTGTTCTGTATTCCGTTCATTCTCATCCAACAATAGGTAATTGTTGAATTCTTTGAAACCGATTGATTGAAAAACTCCTCTGGTATAATCAGCTTCGCTGAAATCAAAATAATCAAAGATATAAAATTGGAAATACATTTGAATAACTTCATACAATGTTTTGTCAGTTTTTTTATTATTATTTCTAATTTATTAATTCCAAAACAAACTAATTCAAAATTTATTGTCAAATGTAAATTGACACCGGTTTATGATACTCAACTAAAACTATGTACCGCACCAGACAAAGAATCGTCAACCTCTTTCAATAATTACATTGTCTGAGTACAAAGCGAAAACTAAAATTAAAAAAAAAAGTAAAAGCGAACGCAGGACATAGTATAATATAAACCTGAAAGCCTTCATCAGACTCCTCAGATTACGGGGCAACAAACAGTTCGATATCAACACTTGAAAAAAGACCGCGCAAAGCATAAAACTGCTCACAGCAACAATGTCATTTATCATGGGAAAGTTCGCAGACATTAAACACATACTCGAACTCGTGTGTGTATTATGCTTTGAACGCAACACAACCTGGGGCAATAGAAACCAATTTGCGACAGGTTGTCTTATATGCCAACTTTGTGAGATTGAACAAAAAAAATGGAACGTACGAAACAAAATGGATCTGCAAAATGTATTATGTAACGCGACGAAGTGTAAATTTCAATGTACGTTGCGTTATTTCCAAAAGTAATATCCTATTGATAGAAAACCAGTTGAAGGTGTTTAGTATTTAAATCGTTTTGATTGAAAGTATCGAAAAAAATCTGATTGAATGTATTTTAATGTTTGATGCATTGCTATCTGTTTTGCTAATTGAAAATTTACGAGTTTTCTCAACGTCCGATCACAAGTATGTGTGTCTGATGTTGTAAAGATAATTCGAAACGTAATTATCGAGCGTTACATTTTTTTTACGAGTAGATTCTATCGTTCAACAGGTTATATGGTACATCGGCGGAAAGGTCGAAGAGCAATTAAAATTATTATGGAAAAAAACGAAATGTGAAGAAAGTTTCATGCAACGAACGCCGAGAGACTGTGATTAATAAAGCTTCAAAATTATACGGCAATTTACATAATTTTTCAATATGTGTTTAGAGACGCACTCGACGATGAACTACCATGTAATTTCATTAAACGACTATTATTGGAAATTTGAATACAATATCCTCTTATACGCAGACCTTTCATATATTTTTTTTAATATACAGTGTGTTCACGATTATTTCATAAATTTGACAGTTTCTTAGTCGGTGTGATTAATTTCATAATTTACGTAAATTCATAGAAGCATTTAAGTTGGTCGAATAAAAAAATTTTATAAGCACGTATACCCGAAAAAAATGAATTGGGGACAAGAATTTCAAATATAATAATTGGAATCAAATTATAAGGCATTCTTCAAATGAAATAATTTGTGAAAGGAACGATCGAAATGTTTTTGATTGGCACAACAATAATGCAAATTAAACCATTAGATTTTATGCAATACGATTATAATTGAATTTACTTATTCATCATTCCGGAAAATCGAGAGTGAACGATTTCCATGTTACACATATGACGAAAGAGTTTCTATGTTAATTTTCGTACATATAATAATAAATGGGAGTTTGACAACTTTTAGACTTGCGCGAAATTCGGGACGATTTTTTTTTCACGCACAAATCACAAAGCGTTCGATTTCAAAACGCGATATTTTCATTTTAGAAAAAAAATTATAATAGAAATTTTCATACTTATGAATTTTTATAAGACAACATGATAATATAAAAACGCATATGTAGGTGGGAAATACAATCAGAGTGATAGACATTACAGGTCGAGCTGAGATTGAAATGACTGATATGATCATACAAGACAAATGGATGAACGAAATGTTAGAATGCTATGCATGATTATAAAACACGAAATAACGAACAGAAAATGGGCGTATAATATCAAAAAGATATGTGCAATAAACTGAATGAGATTTTTTTTGTATCAGGACAAGAAAGATTATTCAGAAATATATCGCGAATGTCTACATGTGAGGATATCATATAGAAATTTGTAGAAGTGAAATTTAATTCTGTCATCACAAACATTTGGTTTACTTTATACGAAAATAAGCATAAAAAAAATTCCAAATATTATTTTTTTCTAATCATCTAGTTAAATCGAAAAACGCCGCCATTTGAAAGCGAGCGATTCAATATATTTGGAGCGTATGATCGATCACAACTACTTTTACCGAGAACCATGACATCATGGCGCGATCTCGTTTATTGCGATTGCTTTCTGGGGCTCCATACGCCATTATTACGGACATATCCGTAATAGAGCACACACATTCACTGGCTACGTGCGTTCGACTTTCACCCTGATGTCATAGTTCTTTCTTGGGAACTTTCGTTCGTCAACGGACTGTATTGTTTCGCGGAAAATCTGCGGGTAACTCACGATTTGTCGATTCTCTCCTTGTTGAATTGTTGGTGGAAGTTCAGGAGTTCTTCGACGAGGCCTTCCTCCATCATTTTGTCGACGCGGTCGCACAATCGCACGTCGTGGACATCCTGGAAGTTCGATCAAAGTTTTTTTTTATAATTTTATTATTATTGCTGCGTGAAAAATGAAGAAAAAGAATGAATTGCATGATCGTTTAGTTAACTTTAAAAAAATTGGTGATGCGTGAGGGCCGAAAACCGATACCGATGTCTGGGCCATCTAGGGCTAACGGGATAACCTTGTCTGTTAAGCTGGTGGTCATTACGATCACGAAGTAGAAAATGAGGGCGCAGTCTGCTCAGTCTCTTTTGCCTCACTGGTTATCATTGCGAAATGCTTACTGGACAGCGACCGGAGTTTGACATATAGACACGCGTACTGATGGCTCGAAAGCCTTTCCCGTTGTCATAAGGCAAAATTGGTTCTTATTTTCCCTGCCCCTTATTAAAGCGTGAAAGCACACGTGATAAGGTACCGCCCAGACTGTCAACGTTAGTTGATAAGACTTTTTCTTGCAGTGGACATTTTACAGTTGATAATGATGATGAATATTATTGCAATGTTTTATGAAGCATATGATATAACATATTGATATTATCTTCATATTGATTATTGAACGTTCATATTCAATTAATCATAAAGTTTTACGAACAATAATTCATTGTGCGCAAGCGAATCAAGCGAACAATTGCAAAACCCATATATCATAAAAACATCCCATTATTAAATTAATAATAAATTTTGTATAATAAACTGACAGATAGAACCTTCTATAAAATCATGTTATCGAGCTTACAAGAAAGTAAAAATCAGTTAATTTCATATTCAAGGAGCGTCTAGAGTTCGCCTTTTCGGGGGTTGAAAGGGCATGGCGCCACGTTGGCCGTTTGAATTTTAAAAAATCTATTTCCGGAAAAAACAGAAGGTCCTTTTGATATGCGACGGCCAAGCCGGCACTCGAATGTTCTACGTCGGTAACAAAACCGAAAATTATACGTGACAATGTTTTGCGATATGCGTGAGAATTCGATTCTCGTAAATGGACACGCATAATGGTTTCAGGCGATCTTTTCGCAAAATGATCACGAATACGTCGGCGTTTATCAAAGGTGTCGATAAAATCAAAGGATCTGTATAATATAAGTATTTGGACGAGGAAAAAGTTGAGCTCCATATATTCATAATATATTTTTGATAATTTTCGATGTGTTTATAATCAAATTAAATCATTCAGTGATGATTAAATAACGATTATCATAATTGAATAATTTATCATGCGGACTGTCAATTTTTGTCGATTCATATTATACTTTCACTGCGGCATGAATGTAAAGGAATGATATTTACAAAAAAATTAATAAATTCAATAAATTTGAAAGCAACTTTCCTTATTATCGTTTTAGAATCGTTTTCCGATTCGACACGAAAAATCAAAGTATTTAATTCTGATTGTTTCCAATTCAAAGTCAAATCAATAAAATGCACACCCGTAAAACGGCAAGTATGCTAATGACACATGCAAAATTATGCATGAATACGTTTCGAAATTGCATTATGACATTTCGACCTTAGGATAAATTGAAATCGAAAATTTGCATGATAATAATGATAAAAGTTTAGGGAAGAATTTTTGAACACTTCTGTCTGTTCCTATTTGGATAGATGGCGCTAGAATTTTCGAAATATCAAAAAGTGTTCGTCATAGATAAATTTGAAAAATGAATAATTTTCATATGCAATTCTATTTCTGCAAATATTGTGCAACTCTCAAACAACGTATTTCGAACAAAAATAATATCTTCATAGAAAAAAATGTATTAAACAAATTCTTGATCTCGATTATGATTAAAAAAACCTTTTTCAGGATTAATTTAAAATGTAGAGCTAGGACATGACCAGCTCGGTGGTCAGTGCATCGTCAGCCTTTCTGCAGACGAACCGTGAAGGACGTCTTTTCGCCGAAGCCAACGAACCTGATAGTTCAAGAGCTGCTGCGTTTCCAATTCTGCGGCGACCGTCTGACCCGGCGACGCCCAAACTGTGGGCCGTGTGACCTTTGAATTGGGTGTGCATAATTAAAAGTGGCATGTCAGTGGGGACATTTAGAAAGTCAGAGTTCTACTTTCGTTGACAATTAATTAATATCTAATGTGAAATTGATGAAATATGGCGGTCAAATTTATGCAAATTCGAGAGACGAAAAATAAGAAGAAATTATGGGTTCAGAGGTTGGATTTATGAATATCGATGATAGGAAACCGATATTTTTCGATTACGAAATGGGTATGTTTGAATTTCGATTTGGAATGTTTCATAAACACCGTTGAGGTGTTGAAAGTGCGGAGAGACACTGCTCTCAAATTCACAGACTGCAAAGTCAGTGCACTATCGCAGTAAATTCCATTGAACTTAACCGAACACAAAGCGTGATAGATATTCTCACGTTTAAAATGTAAAATCGAGAATATTTTAATATACGAATTTGCTTAAAAGGCGAAAAAAATCGCGTTTATAACATCGATAAAAAAAATCACATTTATGCATACGAGCAGGCTATGTGCCCGGCGTCATGAGAATAAACGAAATTTTCAAATATTGCGATTCTAATTACGGATCCTTTGAATTTTCCTCAATAATTAAAAAAAAATTTCATCCTAATGGAAAATATATTACCTAAACTGTTCGATTAGCATATTGGTAATCGTGCTATATTGCACGGTTCATTAAAAATTATGCGAAACTTAATGATCATCATCATATTAAATAAGAAAATTGTACTTAATCAATAAACAAAAGCTATTTTATAAAATTCATTATTAACTTTAAAAAAAACTACCTGTTCACAATATAACCAAAATATAATAGACGACGGATATCGCAAAGGTCCTCCAAGACTAGAACCTCCTTCTTCAGCTTTTTGATCAATCAGGATGTCGCTATGTTTACGTCCCATACGACTCCATATCTGAAGTGATCTGAAAACAAACAAAAAAAAATCACATCGTTTCATTCATAAAATCACAACTCGCATGTATCAAGATAAAAAACGCATCCGCTA
The DNA here is from genome assembly GCA_009617725.1 of Hydropsyche tenuis. Classification (NCBI taxonomy): domain Eukaryota; kingdom Metazoa; phylum Arthropoda; class Insecta; order Trichoptera; family Hydropsychidae; genus Hydropsyche; species Hydropsyche tenuis. The sequence continues at coordinate 2,293,295 of VTON01000022.1, read as the reverse complement.
TCTGCAATTGACACACGAGAAGAACTGATTATCGACAACTTATCGTAATGTTTGTAAATAGAGAGCGGTCAAAAACCTTCGTACTGTCAACAAAAAATATGATAAATTCTTCAACAGGTAAAAGGTTGACAAACTCGCGTGAGTGCGTCACCGAGTCGTTGAATTTCGATACACGATAATCACAATTATCGATAAATTGTACACGGAAATATGCGGAAAACGCCAAATTCGTACTTTTCCAGCCTTGGAGCGTTTTGGACGTAATAAACGTACGAATAGAACAAGATCGTTTCACTAAATCACGTGAACGTATTTTGGCAAACGTCCACTATGCGGATTCGCTTTTTCATAGTCTGAATAGCGAAATTGCCAGTAGGCGAATCCGCTAGGGATATGAATATGTCTCTGTATTGGGATTCGAAGATGGTTGAACGAGTTGATGTCTAAAGATGACTGACAATGAGAAGCATTCATGTCGACGTAATCAGTGTATGAAAATTGTGTCAATTAAAAGGGTTCCGGTGATGAGAATGCGCTTCGAATGCAAGCGCTCCGATGCTTCCCGGATACTTGTGATTTTTTTCTTTTTTTTTGGATCATATGTGAAATATTGAATGTCTCGTTAATTAGGTGTATGTTTCTTTGGTATGTTAAAAAATTTAATTAATACAATATTTATTTTTCGAGTTCGTATATAAAAATATTTTTTATGATAATGGCCAATGCAAAAAAGTTCAAATTAATATTTATACAGATCTTAAGTATCCTTTTTTTATGAATTAATATTACTGCATAATTATTTACGAATAATATTTTAGTTTACAAAATTTTTAAATGAATTCAGAAATAATTTAAATTTTTCCTCCTACCAGTTCAATTTCCTCATTAATTTTCAAGACTACGCCCAAACTTATTTCGTGTAATAACAAAGGAAACCCCACCTTTCACAACCAATCCATTTTATACGTCACTAGGCCGGCCTAGTCGCGCACCTAACTCAATTTTCTCACAACTAGGCTGACCCATCTAGTTACCAAACAATTTACATATCGTCATCATCGCAAGCGAAAATACGATATTTATCGAAATCTTACACATTTTATACATATAAGAAGCAAGCTTCAATAAAATCAAATGTTTATTACGTCTATGCACAGACTGCGTCATTTATCGCTTAACTTTGTTGCGTTTTTTAATTTTAAATATAAGACTAATTCATATCTATTAAAAGAAAAAAAAAACTATTATTACAAGTAGGTACACCCGATCCCCTTTTTAAATGGGGGATACGTTCCAGAGACTACCGTGTAAAAAAATGTATGGTGACCATACGAAAATTGGAAATAGGTTCCATCACTATATTTGGATAGAACTTCCATCCAAATGTACTTTAAAAAAATGTGTAATGTGAAAAATTTTCACCAAATAAAATCATCAAAAAACATCGAAAATTTTTATTTAATAACTATAATTACATAAATATAATTATATCAGTATACTAGCCTGCGCCGAATCTTACCATTGTGGCATAATATATTTTTTAATTATTTTTGTACCGTGTTAAAGTGAAAAATCCGTGTAAAAAATAGTCGATTCTTCTTCATTGAACCGTATTATTTCGGAACCGTGTAAAAAGAGAATTGGAGTATACAATTATATACTTGGACTAGTCCGGCCTAGTCAAATCCTGGCACCGCTAAACGGAAGCCAAAAAAATAATAGGTTATTCTCCTTCATTGAACCGTGTAAAGAGGATTAGGAGTACACAATTATATACTTGGACTAGTCCGGCCTAGTTAGATCCTGGCACCGCTAAACGGAAGCCGAAAAAATAATAGGCTATTCTTCTTCATTGAACCGTGTAAAAAGAGGATTAGGAATACACAATTATATACTTGGACTAGTCCGGCCTAGTTAAATCCTGGCCCCGCTAAACGGAAGCCAATCAAAAATTCATAGCGAAACTGAACATTTAAAATTCAAATACATGCAAAATCCACACAAAAACCCAAAACAATAGGCCACGACCAAAAGAGCCGCCATAGCAACAGCGCGACCTACCATCACACGGCGACGCCTCGCGATTTGCATAGCCGCCTAGAGCGGCGCTTCTCAAACTTTTCCCATCTCTCTCCCCCCAATCTAGGCTCTTCTATGGCCGACCTTCGCCGAGAACGGATACCGGTCGCGGGCGGCTTCATTCATCTTCGCGCACGTTCAAGGAAAACCTCCTATTGCGTACGACGCGTAACTGAATACGTAATCGGCGGCAACACCTGTTCTATGGCGGAAATTGCCCGCGAATTTACGAATCTGAAAATCGGTTGAAAAACTTCTGTGGGTGCGTGTGCGTGTGTGTAGTTTGAATTTTCGAAATTTTCGAATGACGCAATCGGAGCGCGCATTTTAGATTCGGCCGGGTCGTTGAAATGTCGTACGATGTAAATTTTTTCAAATATCTATTACTAGATTTTTTTTGACGTGCGATTTAATTGGATGTCTGGTATAAGCGGTTCGAATAAAACGTTAAATTAATTGAAATTTCAGGTGCAATATGTAATTGGAATTGTTTTTAAAGCAATTCAGGTTATCGACCAAATAAATAAACATCCATATCAATATTATTCTTCAGATAAGATATCGCTTATTTGCATTAAAATTAGCATCGGTTTTTCAAAAGCGAACAATTCGAAAGATGTTATGAATCTGTATCATTCGTTCGTTCGCATCTGACCGAAGAAATATGGAAATCGAGTACGTCGAATCGATTTCGTCCCCTTCTTGTATTGAATACATAAACGTTTTGTCATTATGCAAATTCGTGGCGAAAACCTCTTTTATAACCGCGGACACAGTTCGAGCACCATCTGTTCCTCGGGCTCGATATTTCACCGCAACCCTCTTCGAGTGTTGGATTTCGCAAACCGGAGGTGCCTCGAGGACATCATCGATTGTGCCATTGACTTATAGAAGATGTTTCGGGTATGAAAGAAATTCAATTGTGCTCTGTAATTCGATAGGGGAGTCGTGTCTCGTTTTTCCGGACGGCGGTTCGTCAAATCGGCGACATTCAAAAGTATTAGGTTCCCGCGCTGAATAATTAATCTGACGTGGGTGTTATATGTCAAGGACGTTCTTTCTAACTATTTAATGTTTAATTTATTCCAGACCGCATACTTTTTCGTTTCGGTGTGTATTGATTGGCGACGTTTTTGAATTTTTATCTTATTTTTAATACGGTACAAACTGGTCGTAGACGTTTCAGGAAGTGAGATTTGTCACTGTTATATGTCAACGAGCTCAAATTATAATTTTGCCATAAGTATCGATATGGAAACGATGCGAAATTTATGTGATTCCTGTTTTCAGTAGGCACGATCGTAAAATTTATTTGGATTTTAATTTTTTTTTTTTTAATAAAGCCCTTTAACGACGCTAACTAATCACTATTTGAAAACAAAATAATGATATATTTTGCACCTGTCGATAATTCTTACATATGATTTTAAAGATATTCGTATAAATTTTTGTACTCGACCTAATTCTTTCTAAAGATAATAACACCTTTATGAATGATAAAAAATTACTTATACAACTAAAAAGTTCATTGAAATTTATTATCAATATAAATAAGTCATAGATCATTTTATTCGTGATTGATTTTCAGATCAAGGTAATAAATTTATAATGATGAATTTATTGAAGAAAGTCAACGAAAATCAACATTGTCAGATGGTTTAATTTTTATTAATATATAATACAGTTAATAGAAGAATAAAATTCTCGAAAACGAATATAATAAAGAATAGTTTCAATATTAAACTGCTTAAGAGTTATCTATTTTTTATATCCATTATCCACAAAGGAAAATGTTATAAAAATAAATCTGTTTTTAACATGAATAAAACTTTTAAGCAATACAATTTGATTAAATAATTATATACAAAAAAATGATCAATTAAATCAAATCCCAACACAAAACCAATCAAATAAACCTACTTTATAATTCAACGGACTTTTTAATACGTTTTTTTCCCGAATGCAAGAAATTAAACTGAAAAGAATCATACAATTAAATCAAAATTGAAAAAAACCGTAATCAACATCCGTGACACGTACGCAAGGGCGAACTCGACTCGCTCGCGGGGTAAGTTTGCAATAACTCGGTTACGCTAGCTTCTGAAATCACTGAACCGCGACGGCTATTTACTTGAAAACGAAAAAAAATTACCGCTCACCAACACGCCCGTAAATGGTAATAATGGTAAAAATTCGTCTAGACGGGCGTTCGTGTAAAATCGAGCCGGCGATAGTGCAATCGCTCAGGTGAATTACCCGGGAAATCCTTGACTTCGCTTTATTTATGGCCGCGTGTCTGAAAGTTAATACCATTATGTGTTTTTTTTTAATGTCCGTATTTTTTGTCGATAGAAAGAATCGTCTGAAAATTGGGCGAAATGCGTTTTTTACGTAGGCTAACGCTATCGTCCTGTTTCGGTCGTGACTTCGTCTATCGAGGAATGTGAAACGTGTTACATATATCACCTATGATTTGTAAATGTTCGATATTCGGATAAAAAATACATTAAAAGTCAAATATACGTAATAAATATCGGCTAATTAATAATGGTATTGAGCTAATATCCGATTCAATGCCAGACGGGTTTAATAGTTGTATCGAATGTCAGAAATTTGTTTATTATGTAAATCGAAATAATAAATACATGTGTGAAATTCGAAATTTAAATAGTACAATTTTATAATAGCTGATTAAATCGATTATGAAAACGATAATTAAAAATGTCGAAGAACTTTGAACGATACGATAGTCTCGATAATCGAAGGTTGATTGCCTTTTGAAAAAGCCTATGAAATTCACTGAATTAAAATTTATCGTTCGGTTAAAAATTCTAAAAAAATATATGTACATTTTGTGAATACGATATGCATTGAAATATCTTCAATTCACTCGGGACATTTTCCGTTATTCACCCCAGAACAATAAACAGGAAAAGAAATACGAGCTTATCACCAACATACATAATCGGCGCATACACACACAGGAAAAAAGTAATAAATTCAAAGGCATAGAAAAAATAAAAATTCTCTAACGTTTTCTGCATATTATTTCAATTATAAATTTATAAGAGCGTTGAATCGATTTCCTAGCCGACGCGTACACGACACATAGGAAGCGATCGCAAAGCAATTCCTAAGCTTTTTGGGTGTCGTCGAATTCGTATTTGGAATAGAAATGAGGTTTTTGAACCCGAAACGTCTCATGGAGTCCAATTATCCAGTTTGGACAGTATGATAAGTATTGTACTTTTGGGTACAGAGCAACCGCACAATACATCAGCGATGGACAGACAGACGGACAGACAAACGGACGGACGTGGTGATGAATAATTTTCAAAATAATTAAGGACCATCACGTAAAATAACGTGACTGAAATGACGAAGAGTTTAAGCACGTGAAAATTTTTCGGCAAAAGTATCTTCTACACTGGACCCTTGTTGTATGTTATGTTTACAAGCGAACAATAAAAGTTGAATCGACGCGGCAAAAATTAGTAATTAATAATGATTTTTTTATATGATTGAATCAATTTTGAATTTCTCACAAAAAAACAGAGACATCTATACGATAGAATGGACAAATGTTAAGCCTGAAATAAGTTGGAAATTTATTTGGAGAACTGAAATACATATGTAGCAAATTTTAAACAATAATCTAAAAACTCGTATGAGACCGAACGACGTATTATCAAGTCGAATCGAACACATCTGAATTCGAGAACCTTGAGGCTTCTAATAAGAATCTAAATAGAAGTCGTTACGTGAAGCAGGTGCTTGTCCCAATGCGCCATTATATTTGGAAACTTATACACCTGTCTTTTTAATAATTTTTCGGATACGTACGAGTCGTCGAACTCGATTGATTTGAAGAAGGACAAAACGAAACTCGATCTGGAAGGTTAGTGATACGAAAAGACATCATATTATCATATTATATTTACATACTCACGTACGATGATGCGCTGACCAACGCGTAGTTGTCATAAATACGCACATTATAACGCTGAAATAGACTTTTCAGATTCTTGTCAATACGATGATAAAACATGGGTTTTTAAATGAGTACTTTTGCACGGACGTGTCAAGAATGTGAAAATAATGACAGGTGCTCAATTCTGAGGAAGACGCTTTTTTTGTTCAAACAAATCAAATAAATATTAATTACACAAAAATTTGAATCATTCTGAAAGGAATTTCCGTATTTGGAATGTTTTTCAATTAATTCCTAATTCGGAAACAAATTTAAATATTTTCAGTACTCCATAAATTTTACCTTCAGTCATTTACATACCTTAAACCCTTTCAGGGGATTTTATTACTTCGATTTCAATTTGAAAAAAGATACATAGCTACATCGATACGATCCAATTAATCAGATATATAAATCAAACCCAACATATCACAACCAACTTCAAAGAGGCATTACACATCACACGTCCACCACGTAGCAAAATACCGTATTTTTTCAGCCTCTGCAAACTCCAGCGCAAGTTGCATAACATTTTCCATATTTTTTTTCATCATAAATATTAAAAACTATAATGACGGCGTCGTCTGGGCACGCGCTCGCTCGCGCCAAAGCCTCCGTCCAGAGTGGCATTTCCTGTACGAGGGTCAATAATTACCGATGGTTTTCTTGCACCTGTTGTCCGAGGAATATACACGCGATCTACAATATATCCGTGCATGTGAGGAGAGCAGAATCAAAATCCACAATTTGCGTAATTGGGTGGAAATGGAATATTCATCGTTTCCTTTATCGTTGAAATTTCAGTCATAAGTATGGATTTTTGTATTCAGGATTTTCTGTATAAAATTTTGTTGCTATGCAGATATGGTGGCTTTTAATTTCGATTATTTTGGGGAAAATAATGATTGAGGCCTTCGTTTAAAATTGCTACTTCTATGTTGCTCGAGATTTTTTTTTTCAATTTGTAGTTCTTAGTTGGCAGTTTTTTTTAGAAAAGGCCTTGTTTTGTAATGGGTGTTACGTAGACTGCATATGATAAAAATCACGATGATTTACAACGTGAATAAAAATAACGTGAAGTTAATCAAAGAAATAATTAATTTAATTACAATCAATTCAATTCAACATCCATTGCAGAACAACGTTTATCTAGTATACCTTTGAAATTTCGAGTATTTTTATTCACAATACTAGGAACTAAATTCCCAGACAAAAATTCGATTTTGAAATCTTCGAATTAATAAAGGAATGACTAATATAATCCAAAGATACCCGAATTCTAATGTGACTAATCCAGGGATTTTAGAATCAAATTTTCGATCGAAATTCTAAGATTCGAATTTCAAAATTAAATTTCCTATTAAATGGTATACAATCAAAGCTACATACTTATCGCTTAACTCAAGTGATTTACTACCAGTTTGCTAAATTGATAATTGTTCCTTTTGATTCCATTCACTCTGCATATAATGAAATAAAAATGAACATAAACCTAAGAACCTCAACCGCAGGGAATCCCTTAAAAAAATGCCTCTAAAATACTCGGAATTGAATCGCAATCGAAAGGTGGTCGCCGTAATTCTGCAAGGTCTCCCTATACGATAGGAATTGAATATATACTTTTTTTTTATATAATTACGACATTTGGAAATTAATCGAATTTTAATTCGAAGGCCGCCGTTTATCGGGTTCACTATACAATACAGAATATGCGAAAAGTCTTGTGTTATTTTGTTTTAATATCGCAAGTTGCATCTCGCTGGTTGGTATTATCGAAACATCTGCACCGCATAATGTTTATTGCGCTTTTAATAAAAGCAGCTGGAAATTCACTTGTAATGGATTAACCCATATTATAATTGCGTTGTCCGATAAAAATTGTGACTTATATTACCGAATAATGCATACGAAATTTTGAAGAGTAGAATATAAAATGTGGTAATTGAAAAACTCGTGTATTCCCATAAAAATTTAACGAGAATACAATAGGTTTACGTGAAATGAAAAAAAAGATAATAAATTAAGCAGTATATCACAATGATCAAGATTTTGACAGGGAATGAAACAATAATGAAAACGAGTAGTATGTAAAGAGCGGGTACGTTAAAAATGAACAAAATAATTAAAAATGATTTATTGTGATATACGTAGCGGAACATCACGATGAAAAGTGATAATGTTTTAACGATAAATTGTGCAAAACATATAAAATAATTGATGTAAATCAGTGTACTGATTAGACTTATACTAACTAGTGAAAAATATATTATAGAAATTGAGAATACGTAAAATCAAGAATATTAAAATAAATGAAAGCTCGAGAATTGAATGTGTTAAGTAATTTACAGAGAGACAGACGTCAAAATCCTAGATCTTCAAGAATAGGAAGCGCGCATCATCATCATTTGTGACCCACTTAATTTTTTTCTCTAAACAAAAAATAGACAACGCTAATATTGTCAGAAGGATACACAGAAACATAAAACTCACGAAGGGACGATCATTAGCTAAAATAGTTGATTTATGTCTAGATATCACATGAAAAAATACACTACCTTTGTAAAACAAGTTTATAAAAGATAAGTGTCTGTCTTTTCATTTCCCTAATTAAATAATTTTTGAAAATCCGAAAGTGAAAAATTAGACCTAAATTCAATATAGAGTAATAGTAAAAAAAAGAGATATTAAAATATTTTAATTTGCATATCATTCATCATGATTACAGATACAGAATAATCTTTGCCAGGGAATTTTAAACTGAATTTATTGCCTTGTACACATTTATAATTGAGTATACATGAAGAAAAATGTAGCTAAAAAAAAACGTAATCGACTTTGCACAATATTTCTTTCTAATACAAGGCTCAACGAAATATGCCTACATGGAAATATTTAATTTTCAATATTTCATTTCACCTTAAGACTTAAATCGACAGCAAATAATTAACATACCAATTCACTTATCAGCAGTTCAAATCACGTTGAACGCACTGGTTTCCACAAAAGTTAAGCAATAAACGAGACGAGCTGTATCCGGATACACACATAATTTGAGACTATGCAACAATAAATATATAATATAACGAAAAATCTCCACACTACAATGCACTTATTACATGCCCACGATAAAAAAAAAACAAACCAGCTCGATGACCAAGACAACAATCAACAAACCCAACCATCTCAAAAGCGAACGTCAAATTACTCGAAGGTCGCAAACAAACCGAAAACCACAAAAGCCTCAAAGGACGAACACCCCACGTGCCGTCCGCATCTCGGCGGTAATGAGTTGCAAAGGTGCATCTAATGGCCCCGGCAGGTGTCTGCAGCAGGTGGACTGCGAGCCACAGGTGCCCCATCCATCGGAGGACCGGATCGGGGAGTCATCGTCTCGAATCATTATTTACGATCGCCTACACTCTCGGCCTCGATCCGAGCTCGTCCTTAATTGCTGACGCGAATATCTCCTGCTCTGTCGGTCTCCGAAATATGACAGTGATCGAGCATGATGGAAGTATGGAGGCTGTGTTTCGGATGACGTTGATTGTTGATTTTCAGTTGTGTTTTGGTGTGTTTTGAAACGGTGAATGTTTATTTATGGTTGTTATTGAGTGTATGGGCGTAGAGAGGGAGGCTGCCCCCCCTGAATTTCAAAAATAATGACAAATTATATTTAAATTATGAGACTTATGTTGAAATATATCACTCGATCGTGATATATCTATAATATATCAATTCTTTGGATGCTTTAATTTTTTACACACATTATACTACAAATGAAAAAAAACAGCAAATTTTTATTGCTTAGAATCGCTTATATATACAAAGTTATGTTTCGCTCCCCCCCCCCTAAAAAAAACCTTGCTACGGCCATGCGAGTAAGATTATATAATTATCAAAATTATAAATAATTAAGATATTTTAATATAGGTATCGACCACATATCAATATCAACCCTTCAGGGTTACCCCTAGTGACACTAAAAGCTCATAAAAGTCATCACATAATCCATCAATTAAAGTCCATTAAGATAACGCGAACCTTCGATAAGAAAAAAATATAGAGTATCAGTTAAACACGGCAACTTACATAATTTCGAACCGATTGAAAAAAAACGGAATCACTTAACTTTTCATATATAGATGGCGCTAACAACACGCCATTTGCAAACCATTTTTCCCCATCACTATACAGCAAAAACAACCGAAAATCATTTCGAATACAACAAAACAGCAATACAATATGGATTTCGGTATCGTATCAGCAACAAACTTGACGCTCCGACGGATAAAGAGCCAACGAACCCGGTTCGACCCGCAACACCGATCGCCTCATAAAACGCCGACAATCGTCTGCGAAACGGCTCGCGAAGGAGAAGCGCATCGTTATTATTATTATTATTATTATTATTATTATTATTATGATTATCATTATCATTATGATCGCGTAACGAAGAAAAAACCGCGAGAACTTGCCGATTCGCGCGATCATCATCGCCGAAACACAAGCGGCCGGCCGGTCATCGTCACGCCTTGCAAGCTCGAATCGCGTGATCATTCATACATGCACGTACATTATCGTTATACAATGTGAGCATGTTATAGAATTTGATGCCAGTACGTGGATTCGACGTGCGGCGCAATAAAAATTAAGTTTGCGAGATCGAAAAATGGGAATGATGATGGGTTTTTAATGGTATTTTGACAAAAGCGCAGTGCATCGCGTGTATAGCGCCATCTATTGAAATTTTAATTGATTATATTATTTTTATATATATTTTAAGGAAAACGAATGAAAATTTGATGGAAAAGTCTGGAAATTTAATTTTATGTATCGTTATAAATATAACTGTATACAATCATGGTAATGATGGTATAATAGAAGAAATAATAGAATAGAATAGATAGATGGATGGTAGAATAGAAGATGGAATATTAGAAGAAGCTTGAATTTTTTTTCATATGTTGTAATAAGAAATTAAAAACTGAAAATAAAAGTCTAGTAAACAGTAGCTAAGGAATAAGCGAAGAAATAACAATAAGAAATTTCAGAGCCATGATTATGGATTTGCATTTTTTTTTAATTCCGAGATCCCAAAATTTCAAAATTCTATATAACGGCATTTATTTCGTTACAATAATTATATGACAAATATCCAATGACTTTCAATTGAGACTATTACTTCTAAAATTTCAGGATCCTGATTTATCTAATTTCTAGATTTCAGAATAGAATTTTCAATCTAAATCTCAACATTACAAAATTCGCAATACTGTGATTACGGTTTTTATTGACCATGCAACAAGTCGCTGAACTTCGATTATTAATAGATTCTGTTTGGCAATGCTGAACCATTGACGAATCAAATGATTATGAAATCGGAAATACGCAGTTGAGGTTGAAAAACGATGTTTCAAAAATGAGCTTTTTGTCGAAAACGAAAGCGGTGCGTGTGACGAAGACACTACGCGAACAAAAAGAATAAATTGCGGTTCTTCGGCTCTCGGGTGTTTCTTATTGTGACACGTTTCGCAAACAGGAAACCGACAGAATAAAATAAAATAAATAAGTGAAATATAAAAAAAAACGTGACGCGAGAAAAACGGGACATGTGTGACAATTAGAGCGTACGACGTGGGAGAGACGAGTACGCAAAAATTATGCCGCACCGCTGGGAAAATTACTATTTTTGAAAATTTGTCTCCGGTACGAGTGGTGGTATGTATTTTACGAACGATGAAAATATACTAACGAATGTGAAAATTCTGAAAAAAAATTTAAACGTTACACAATCGTTATACCGAAATTAATGTTTAGGAGACGATTCACATGAAAAAAAATGCAGTGAAGAATTAAAAATAAAATCATTATTTTATCGCATGCAATAAACTATGAAAATAGTGAAATAACATCAGATAAAGTTAATCGTTATAAACTCGCTGTTATTTTTTCAGCAGCCGATCTATTGTGTAAACTATAATAACTAGTGAATATAAAATTATACATGTACGGATAATTATTTGTATTGTTATTCGTGAATAAGCAGTGTGAGATAGAAAACGGGGTCATCGCGTAATACAATGTAATAAAATATCGAATAAAGTGGCATAAAACCTTTTCACTTTCAACATAGATTGAACGTGAACAGATGTAACATACAAATCGACACATAATAACGCTTATGAAACATATCGATTCATTAAAACAAACGACATTGCCGATCCGTATGGTTTCATTAGTGTTCGATTAATTAAAACGTTTCCACAATAAATACGAACATTTAATCGATTCAAACAACGTCCGTTTATTCAATAATTAAACAAATCTCCTAATAGGCGCCAATTAAAATTATAATAAAATTTTTCAATGGGCGTCGTTAACGTGAATGAAAAACTCAAATGACACAGCCGTTAATTTTTACAACCGTCTAATAGGTAAAAACACAGTATTCGACATGCTTGTTGAGAAAAGCGCAAATCTGTTACAAGGTGACGAAAAATAGGCTCAGAAATCGAAATTGTCATCGGAAAAACGCATCTACCTTTAGTGTGTCAAGTGCATTATTTTCACACACGACAAAATAAATTTCATACGAAAAGAGAACGACTCGTGTGCAATTCCCGCGTTTCGCACTGCAACGGAATTGCATTACAAAATGCATAATTAGTATTGTGATGCCAGAGATATTCATTAGAATTCTAGTGTACAATAGTTCATGGATATAGGCGAATTGAGCCTATAATAACTGTTATTCCGAAGTGATAATCCTGAGGATAATTTTTCACGTACGGTAGTGTTATTTGAATATGCTCAAACACGATACGCGAAAGAATCTGCGAATCATCGGAACAAATCACTGTAATGCGATAGTATTGTGAAAAAATTCGTAGCCATAATATGGTATTGTGTTTATATGGAAATGTTTTTTTGTTAGATTAATATTGATATGGCTTTCTAACATAGTCGAATGAGGTAGTGAATTCTCGTTCATCTTTGTTTGATTTATCACGTGAAAGCGATAGTGTGCATGTTTAAAATTTATATTTGATTAATAAACCATATCTACATATTTTTTCGCGCAAAAAAGGCCACTTCATCTTGAAAAAAATGTCAAAAAAGTGAATTGAAACCACGCCAATGCGCATCAGCAGACAAAAGAAACGCCACGACAAACGCCTCGAATATGAACAGTTGTAATAAATATTCTAGTTTACCGAAGAAGAACATTTGTGCGATTATTTACATAGTATCACACAAAAGCACGACATGCAGCTCGTATACGCACAACAAAAATGTACGTGGAACACGCACGTGCACAATACACTTTCGAACACACACACATGTACTTGCTGGGAGGCAGATACGATTGTTTGTAAAGATGTGCCAGTGGCTGAAGCGAGTGACGAAACGTAGCCTTTTCAGCCTTAATTTACACGTGTAATTTCACGTGTAAAGGTGGCACAGTTTGCTCGCACAATGTGTCTTCGACTGACACTTGTTGCACAACCCACGTGCCACAACGGTAATTTTGTAGTATTTAGTCTTTTAAATATTGTTGGTTGCGGATTTTTGATGGAATATATAAAGTTTTAGGGCCGATCTTTCAATCGTCGGTTAAGAGTTATTCTCGGAATAAGCCTTTTAGTTTTTATGGTTATTCGCGGCCGGTCACGGATAAAGTCACGTATAAAGTCACGGATAAAGTCACGGACAACTAGCTTATAGTTTTCCGTGATTTTATACGTGACTTTATCCGTGACCGGCCGCGAATAACCATAAAAACTAAAAGGCTTATTCCGAGAATAACTCTTAACTGACGATTGAAAGATCGGCCCTTAATGGTTTGGTCTTGTTGACAACTCTAGTTCTCACAGATTGTCGAAAATAAGCGACAAATGAAGCTGTTAATAGATGAATATGATTGCATACCATTTGGCAAGGGACGGTTTTTAGTAAAATTCTTTGAAGAATACCTTTATGGAAACATGAGGTAAGGAAAAATTTCCGAACTTTCCATAGTATCAGAAATGAGGAATAAAATGAACGTTTCTGATATAAATTTCATTTTACAGATTATTACTACTATAAAATATGATTAAAAATAATGATTAGTTTCGGCGAAATTTTATCACAGAAATGAATGAAACGTATTCGATTGAAAAACAATCACTCGACATGCACAATAATAATAGCACTTACTTTGAATCGATCGATACGACAAATTCTTAAAAATTACTCGATCAAATCTCAGATACCGATCGCATTATGTCGAAGAATGTCATCATTTTAATATTGTTGATCTGAAAAATACAAAACCATGTCAAAAGTGAACGCATGTTAGTTTTAACGATGATTTATCGAAACACTGTATCTACCAAGTAATCTGATACGATTAATTTGTTTGAAAGCCCCGCGATCAGCAAGAGCGGATATTGCTACGATCGTATTGTAATTATACGATATGTTAAAATACATATTCATGCAGGAGGGAATTCCATATAATATGAATTATAATAATACGGCTGAATTGTCATTATTATTATAATCGATTCCGATAAATGAGAAGGTCGCGGATCTTATCTAGGATTTTTGAAAAACCTCATCCTATATATATTCATAGTAAACGGAGTCGTATCGTATATTGAAATTAATGTTCATATAAAACCATTAAGACTTTAATTAATAAGATTTTCCTTTATATTATATAAACGATTCCGATTCCGTGATCTTTCGTCATATCCATAAAATAATATAAGCGTTCGAAATAGACTATATTTATATTCAAATCAGAACTTTTGAAAGATTCCAAATAAATTTTTTCCACATTATGATTCAAAATATATAGAAACGGAAGACAAAGCAAGAGACGTTTCTTTATTTAATTTTTGTTATTCCTCGTATATTTTTTATGCACAAGCCCCCGAATATTATGATGTGTTTGGTTTGGGTGAAAAGGGTTGTTTCCTCCGGCAGGTGCTTTCGGAACAAAGACGACCGTCAGCACCTGTTGCAGAAGACGAAGCACAGTCCTCGAAAACCGTATCTCGCACAAAACACACACACACACACACACACACACACACACACACACACACACACACACACACACACACACACACACACACACACACACACACACACACAGAGAGAGAGCAGATGTACGAAAACCCGAGAGACTCACATAGGCCACGAAAACAACGTATCGAATGTTAACAACAAAGTATCGCGTTATCGTAAGGTTAAACCTCGATTAATTTGTAAGAGCTCTTTGGGGGGTTGGGCAAAACCGCAAAAAGCCGCGAAGCCTTCGCGGTTCGGGGTTCGCAAACCGGGTCAAGAAACCCGGGAAGAATCTGCTGTCGGCCGCAAAAGGTGGTCGCTGTTGTTATTGTTGTTGCGTGCGGGTTGCGAAATGGCCGAATGCTGAATCGTCGGTCGTGTCGTCGAATCGTTGAAATGCTGTTAAATTAAGGTTCGGTATTGAAATTTGCGGCGAAGGCTGTTGTGGGGAAATAAGAATGTTTTGCATAATTCGCAGTGTGTTCGCAGGATGTTTTGCATAATACAGCTTCATATGTGTATTAAATTGGATGTTTTAAAGATTCGATGAAAAAAAATAATCATAAAATCAAGTTACATGCTTTACTTGATAAAATATATAAAATTATCGTCGAAAAGTAAGATAATAATGATGTTAAGTGCAACAAAGTACAAAATTTATAAATTTTTGTAATTTTTTTTGGGACGTAGAAGCTCGAACGGGTTAAACTCGTTCGTTACACACGATACAATAATTATTCCCATGAACGGAGTTTTAAATCATCATTATGAAGCATAATAATTATGTTTGTATTATTATAGGATTGTTTACACGTTTCAGACATTGATAAATTCCACAGATTCGTTTCAAAAAACGATCGCCGATCTCCGACGATAATCACTGCTCAACATTAAATACTACATTAACGACGGTCGAATTCCCACAATTAACAACCAGTTTATTTAACTGTATGACAACATACACAAAACTGCAAACGTTATCGTTCCTAATCAACGAAAATATTTCACATAATTAAAGCCAGACAAAGCGAGAGTGTTCCGACTCAACAAGCGAAAGTTATTAAAATTGATCTACCATTATAAGGTCGATTTACCAAAATAACACATACTCTTCGAGTAAGTATGTATTTTGATTTCATGGTGTTTCTATGCGATTAGATTCGGTTTCTATGATTTCGTGACGTTCAAAGCATATGGACGCCAGGTAGCAGGTGGTGAATGAGGGTGATCTCCGATGACCTCGGAAGTTCTTCAAAAAGACCATACAAAGTCGAGAATGTTCAGATCTCAAGATCCAAGATAAGACGAAGAAAGAGTTGGGTAAAACGAGTAAAAATCGTAAACGAAAAACGCCCCTTTTGATTGCGTCTTAATTAAAAATTCATAATCACAGAGAGCAAGTTTTGTTGATTATTATTCAAGACAATATTAAAATTAACTCACCGACCGGTTAGATGAACTCATAAAGTCAATAAATAAAGTGCTATATGATTAAGTGAATTAAATATATAAAAATTTAAAATAATTGGAGTCCCGGATATTGTTTTATTCAGATTATACAATGTATATTAAAACAATACATATACACATTCCATACTTAGAACAATATTGAATATAAAAATTATGGAGTAAAAAAAAAAACATTTTCGGAGCGAAGCAAAAAATAATTTCGATTTGAGAAAACAATAAACAGAAGCGATATAACAACAAAACGATACAACGAAATATCGAAAAGCGAATTCACGCATAAAAGCTTTTTTTTTATTACTTCCTCAGAACTTTTCCAAAGGTTAATACGGCGTGCGTAATGCAAAGGTTGGAATCTCAGAGGCAATTCGTAATGGCGTAAATTAATTAAGTGGACGTGTACATATCTAAAACGACAAGCCGCTTTCCACCGGCGCGAATCGATCGGAAACGACGCGTCTGTTATGAAAAATTCAGCTGAAAAAAAAAGTACGGTGTGTTTATTAATAATACACCCACGAAACAATAATTCATAGCTTCGAAGGGTCCGGGCGGGTTTCTTCGAAAACTTCGCGATTCGCGGAAAATAAAAATTAACCATATGGACGAGCTTTTCACCTGCTGCGTGTGTGTATCTTTTTAAACGGGCGAAAAAAACAGACGCGGAGGGGAAAAAAAGAAAAAACGCACCGTTTAATTTAAATAATTGGCGAGGGTGTATGCGAAACCAGGGTTGTCAATAATTGACAGGATTCTGGGCTAGAGATACAAGTCGAAAAATTAAAAACAGTTCAAGAATATTTTCATTGACCAAGAAAGTTTAACGATATCTGGATAAGAAACTAAAAGGTTTCAATGACCTATAAGAGCAAAAGAAGCTTTCAATATCAAACTAATATACTTGAAAGTAACCTTCTAATTAAAAATAAAACAAATTAGACTCAGCTTTCAATAGTACCTAAAAGGCATCATTACTCTTGATAGATTCTACATTATCAGTACATTATTACGAAAAAAATTAATATTTCATACAAAAAATAAAATTGTTTTATACAACTCATGAATTAAATATTATTCATTCAACAATTTCAAATATTTGATAAGAAAATATAAATATGTTTAAACAAATGTAAGCATACAAAAATGGCAACCCTGACAGAACGAGTTAACAAAAGTAAAAAAGCAATACCTGCGAATTCAAAAAAAAAAACGAAAACATATCGATCCGCAGCGAAGGGAAGCATATGGCGCCTATTTTGCTATTTAGGTTGGTATAAAAAAAAGGATTTAGGCGCGAAAATTACGCACGAGGGAGTTCCGTTGCAATTTCGCGTTATCAGTGTTTATTTGTTTTGCTCGCGTGTGCTTTTCGATGCAGTGGTTATCGCGATTCTGAAAAGTTCCCCCATTCTATGAAAGTTTTTTCGATATTCACACGGAAAAAGTGACGCTTTCGATGATCAATTCGACACGTTTTACACTACGGTGAGAATCAACAGTGGGAAAGAGTGCCGGAGATTAGTGAAACTTTAGGAATTTTAATGTGACCTTATCGCGTGTGTGTAATAAATTTTATCTAAAGGCACTAAATAAGAAAATCAATTAAACAAAATTGAGACCGTTTCAAATGCTTTTGTAATTAATGGATGAATGTTATTCAGTAATGCACCGCAAGGTTGATTAGTAACATGGCTCAATTCGAAGAATTTTCACGAAAATTTTAATTACATAGGTGCATAAAAAATATTATCTTTAATCATTATCAATCTTTATACTCAATTGATAAATCGATGCATGCGGTATTTCATAATGATCCCAGATAATTTTTCACAATCAATAATGCAACACTCGTTACGTTAAATATTTATATAATTTTTTTTCATAAACAACGATAACATCACACGATAACCAAAATGCAAACCAACACAGATAATTCTCATTTTCCACCTCATGAATTATCTATCCACTGCAAAAAAAACCCGAAACGAAATCGGCCGCCAATCTCGAACATCAAAGAAAGAGGCAACAGGTGCCCCAAGGGGTTGACACGCGAGCACAAAAGAATCGCCAACGAACAAAAGTTAACGAACATGCACCGCATATTAAATTTGCACACATGCAATTCATCGTGGCGTATCGCGGCGTCGGGGAAAGGTAAACATGACGTTTTATCGCGGCTTTTCCTAGAAACGGAGTGATAATGATAAAAGCGGAGGGAGGGTCGTTGTTTTTCGCGAATTTGGCGATTTTTCGTTCAGGTTCGAGTGATGTTTGTCGGGCGGTTTATGTAGAGATTCGATATGGAGAAATTTGGTGTTATTGGTTTCGAGGAATCGTTATCGGTTTTTTATGGGTGAAGATCGAATATGGAAAATATTGACGAGCTTTTTCGTATTGGCGTATCGAATTTCATAGAATTCATAATCGTATATTGCGATTTTTGCAAATATCCTGCGTTGTATTTATCTAGATAAATTTTCAAAGTCGAAAAATAATAAGGAAGTTCATTTCCTCGTTGCGATTTGTGTTCGTTGATATGAAATGATAAAATATGTATGAAAGGTGGCAAATTTTACAAAAAACTAAACAAAAAAAAATTTAATTGAAATTTGTGTAATATATCTTGATAATTCAATGGCAGATCATTTGTCTCACATAGAAAGTAAGAAAATTGATGGAATTTTCTTGTCAATTTGATCAAGTTATGATAATAATATCATTATATATAAAATCCTAACAAACCTGAACAGAAAACTGAAAACTAGACTAGTTTGAAACAAGTATGAATAAATTATTCGAAAACAATCCATACTTTCAATAACGGGAATAGAAAATTATTGCAAAAATATGAAAAACGATAAATTTTTCGGATTATTAAGCAATCGTCGGTTATTTTTTTTATATTCATCAAATTATTTTGCTATCGTCTAGAATAGACCATTAACTTTGACCCCAGGGGTGCGAAAGCCGGAAACCGGAGTCTCGCAACTCGACGTTCGATAAAAATGAAACTATACTCGTTCCACGTCCACAATGATATAATATTCAGACTAAAGATTCTCGAACTTCACTATGATTATACGGAAATATCTAAAATATAACTGAACTTCAAAAAAAAAAATTGAAACTTCCAACATTTAACGTTTCAAATATAGAATTTTTAATCCTAGCAAAACCACAACTTCACCCTCGTCCAGACACCGAATAAAATAAGTAAAAAACACAACCAAAGGGCACTGAACATATAAAAAGAATATTAGGAAACAACGATTGATACAACGTCTAGACTTCTCCATACGATATCGACGCATTTCCTGAGGGCTGCCGATATCGTCGCGCCCTTTGTAGATAAATCGTTCCCAGTGTCAATATAAAAGTGAGATTATATTTTTTTTTTCTTTCAATACGTCTTCCCAAAATACGTAAGTTACCATTTTGTTTCGTTTTCGAATCGTGGTCGGCCAATTGACACGTTTCGAAGAAATCGTAGAAACGCGCGGTTAAATTGGTAGTGTAAAGTTTATTTTCGAAACCGTATCTAGGCGCCGTTCCGTAACTGATCTTTTTACAGATGTAACGAATAATAAAACAATGCTCTATTACGAATTCAGATTTAGATACGGGTTTGTCGATAATTATCAAATCTAGATTTAATAAATCGTTTTTTAGGAAAATCCCATGTTGATAATTATGATTTTTTTTCTCTCCTGTATATACGGGATGAATTATTAATTTTAAGTGGGTCCGAGATTAATTTTAGAGGGTGCAGGTCGTTTTCGGGAACCATCATTAAATCCCTGTTATCTTCCTCGTAGAGCCAGTTGGTTGGCGACAGATGGTATGAAAGATTTTTTTTAGTATACTGATACATCAAAATTTATATGAATGTGTAATAAAATATATTAATAGATAATCATAGTTTATTGCAATAATGCTTTTATAGTTTTGGAAGCGATTAAAATCTTATGTTCTTAGTTATGTTATAAATTTAGTTCAAATGATAGTACAATACATTTATTTTTTTATCGTACATGATAAAATAATTTTGATGTACTAAAAAACATGCTCAGTAATTGAATTGCAAGATAAAATAATTAAGAGATTTAATAAATATCTGAAAATCAGTGATAATGAGAAAATTAAATAGAGTAACTATTTTTAATAAGTAAACTGAACACAATTTTATACCATATCGAAACAACAGTTAAGGTGCAAGTATTGATTAAAAATTCTCCTTCAAAACCGAGTTATTGTTAGATAAATAAAAAAAGACGAATAAACAACTGTGTATTCGAGTGAGCAAATATTTAATCTTTTTATCGGAATGTCACACCTATGTAAATTTAAAGTTACGAGAAATGATAAAAGTTATTGGCAAAGCAGTTTAACTACCTCTCCGTGGATATGTAATGTGTAATTCGATAATTCAATACAGACCCAAAAATGACAATTTAGTATATAAAAATTTACAACGTTGAGTTCATATGACACCCATAAAACTGAACACATATTTACAATCACAATAAAATTTTCAGACACTGCATTAGCACAAATAATCAAAAAAGCCCACTATAAATTATAACAGAAGTCGTCGAAACAAATTTATTACAGTTACATGGGTTTTATCTATCAGGGTCATTTGACATAATCAGATGATCTTATCGTTTTGTTAAAAAAACTTTTAGATGCGATTATGTCGAAGTTGTATTATCAAATTAATAATTGGGTCATTATACAACATCATATGTTTTAATTATCCAAGTTTATTTTTATTTAAAATATATCGTATTTATTATAGTACCAAGTATATACAAATAACATAATTTCATGAAAAATATGAATATAACATCATGGAAAGTAAGATTTTATGAAAATGTTTAACATATACAAAAACTTTTCAGACGCCAGCAGGTCATTTTCATGTGCGTATGAAAGTTATGAAAATAATTTTCCCAAGAAAAAAAATTACTCGAACATGTATACTTTTACAATTAATATTTATGCAGACGTATCAATAGATATACAAAAACGATTGAAAATACTTTCACAGTCTTTGAAAACATTTCGCTAGACGAAGATATTAAAATCTATTCAACCGGACGAACTTTGCAAAGAGGCATGTATTGTGTTTTGATCCGATATTATAAATCAGAGCAGACGACAAACTAACTCGAGTATGCTTTGATCGTAAGATTAGTCTGGAAGAAAAAAAATCGTCTACAAACAAAAAATATATTAATACAAACTAACAAAAGATATCGCTATTTCTCCAACACAAATCCAAAATCCACAACATTACGATTAAATTCCAGTGCAAAAAATCAAATTCTAAATTTGACATTACGAATAACTAGAACTTCAAGTAGCGCACTGGCGCCGAAGTTCAAACACCGCAACAGCGCTCGATTGTCAGATAAACTAAACAAAAAAAATGCGTATTTTTAACAAGCCGTCAAATCAAACAGCCACTATCGGCTGTTACGCTTCCTCAAAAGACCAAGATAAGACCATCCACTCGACGACTTCCACAAACCACTCCACACGACAGTACGGCGAACTCGAAGGCCCACAGAGCCTCCCGTTGTTGTCAGGACGACCGAGCAGTCGTCCCAGAAGCAGGAAGTCGCCAACGAAGGGGGTTGCCTATTTGCGGAGCGGAAAAGCGTTGGGCATGACATCTTGACAACTTGCCATGACCTCGAAAATCCAACGGAAAAACTGGGTTATACACACGGAGCCGGAGGAGCGTAACACCCACGGCGGTCGGTGATCGGGTGATTAACCGCCGACACGTTTCGTTGCCAAAGCGATCCGAGATGTAATAAAAGAAAAAATCGCACGAGCAACGATCGCAAATCTTTCGGAAACGGACGTCGCGGGATTCGAGAGGAATTCGAGGTTGTATGTCTGCAGTTGCGGCTTCGACGAAAGCTCGCTCGGTGGAAATGGTTAGTGTTTGGTGTCAGGTTGTGTCTTGGAGGGTGGATGAAATTATCGGGATTATGTCAGATTTTAATTTTCGATGAATGAAGTATTTTTGGATACGTTTATACGTTGCTGAAAATAGAGCTTATTTGAGTCTAATGGTTACTATGTCGAACAATTTTATTCATTGAAATAGCCGCAATTTTCATGAGCATTGAAATTACAGGGAGTGGAAAAAATTATCGCATATTATAGAAATTGTTCACCTTTATATTACGTGCGATAATAATAAACTCTAAAAATACTTTTTTTTCCTTATTGTTAGAAATCGTTTATCAGATATTTTATACTTTTCATTTTCGCTATATAAATTTTAAAATCCAATTGATAAGTGTTTTTAGAAATACATAGATATAATATTTGTCTATACATAATATTTGATCTGTCTACAGTAATGTTTATAACAAATCATAATTGCGGTAACGCTCGATACGATATAAGCAAACTCCCAATATTTTGGGCTCTGTTCATCGATTTGAATTGAATATTTTACGATTCCGTATTATATTTTAAACGATTTTTTAAAACATGGATTCTTTGATATTCGCCGGACTATTCACTAGTAATAAATTTAATTAATACGTTGGGTGTCAATATATTACAGTTAAATGGTTTATGGGGTTGGAGACGTAGGAGAACACAGTCACCCAAATAGTCAATGATCAGGTGATTAACCGCCGACACGTTCGGTTGGCAAAGCAATCCGAAATCTAATAAAAAATGCACGAGTAATGATCGCAAATCTTTTAAAAATGGAGATCGCGATGATTTCACGAGGTTTAAAAAAGAAGTCGAGGCTACTAATCTGCGGAAGAGATTCATTTCTGCTCGCCTCTTCTCAAATTTTTAAATCGCTCATAAAAATATAATATTCGGTTGCATGCGTAACATTTTCCCATTCAACGCAGAATATAATCAACTTGAAGAGCTTTTTGATTAGATAATTTATTGAATACGTACAGAGATTATGATAATGGATCGCAAAATCAGTTACTAGGAAGTAGTTCCATTCACAATCAATTTTGCAACGCATCCAACCACCACTTCAACGACTTATTTGATATAAAATAAATTAGTCGAAAGATTCTTCAACAATTTATTAATCGTACCTACTTATAATTGAACACAATGATCAATTTAACCGAGCAGATTCTCTCGGGAAAGCAACAATGAGAAATTTTCTCCGATTCAAGCACCTACAATAAAAAAGTACACCCGATCCTCTTTTTATACGGGAGATACGTTCCAGAGACTACCGTGTAAATAAAAAAAATGTATGGTGACCATACAAAACTTGGAGATAGGTTCCATCACCATATTTGGATAGAACTTCCACCTAAATGTACTTTATAAAAAATGTGTGATGCGAAAATTTTCGCAGTATCAAGTCATCAAAAAACATCGAAAATTTTTATTTAATAACTATACATAACAAGATCATCCAATTACATACAATTAATTAACAAAATGAACCGATTATTTTTTTACACGAATTTTTCACTTTAACACAGTATAAAAATATGTATAATATTATTATGCCACAGTGGTAAGATTCTGTGCAGGTCAGTATACTGATATAATTATAAGTAACTATAATTATATCAATATACTGACCTGCACTGAATCTTATCATTGTGGCATAATAATACATATTTTTATACCATATTAAAGTGAAAAATAATCAGTAACCATCTTCCATGAACCGTGTTATTTCAGAATCATATAAAAAGAGGATCGAGTGTATATTCTGAAAATCATCAAATCCGACCAGAACCGGACGAAAATAAAACAAAACGGACCACTTAAAAACTATCAAAAACATCAGAAAACTCGAACGAACGAGACGCTACGCGGGGGAATCCGGCCGGCCAGATCAGACGTTTCTTAACACAGACAGACGGACGGACAGACGGCCAACATTCGAGAGCATATAGTCCGAGCCGGAGGAATCCCACAAATTTTTCGTACTGCGCCAAAGAAACGGTGGCAACGGCCTCCGCGGATCCGCCCCCGCGCGGTCGTCGACACAAATCATAAACACGGAGTCGGTCCAAAATGCTTCGGACAAAGACGCTGAGACGCCGACGTAAATATCATAGATGTCCTCTATGGCCCTGGATAAGTTGACGATTCTGGGTGGAAGATTGTGATGAAATAATCCGGCCGAATGGGGGTTGACTGTTGAGTCTGTGCGGTCGATTCGAGAGCTAGGGATTGCAATTTACCATCAAATTTCAATTACCGGTAAACGGAAAATATTTTTTTCCATTACCGGTTACTTACCGGTAAATAAAAAATAGACGTATGTAGATTAGATGATCAAAGTATAACTGTACATGGCTATCTTTACTAAAAAAAATATCCTTGATTGAGGCCTAAATATATTTTCAAACATGTTATAGATGAATAATGTAATATAAATCCATACATATATTTTATGTGACTTTCAGTGCTGAAACTAAAATAAATGATTACTCCTCCCCTCAGGTTCGAAAAACCATAGTTGCGCCCCTCAAACTCATAAAAGCGCCCTTTCAAATTATTTTCGCAATAGTCTTTCGTAATAATATGCCTATATCTGTCCTTAATTCGCGATACAATCGTTTTCGGTGATTGCCAGTAAATTTCGCAATTTACCGGTAATTACTGATGGTACGTTTTTGGCTATTTACCGATAATGCAAGCCCTGTTCGAGACGTATCCGTTCGTGAGATGTTGTATATCGAAAATCGAATAGCGTTATGCAATTAACAGCTGTTAGTCTATATTTGGAAATCTCATTCGATAAGAGATCTAGATATCGGATCGTTTTGATTGATAAAATAATTCAAGTATGCGCACTTCAAATTTTATAATGACGCAAGTGAAAAAGCTATTCAAATGTTTAATTTGCGAAGTTGCATCGAAGCGGCTATCGTTCGAGCCATTATACGAAAGAACGTTCGAATAAGACTTCAAATGTACCACGACAGGCGACAGTCGAGGGCTTCTGTTAAATAATTGCGTCTTGAGAGGTCTTCGGAGCAGACGTAGTCTAAAACTGTGCTTCTATTTGTGTAGCA
This sequence comes from Hydropsyche tenuis, assembly GCA_009617725.1. Taxonomy (NCBI): domain Eukaryota; kingdom Metazoa; phylum Arthropoda; class Insecta; order Trichoptera; family Hydropsychidae; genus Hydropsyche; species Hydropsyche tenuis. The sequence continues at coordinate 2,267,672 of VTON01000022.1, read as the reverse complement.
TACGGGAAACTTACCACACATAAAGACGATGGGTAAGAAAATGACCGCTCCAGCTGAACGATAGAAGAATGACGAAACAAAGAAATGCTTAAAAATGCACGATCGTATCCGAACGAAAGTTGCTCCCGTTTCTGTGTGAGCGATTATGAAAGATTACGGAGAAATGTTAATGTTGTGAAATCGCAACCGGTTTGTTCGATTGACAACGTATCATATCAGTGAACGCAGAAAAAATGTAAATAATTAATTAGATTTACCGATAAGATTCGATCATAATTGTTGAGATAATACAGCTGAAATATGGAAAACCCCACAATCACTTTTGAGCAATGGAATAACTTGAAAATAAGTCGAATCGACGCAAAAAAATTAGCTCATTCCGAGTTTGCTTTGTACTGGAGCCAAAAACTCGGTACGTCATACCCCCGATGCCCCAAATTGAGATGAGGTGAAAAATTCTATTTCTCTATGTATTATTTTTTCTTGGAAAAACGTGGGCGACATTTCCATGTCGAGAATTTTCCTATGACCTATTCACGTGTATAATATTTCGACGCAGCCGGCGCAGAAATGTGCAGACTCATCCCATATGCGATCCAATTTTACTTCATTTTATTTTAATTTCGTGATCAACTAGTTCCAAATATATAAGCACAATGGAAGAATCATTTGTAAACATTTTCACCATATGAAAAGTTACCAGAATAAATATAGAATATCATATTCCATTCATGAGGTTTAAAATCGGTTATTGCGTCACACGGACAAATAGTCACGTGAAATAGGATTAATTATAATTGGTTTACGTATGGTACATTATAGAGGTTCTATATATTCGCCGTATATTATAATTGTTTTATATAATGGTATTACAAAGAAAAGTGACGAAAATCCTCGTCGTGTTGAAAATTTATTGATAAAAAATAAGAACATTGGAATCAATATTTATTCTTTCTTAATGGAAAAATTATATATAATCAAATTGGACCGTTATAACGTTATTATCTTTCATACTGTAGATAGAAAGCAATAATAATTTTTGCAATAAAATTAAATTCGCAGATTAATTATACCGATTGTTGTATAACACATTACAAAGTGAACTTTGAAAGAAATAAAATAAAACGAATTACATATAATTTAATGATAATAATATACGAACGAGTCAGCACAAAACGCCGCCCAATTCGCAACAATAAATTATACAACTTTGACACAAAAAATCCAATTAATAAACCCGAAGGAAACATTGCACAAGAGAGCTAACTAACCCGTGAACAAAACCGCGAAAAGTGAACTCATACGATAAATGCATAGAAACACTATACGAGCATACGCTCATTCGATCAATAGTAATTGGACAACGAAAGTGTTATTTAACGAGAAGAACAAAGTGGCGGGTCCAAAAATAATATTAAACTGACTGGGAACGCTATTGTATTTCATATTCAAATTTATCCGTGTATATATTTATAATGCGTTCCGTATAGTTATTTAAATCCGAACGAAATCGAAAAAATAAATAGATTTTCTAGGAAAATTTCAGAATTTTCCAAAGACCCGCCACTGATTGTGAGTCCATACATGAACTGTTTCGCAAGCTGTTGCAATTTTCGAAAGTGGCGCCGCTGTGTAGCGAAAAAAAATCGTTTTTATCAATATCAATTATTGTCAACGGTAATAGAACCTGCAAAATCTTCGAATTGCGTAAAGATAATTTCGGCGAGAATCACGCAAGTCACCGTTTCGCTATGTACGCAATTGTATCGTTACGAGCGAGCTTTCACGTGCCACAAATAAATACTTGCACGGAATTAGATACAGGACAGTGTAGTCAAACGAACGCGAAAAAAAAGGATGACAATGACGAATTCGTTGGCAGGGGACATCATCGTCGTTGAAGGAAAAGCATCACCTGAATGATTTGCAACTAACGGCTTTCGCCGATTAGTTCGCGATTGGGCGTTCGTTGTTTAGTTATGGATCGTTGGGTAAATATTATTATGCAAAAAGTTAAATTGAAAAACTAATCTAATGCATTTATCAGTAAACGATTTAGTTTAATTGCATAATTAAAGCGGACGTTAGCTGAAACACATCAATTAAATTTTCGAATGACTTTCACCGATATTTTTTTATAAAATATAAATCAAGTTTATAATAGTTAAAAAAAAACAATTAAATTTAAATCGTTTCTATAAACCAATCGTTTAACGTATCATAAAAAAATCACGATCCAAACGCTAAAATAGACACACAAAACATCAAACACATAGCAACAGCTCCAGAAATATCTTCAACGAAACATCCTCAAAAAAACCTCAACGCACAAACAAATCTCGATACTCAAAACCGACATATCGACCACGAAACCTCCCAGATCTCCCCGATCGGACATTCCCTCACGTGGCCGTCATCAAACGGCGATTGTTGGCAAACGGAATAGTCGTTGAACTTATCCGGAGGGCCACATTCGGCGACACGTGGGCGTCCCTGTGAGCATTGAACTCTATATAACACGAAGGTCCGTCTGGCCCATTTTTCGATGCCAAAAGCACGACAGACGTCGCACGTAGTCGCTAGTTCCGCCTCTGGACGTCTGACTTGGGAGAAACTGGCACACAGGAAAATTACCAGGCTAAATTAACTGCCTGGGACGTGTTATTTCTTCTCGCTTTTCTGTTTTTTTGTTGTCGTTTTTTTTCATCGTCCTTTGGATCAAAGAAGACGGTCAATTGTTAATGGTTGCGCGCCGTGTCTGCTATTTCCGACTGAAGAAAATCCGTATCCGATTACGCTAGAAATAATTGAAGAGATTGATTTTCGAAGGGGTGTTGAATTTGTTGCCGTGAATTACGGAAAAAAACTCGGGGTAATTCGATATCGAAAACGATCCATACCAAAATACCAAGAATATGAAATAAAATAAACAATTTTATCAAGAATAAATTAATATTATTAATGTATCAACATCAAATTATAATCCCGATTCTCTTTTTACACTAGGGATACGTTCTACCGTGTAAATAAATGTATGGTGACCATACAAAAATTGGAGATAGGTTCCATCACTATATGTATTTGGATAGAATGTACATCTAAATGTACTTTTAAAAAAAGTGTAATGTGAAAAATTTTCACCATGTAAAATCATTAAAAAACATCGAAAATTTTTATTTCATAGCTATAATTATATCAGTATCGAATCTTGCCATTGTAGCATAATAAAACACATTTTTATACCGTGTTAAAGTGAAAAATCTGTGTAAAAAAATAATCGTTTTATCTTCCTTGAACTGTGTTATTTCGGATCCGTGTAAAAAGAGGATTCGAAATTATAAAAAAAAACCTTTAAAAATCAAATAAACATAACCAACCCGATATCCAAACGGTAATATCACAATATTCAGGAAAAACACGATACAAAAATATTTCTATAGAATGTCGAACATCAACGTTACCGAAATAAACACGAAAATAAATACATATATGGGACTGCGTAGACTTCCGATCGGGAAATTTAATATTTGACCGTGTGGGTCGTAGGAAATGTTTACAAACATATTCGACCTTAGAATACAATACGACGCAGAAATATTTTAATTCATGTGCGCATTATCGGTGCAAAAAGGCGCCAACATATGGTGACAAATTATGCGTGATCGTAAACGTGAGTCGTTGGACATTTTTTCGTTTTTTAGTATACGGGCAGAAACCGTTGCTGTGAGGAATGCGAAAAGGTAAAATTCGTTTTTAATCATTCGTAATAACGAAGGTAAGGGTTGGGTGACTGCCCTCGAGCTCTCTCGCTGTAATAACTATAATTCTTTTTGTGCAAAAAAATATGAAGATAGTTATAAATAGTAAGCGGCATAGTTTGTATTTTGAATCTACGTTTTGAATATAATATTATTTCAGTATATTTTGATATGATAAAATTCAACGAAATTGAATAAAATACTGAGTATTCTTAGAATTCACTCAATAAAAATGATATCTTACCTGAAGGTTATTACCGAGACTGTTGCCGAAACGACACGTCGAAAATATCACGATGTTATATTTACCTGAAACGAAAATAAAATTCCATCAATCATACATCCAACAAACTCACAATCGAGTGATAAAGGTTACTTTTTCGATTGAAAACGAACGTCATAATTATATTACGTTTCGCGTATACATAATATAATATGTATATTTATAGGTTAGCAAATGTCGAAACACAATAATAACGGTATAAGGCTAACAGTGAAATATTTATTATAAACAATAGATAACCACGCCGATAGTGAAAACGGGTCAGAATTCCATCGCAACAACTAACCGACACGTGATGCAACAACAACGAATTGCATATCTTCCGATGGTGTAGCACTGGCCCAACATAAGGGTGGCGGGAATTCGAAAAATCCGCGGCAAAACGAACGTGATCAATAAAACGGATCCGTTTCGCACTTGTGAAAATTTCCCCTTTCACCGAACAAGGTCTACTTCGTGCGATACTCGGAAATCGGGTCCCCGAGCGAACGTATCTTTTATTCAGGAATGTTTCCATTTCGAAGAATTCGATTGAACGCATTGTCTAAATACGTACGTCGAATAAACAGGGAAAGTAATTGTGATACGAGGACACACATCGGCGGTGGAAAATCGGATTTTCGCGAGGGAGAAAGAGTGGTTTTTGATGCGAAAAAAAGGGATGTTTCATGTTCTGAAATGACTGTTCGGAGTCGTTTTGCAATTCGAATCGATTGTCAAATTATTTTTGCGAAAGAGAAACTGTTCGTTTCATAATTAATCGCTAAGTAATGTTGAGCAATGATTCGCGCGAAAAATAATTTTGCAATCAAATAAAATTACTGGACGTTTCGATTCAAATATCGAGTAAGCTTTGAATACGTACATACATTGAAAAGATTCGTATACAAAACTTTTGTTTAAACATGAACAGAATTTAACGTCAAATATCAAATGCGTACGCGGAAGTTTTGAACACGTCCAAAATATCAAATATATTCGAGAATTGAATATTATGAACGTGAAACATAAAATGACATTATAAACGAAACTTTACACAAAGACAAGTACATAATAAAAATCAAACGCAAAGTACATCCGATACGGCGGACGTAAATTGAAAAATTGCTTCCGAATGGAAAATGTTAGGCATATGAATCGTCTGATTTCAAAAAGCGATATTCGAATATATTACAGAAAACGAGATAAAATATATTCGACGATTCTGAGAATATTTCAATATAAAACAGCATATTAAAATCCTTATGAAAACTCACATCCATAAAAGAAAATACAGAAAATTTCGCATTTCTGAAAAGGAACAAATATCAATGTATCTAAACAGAGATCGCAAAACCGTATAACATTAACACAACACATTGAACATTTCAAATATTTTTTTCATCCAATTCAACATGTCGCATTTTGATATCGTCCAACCGGTACGAGCGGCATCACACTTTTGTCACACCGCCTCAACGAGCAATAAACGAAGCTCACGAACAAAAACGAAAGAAAACGCGAAATGAATAGAATTAACAATGCAAACTACCGTTATGAAACAATAATCTAGTTTGCCTCAGGCCGTGGGCTGCGAGGGAAATGCCAAGGCAACAAGGCTCTCCGATAACGGTCAACACCCACACGTACTACCGCAAATTGCGCAATTTCGTTCGATGGCGAATACACGGAGTTTTCCCGGGAAATCGGAAAATTATCCCACGCGGGAAACCGCCGAGCGATTTTCCCGATTCGTTTTTCGCACAAGCGAATATTCGGACGTTTTAGTTCGGTGTGTGTGCGAATGAATTTATATGGAGATACTGACATTCACACGATACTGCGAACAACCTTGGCCGGGTCAGTGACACACATTTTTTAAATCGCAAAACGAATTTTTAACACTTATCGACGTCTGGTTTGGTTACGAAACGACAGTAAAAAATGTTAATTTTCCCGCCATAATAAAACTGATATAAAACGCCGAAGTGAATTGCTTTTCATTTCGTTTTATAAACTTCATTCTTTCGATCGAAAAATGAACATATATAATATGTATACTTACAAGTTTTTTTTAAAATTAAAAAAAATTGGCCTATATAAAAATCAAACGGTTACATGCGTATTGAAAAAAAAAAAGATCAAATTCTTCGACACGACATAAATCTACGGTAAAGTTCGTATAATTTAAATCGCTTTCGAATATGTATGTCTGGCAAATGTCGGGAAAACGTGACCTTTAATTTTTTTTGATCTTGATTATTGCTTTTTAAAAGGTCGTTTTCCGTGATCGAATAATTTTCGGTTGTTGTAAATTTAAGGTTTTGCAACCAATTTAAAATGAATCGTGTTCCTGGTACTCACAAAAAAGAGTCGTGTATGAAGAGGGGTGATTATTTTAAAATGCATTTATTTAAAATATATATGGTGCCAATTATATTTACCGTTTTAAAATAATTTGTTCGTTGAAATTTGTTTAATATCATTATTACCAAATAGGGAGTATTGAAAAGTTTTTTTAAGCGGTGGCAAATTATGTTCTTTGAAGTTTCCCGTATTGAAATAAATTCAACATATGAAAATTACTCAATTACCTATTTACACGAAGTATTATACGTATTCGTATATTTTCTGTAAGGTAAAAAAATCCTTAAATTACTAATTATATAATGGACTGAAATTTACGTCTAACCCAATTATTTTTACAAAAAAAGTCTTTCCAAACAAAAGATCTTTAATTATCTAATTACAGCCGACATCCTATAATTATCCTACACAATCGATTCGAGCCCTTCACGCTTCATTAACAGTGCCAAACACAAAAAATATTTGGAATATTCGAACAAATAGAGACGTATAAATCTATATCGAAAAGTTCAACGTTGTTCGAATCCATTTAGTTTTTATACGAATAAAAAGAAAATCAAAAAATTTTCATCATAAAAAATCTAAATATTATTGTAGACTGGTTCAGTTTTGCAGACAAAGATTAACCTGCAAAGCCGTATTATTTTCAACACGAAACAAATAAAAGCCGTCTGATCACGAGCGCAAAAATATTAAACGTTTCGAGACGAAGATTTAGTTGATATCGAGAAAAAAAATGATAGAATAAAACGCTGCCGAATGAATGTGGTAGTATGTGATACAGAGTTTATCAACTCGAAAGAAAAATAAATACGAAGAATTCTAAACATAAACACATTTTATCTAAATAAGTACATAGAGTAGACGGTTTAGTTTTACAGAACGTATTAAAGTTAAGCAAAATGAAGTGTGGTCTATAAATATACGCAATTGTGTACCGTTTGCCTGAGGCAATTTAGTGAAAGATTGTTTCAGTTTTATATTGAAAAAAGCTTTAGCCTTTGAAAAGTTACCTTCCCTTTACCATTACGTGATGGGAACATATGATAAGGAAAAATGCCCAAACTTCAGATAGTATCAGAAATATTTTGTATTTTTTTTTAAACTGCACAAGAAGACAATGAAATAAAATATTTATTAAATCAAAAACGTGCTGAAAACATGTAAAATAAAATCAATAATAAGACAATTTTAATCTTGATTAATGTCAAGATATTAATAACATAAACCAAGTGATTAAATGCTCATCAAATGTATTCCATAAACGTTATGCACGTTACTAAGGCATATATCGTAACATTAAAAATAATCACAATATAAAACATAACAATCAATGGTTCTAAAAGCGTATCAATTACAATAAAAAAAATACTATAATATAAAGATAATAGATCTTTTTCAAAAAGTTATTAATTCAAAAAAAATATTAACTATTCTAATGAACCAATAGATGGCGCTACTGATCGCACAACATGCGAACACTCCTTCCCTTTTACACATCACCGAATTTAATTACCGCTCCGATCTACACACCGAAAAACCACCCACACCCCACCATCTCAGATTTTCCCAAAAAAAAAAAAAATGACAACCCCTGCCCCTCCAGACTGAACGGGCGTCCACAACGCCTCGGGGTGGGAGCAGTTCGAACCGCGGCCCGGGGGCCCGCGTTGCCATGTGGCCGGTGGGTTGGCAGTGGTGGCCGCCTCAGACCGGGTGGGTTGGTAGTGGTGGCAGAAAAAGGCGCGCAGTTTTCGCGCCAAAACCGTCTCTGACCTTCTGGCTGACGACGAAGGTGCCCTTGCCCGGACGACGGAGACGCCGCCAGGCTCGAAGGGACGACGCCCAATTATTATCCGTACGTATGTACGTATTCTAGATACAAATGCGCGCCAAGTTCGAAACGTCTAACTCGGTTATGGCCGTTTTGTGTGCGCGTCTTTATCGCGTCTGTATGCGTGACGGGGTTGCTCCCGTTTAAGGTTGTGATCCGTTCTAGTTATCCTGCGGGGGTGGGTGAGTTCGAGGAATTGTGATTTGATCATGTAAAAATGAGGCTTTTGAACTTATTGATTTGCGAATATATGTAAACAATTTCTGTTGCTATGTTGGATTAGAAGTGCTTCTGAAAATTGACGATAACGCGATTTCAGTTTAAATCGATTTATCTATGTTTACTAAGAATTGATTTTTTGTGAAGTGTGTATTATTATATTATAATACGATCTCTTACAATGATCTTTGATTTAAAAGAAGGATTTTTTTTTCGTAGTGACTTAATTAAACATAATCATTTCAAACGATTTTAAAATATTCAATCGTCACTATGAAAAAGTCAAAATACCCGTATAACAAACTAGTTTTTAATAAAAACGAATGTGTTAAACATAATTAGTGAGCGCAGATTACGAAACGTAGCAAATTCGATTATAAAATTAACATAAACTCTGAAAAGACATTGAATATGCGTCACATATGATTATTTTCAATGAAAAAAATATATATTTATTTCAACCAACATTCTGAGACACTGATCAAGCAACATTGAAGATCAAAGATTATTTTTTATTAAAAGAAGTCGATCGCAGCAGGAACTGTACAAAAAATAGAACATTACATCATTCTTTGATCCATATAGGGTCGCAGTTTCCATCGAAAAAAGTTGATTAAATAGACTACTTACTACATTCAATAACAAAATGTAAGATAAAAAATGTAGTTTTTAAAATAAAAGGGTTGAGTTTGCCTGCAGTTGACCCGTCCAAATTTTGTGTTGTAGGTATGTGTCAAAAAGAGAGTGCATATGTCGAATCGGATATATAAAAGTTACAAAAAAAGTGGACTGACACACTTTTCAGAGGCAATCGGTTGTTGCGGTCATTAAATATAACTTTTGTACTGATGGACAGATGGTCGACGCGAACAGGAAAAGTTTCTCCTCGAAAGCCTGCTGCCCACGAGTATTGTATGTATTGTAATGATGTTATGTCCCTTTGTTGATTTGCATACAAAAACAAAGGCATATGTAAATGAAATTTATTTGAATTCAACAAAAAAGGATGCAAACGAAAATGGATTTGTTCTCTGAAAAAAAAATATCGCACGTAGTATCGGGAGTAGTTTTGAAATTTACGACGTTTTTATAAATCGTTCTTGATTTTTATAAATGTAAAATCAAGATATTAAAAATCCGATATGCAAAATAGCCGCAAGTAAAAGATAACAAATCTTGGGAGTTATTGATAAAATGGTTCTATTATTTTATATAGACGTAAGGCAGTGATGTAATCAACGATACATAAATCAAATATGTGAAGGAACAATACGTTGTTAATCGAATTCTGTCGAAGGCTGTTTGATTATTTCGATAAATTCTCTTAGTAGGTACTGACCTGGACAATGTGTGCGGAATATTACAAAAAAATAAATAAATGGTCTGTTTATGATTAAATGTTTGTGAACAAAATATTTACTATAAAAAAATATCGGTACAACAACAAATTACGATTAACATAAATATTTAAAAACATATCGATACTCGTTGAAATTCGTAAAAGTTCTCAAATCAGATACAACGATCCAGTTTAGAAGAGAAAAGTTTCAATTTAAAAAAATAAAAAACAACTTTTTAAAATTCACAAAAAATCTCCAATAAATAAAACATTCTGATTTTTTCTAAAGAATCGTAAACATTCTCAAAATCTACATATCGAACACATTTATTTTTTTTACATCCAAACATCAAAATCGCAAACCATAAAACTACAAAAAAGCGCAACGTGCGTTTGACACAACGTCAACGCCTCTTTTTGGCGCGAAAACAAGATGGCGCCACCGCCGTCCTCGAAAAAAAAAACACCAAACACGCACATCCGCGCCCATTGCCGCCAATCGTCGCGATTCTTTATCGCGAACACCGAGCGGCGCTACGTTGGCGGCCTTGACCCGTTGACCGCCGGCTATCGCGGGTCAACGTGTCCGATGGCGGGAAACTGCGCAGATAAAAAAAATCGGCGGGAAAAAATGTCATCTGTGTGTCCTTTGGAGCGACGCCCGCGGAGTGTAATGACATTAGATTGTTGCGGTGCGATTGCGCCATGTTTAAGCGCGATGGTGCAATCGGTCATGGTCGCCGTTTCTATGGTTTTTGGCGGGAAAATGGTTTGGCGAATGTCGATCTGGTTGTGTGGTGAGGTTGTTTTGATTGTTTCGTGTTGGTGAATGGGCCGTTTGTGTCTGGAGTATGTCGGCAGGTTGGGGAAATGGTTGTGATTTCGGGAAATTGTATCCGAAAGTTACAGAATGGAATGAGTTGTAGTTTTAGGAAGTTTACATTAAATATTGTTCGATCAAAGTTTCAGAATGGAATGACTCGTGATAAATTTTCGAATAAATCAATTTTTTAAAGTAAATGTTGAATAAATAATTCTGACCTTCAAAATATACGTGAAAAATTATATAACTCAATACAGTCAATGCAATAACTCGCCATAGAATAGGTTATATAAGGATTTCACCATACATCAGATAAATGGTGAAACTGTTATTGATTATTTTCAACAAATTGAAGTTCACACGATCAAACAATACAAAGCGTACTCGAAAACTTCAACAATTTAATTTTAATTCCAGCCTAGGGAAAAAAAGTGTTATCGACTACTATCTACTAATACGGAATTGCTTCATCGAATACAAATATTTACCGAAACGAAACGATAAGGAATTCAATAAACGGGACTGTGATTTCGGTTGTCGTATTGAAGAAAGAAAAAAAATCGGAAAACTTCTATAGCGGACCACAGGGCCCCATTTCCATTTTCACGACCGGCATTTTCCTCGAGACGACGTGTCACCTTGGTGTCAACGAAACCACATTATTCGAAACAGGTTTATGTTTTAGTCATTCAAAAAAACTAAATAAAATGAAATTACGTAGTCTGAAACGTAAAGGTAGGTTGCGTTTCGTCCGGCTGATAAGAACGCAATATGAGTCGACTTTTCTCTAAATTTATGCAGTTTTCCGGTTATTTTCGTATGATAGAATAAAAAAGCTATATTTTGTGGTATTCGTTAATATGTGTTTATGCGGCATGCTTAAGAACTGCATCATCGAAATAAACTTGATTTCACAACATAATAATTATCGTTAATATTTTTGCATCAGGCATTCATCAAAGATTTAAAAACAGCACGAACCATTTCTACGAAATATTACGTGTATTCAAAATTTAATTTTATGGGCCGTTTAGATAATAATCTTTATACATTATAAAAATGCTGATTCAAAGTTTATGAGCAGCACACCAATTACATAGCTAACAATACGTAAAAATATTTTGCATATTCAGATTCTGTACGATACATTTGAATACTTTTGTAACCGATGCATTGCAAACCTCAAACTCGTCAACGAATTCCAAAAAAATATTCAAGATTAACATACAACACATACTAATATTGAAGTCTGAACTGAAGTTTTTTCTAATGAGCACGATGATTCATGTATAATATTATATGAAATCGAACAAAATTCAAACAATAAAGTTAATACGGACTGACTCAAATTCGTGACTGAGCTTTTTTATAATAGACCAACACATAATATGTATATTATCAAACGAAGTGAGTTCTTGGAAATAATTGTTGTTTATTAAATATAGATACAGTGAGACAGCACGAAACAGTCTCGTGACAGAAAATATTTGCATGTACGAATATTCCATAATACGTAAATATTGAACCATTTTCACAGTCCAATTTTATAAACCTCAACTTACAAAAACTTGAAAAAAAAAACTGATCTACGAACGAGCTTTTTATAGTTGACCACACGCATTTCCATACAAGACGAAGTGAATTCTTAGAAATAACTGTAAATCAAATATTGACACAATAGAAAAATATTTACATTCGCATTAGGTTGAACTACGTCGGAATCCGTGTATTGCAAACCTAAACTCAAAGATCTCGCGAAATATTGAGGTTTTTTTAGGATCACGTATTTATAGTATAATTTTTTTTTAATACCGCGTATTTCAAACCTAAATTCAAATTGACACAAAAAGCGATCGAAATTTGAATTCAATCTACGAAATGTATTTTTTTTATGATTATGTGATCCTAAAAAAGTATTATTTTGTATAAATTATATAGAGTAAATATTCACTTCAATATGTGAGTCCTTGTGATTAAGAATTTTGATAAAAAAACCTTTAAGGCTTCTGAAATTATACATTCAGAAAATGAAAAGAAAAAGCTTTCAGACGCAGAAATGAAAGGAACAATGAATATTTTTTAAATAAACAACGAAAAAATATATATTCCATTTAAATTTAGGAAAATTAAAAAAAGTTCGATCACATCAGCACCCAAAGGGCTCACACGTTGAACCGACCATTTCATAAACCCCTGTACCGCGAACCTAAACCAACAAACAGGTACTCTCAGGCCAACTCAAACCCGATCTACTACCGAGCTTTTTTCCGTGGACCACATATTTACAACATGAGATCGGGCAAATTCTCGGAAATAATTGCAAATTAAATGTTGACACAGTGGAGCTCCACGGCGTCGCCTCATGGGCGGAAAGCGTTGTCTGAATGCCGATCATCTGACGAGCGCGAAAATAGACTCGTGACGTCATCGTGGTGGCTGCCCACGCTTTCCATCATCGATCCTAAAAAGCCCCGCCCACGGCCTCAGGAGCGTCCAGCTGCTGGAAAATGGGAAAATCGTATGGAGGAAAGTCCCCAGGTCGAGGCGTCAGTGTCGGGAAATTCGCGGTGTTTGGTGGTGAGTTTGTCGGGGTTCGTTTTGTGTTTATTCGCATGAGAAAGTTTGGGATCGTGTGGCTCGTTATTTAAAAATAATCTTTGGATAATTTCGTAATTGTTGTGATAGGTCTAGTTCGAGGAAAAATTAGAACGTTCGAAGATTTTCCTGAAGGAGTTTCCCGAGCCAAAATTTCGCTCATAAATATTCTAAACGAGTTAATATTAGCAAAATATTTGATAAAATTTTGAGATAATATTGAAATTCCATAACATTTAATTTAATATATGAAAACGCTTTTAAATATAAAAATATTTTGAATCCACATTATAAAAAACTCAAAAGCAACCTCGTTAAATTTTCACTCTGTCATAATAAAAAAATCAAGACAATTCGAAAAAATATAAATTTCAAAAATAAAAACGAATAATTATTATATTAAACAAGAATGTGTCAAGCGAGATGATTAATCTCGACGCAAAATCCGACGCTAATTTACAGTTCATTTGTCTAAGCGCCGCGCGTGAAAAAAAACCTGAATTTTCACGATATTTAAACGAGATAGATGACTCTGACGCAGGGGTGCGTCATATGACAATTGCGACAACTCATTACACCGAGTACTACATCGAAACTACGATCACTATGTAAAAATAACAAAAAATACATACACACGCCTATGAATGCGGCGAGTGTTAACGACGCGTAAAGATAAGTGCACTACCTACATTATGAATAACACAGGTCGGTGTACAATTGCATGTATGTGAAGTAATTAGTCGTAGATTTACGATATTACGTCGCGATTGATCCTTTTTACGATTTTTTAATTCGGCGACCTTTTCATTGATGAAGTCGTGTGTTCTCAAAATGTTGTCGTTTGGGTTTTGTCGATCGATTGTTGTTTGTTGATTATTCGGGTACGTTTGAAATTATCGTGTTTTTTTTTTTTTTTGTAATTGGTGGTTTAATTATTTGATCGTTTGAGTATTGTTAAATGAAATAGAAATTTATTTTTGTCAATGAAATTGTGTTGAATGGTTTTTATTGATAATTCGTTTTTTGGTCAGTTTAAGTAATTGACTTTAATGGTTGAAATGAATGTGAGGTACAATCCATGTATTTTTTTAAATTGATATGAAGCTTTTATGGTTTTTATCACTTTGAGGCAGTTTTGATCATGGTCAAAAATTTTATTTCCATATTACCTTTGTGATTCACGCACAGCTGTATGCATTTCAAACGAATATTAACATCTGTGTCCATTCACAACGAAGACATTAAAGAATTATTTAGGGAACACGAGATGAATAAAGAATACACGGCCGCCATAAGACCAAATAAAGAGTGAACCTGTTATTGAACAACGGGAGATTTTCAATAACTATGAAATTCAGATGTATATAATAATATTTTTCATATTGAAAATTATTATACTCTCCCTTTCATATAAAAATGAGATAACTAAACTATTGTTTCTACGAATTAAAAATATCAAACTAAATCTGTTAATATGTATAATATCCTTTTTATGATCTTTTATTTGCAAAAATAATTAAAACAGAAATTTTCAATGAAAATAAATAATCAATATATAATTTTACCAGATAATAACCGGAAATCAAAGTACATATAATATAAAAACTTGTTTTGTTTTCAATACAAAAAAAAATCTCAAGCACAATCTCACTCTGCTAACCCTAACCTACCCAAAAAGACCTCAACTCAAAAAAAAACCATATCAACAAAACCTACAACAATCAAACCAGATAAAACCACCAAGCACGCACACCACCACACACCAAAACCGCGACAAAGGCCGCTCCGTCATTGAATTTTTTTCCCATTACCACTTTTTACCAGACACTTTGAGAAGCACTGGCCAGACGCGGAAGAGCCGTCCTCGGCATACAGAACGGTCTGTTGCTATGCCGGCTAGTATCGCTCACATGTGCTGCGATGGTGTGCGTGTTATGGCGCACTATGGTGACGAAACGCTCGTACGTCACGTCCCATGGGCTATGGCCGGGGTGGCCATGACGCTCTATTAATTAATTATTAATTCGATACGATGCTAAATGGTGTGGTAATGGAGTAGGATGGCTGTGGGATCGGCTCGTATCTGTCGATTGTTCGATTGAGTTTTTTTTTTTAAATTGAAGATGGAGTTTGATGTGTTATATGAAAAATTTATGGTTTATATAGGATTTTTTGGTCTGTTAACATATGGTAATACTTAGGTTAGATTCAGATTAAGTTAGGTTTGATTGGGTTATTTATTGGGTCAGTGTTTGATAGTGTTGTTTAGAACTGATATTGTAATCGAATGTAATCTTCGTTTAATTTTAAAATAGATTGATTGGATAATTTTCTTGTTTGAATTTGAATATAAAATCGGCATAGTTGGAATATTTTGATGAAGATGTTCAATTTTTTTTCAGTGATTAAAAATCATTTTTAAATTCCTTCGATTTTGAAATTAAATAACTTTGTCGTATTCGAACATAATAAAATAAGATCTATTACATCACAAACCGGGCGGTAGAGAGAAATTCCGGGCCCTGGAAAAAAGAGCTCGAAATTTTTTTAATAAGTGTCCAATATTTTTCACAGAAAACCGCGCACTTACAAAAAAAGGCTTTTCCAAAAAATATTTACTAAAAACAACAAAATTTTTCAAAAGTATTCGAAACAAAAATTTAAAAAATTGGTCGCGGACCCTCAAAATATCACAGGCTCTGAGAATTTACCCCCTCTCCCCCCATTTCAACGGCCCTGATTACAAATATCAATAGAATCAATATCTGATAAAGGTCAGAAATTTAAATTTGTCAACATAATTTTGAAAATTTATAACACAAAACAAAATTTATCTGATACTTCATAATTTAATACGACTCTCAATTCATATTCAAAACATCCATCCTACATAATAAACTACAAAATCCAATCAATCAAAAATAAAAAAAAAACCCAACACAATAAAAACCATCACCACTCAACATCCCCATCGCGCGGCGGAAAGCTGCGAAAATTCCCACCCGCGTCATAAATTCCCAAAAAAACACACCCTCGCCCAAAAATACGGCGTGCCCCGAATATCCATCGAGGACACAAAATTAAAAAACGGCGCGAATCCCGAAGAAGGGCCGCATTGTTGGGGGCACCGCTTACGTGACGGGTGTCCCGGCCGCCATTTGAATATTCAAATGGGCCCCCACTTTCGTTGGCTTCTGCCCATACAATCTGCCGGAAGAACGGAATTTATTGCCATGTGGTATTTCTTTTTTTCGGGTGTGTGTGTGTGTGTGTGTGCGGACCGCGCGCATTTTTGGATGCTGAGCAATCCGTCTGCGCGCGTGGGCCTAGCAGTAATCCCGGAAAATTCGGGAAAACGCAGCCGTCGAGCTTTCGATGATCTAAAGCTCCCGAAGGACTCGAGTGTTCGGGATCGGGGTAATTCCCTTTTGAGTGCTGGGGCTCGTTTGAGCAACGGTCGAAACGGTTCGAGTGGATCGGTGCTTGCGAAAGCATGGGTGGCTTATCAATTCGGTATTTTTTTTCGAGCGGATATGTCGGAAATTTCAATATCGGGATATTGTGGTTTATTCTGTATATAATTAGCGGAATGTTAAAATTATTGTATTAGTATGAATTTTTATGTAAAAATTGTTGAATGGACGTAATGCATTGAGATAGAATTAAACTTAACAATTTTTATCGATAAATTTCGAATTTATTCATGTTATTTTCCTGATAAGATATGAATTATAAACGATATTAGATAATGAATATATAATAACATAAAAGAAAACAATTGAAAAAGTTTATTGGATCATATTAATTCGGCGAATCATTTCATGAAATATTTATCTTGTACTACACAACCTTTTCAATTCATAAGAAAATTTATATAACAAACCTGTATATGTATAAAAAAAAAATGTATTCTACCTTAAACAGTTCATACACTATATTATACGTCAACAGAGTATTTTACCGACACTTCCATACAAATAACAATAAAATTTCACTTTCGACTGACATCCAAAGATTTTCACCAACACCGAATCTTCACAAACATAAGGAAACCTCTCTAAAACAACAACAACAGGAAAAAACATACAACGCAATACTGAACCAAAACAAAAAAAAGAACCGTTGCTATTATGTGACATATTCGGTTTGCGAAATCCGACCGGTGAATAGCCGAGGAAGAGGTCGTCGTTCGTGATAGGTGCTCTAATAATAATTCATTCCTTGGTCCGAATTATCACGTGACAGCGTGATTGAAATTTAGGGATTTCTTCCTTGTTAGTTTCTATATGTGTGGCTAGGCGCGTTGGCCGATTTAAAATTAAATTTTGACGTGTTTAATACGCGGCCGCGGCCCGTTTAGGGACAGGAATTGGGTATTTCGAAATGTTCGTATTCAAATTTTGTATGTTTGAATACAAGGTTGTCACAACAGTCTCGTGCGATCGTTGAAATTTTCACGGAAGTGTTGGTTTAGCCAAAGTTTTCTTTGCAATAAATTAAACGCGCGACTTCGGAAAACTTAAAAGTGAAATATATTATGTTATATAGGCATAAACGCACAAATTAGATATATTAGTCTAGCACTAGAGTCCGGTCCGAAAATAAATGTTTATTTATGAAAATTTCGAGATTAATAGCCCATTTACTGACTACAAAAGAATGTCACGTTCGTAGTCGTTCTGAAAGATCAACTCTCAAATCCCAATCAAAATTATTCAAACATTCCAAACCGTTTAAAAAAACATATAAATTACAATCATGAACCTATGACAGATAAATTTCAATAACAACATAAACAAACCAATACAATATTATTTTGATATAAAGATTTATAACAATATTTTTTCAAATAACAATTAATGATTCAAACGAAAATGACTTCACACACCGAACTCATCGTTTCACACAAATAAAAAAGGGCATCGACATAATTTAAAACATTTGCGTTGACATATATAACGTACATCTGGCATAAAACCAATTTTGGATTTTTCGAGACTTTAAATCCTTTTTTACTTCCGGCATTCACACATTTTTGAACTCCAACCATCTAAAGACCCAATCCCAAATCTAAACCATCATCGAACGCACACCAAAACACCACACACAGACAAAACCATCAACATCACAACAATATAGCACGATCAGCATGCGAACATCAGAATTTCGTAAAAGTTACGCTACTGAGGCCAATTAGAGGCCGGTTTAACGACCATACCCAACTAGACAGCCATTGAGAGAGCGGCCCAGTCAATGGGCGCCGGCGGACGCGTGGGCCGCAACATCACTATAAATGGTCACTGCTATCACGCTACTATTATGTGTGTCGTGTGTGTGTTCTACGGCGAATGCATCGCGATGAATGCCGAGATGACGTTATGGCTCATTGTGCATGGCGATGCATTCGGGCGATGTCGTTTGCGGTTGTTGAGAAATTTCGTCGATTCATGTTTCGATATGATGTTCGAAAACGAAAATTTAGAGTATTTTTTAATTGTCGCTATTTTTGTGAATGGTATCAGGAGTTTGAGCGTTGTTTTAGTGATAATTAGGAAATTCCAGTTGCGGAATCCTGGCCTGATATTCGATTCTGAAATTCCGGGATTAGTCACGTTAGAACCGTGAAACGTTGATTTCATGAGTGTATGGATTTTTTCCACTAAAACGGCCTTTTTTGATCGTTTGTTATCATAAAGAAATCTTAACCATCTATTGTTCACTTTATACATTGCGTAACACGTTGATTGATCTGGTGCATTCTAACTGATTAAACAAGTCATTGACTTTAGGAGGAAAAATAATTATATTGAATTTAGTATGTATGATTCAAAATATTATACGCATGGCTTATAATAATTATATTTATAAAACAAAATTAGTCACAAAAGACGTTTCCTATTCAGATTATTTTAATTAGCTAAAACATAAATCGATGTGAAAAAATGCTAAAGTTCACCGAGTCACATAATTTCAGTGGCATTTATAACGTTCGATTCGATAAACGAAACAATCTCATAAATTTAATGAACGATTAAAATGTAGGAAGAAGAATTAAAAAATTGACAAATATCGAATTTTTCAATAAAAAGATATTATTCAAAATAATAATATTTCCGTAACCACGCGATAACGCAAACGTATTCAATTAAAAAAATCAAAACTTTACGCAGTTCAAGGCGATTAATAATGCGATAGTTGACGCTTTAATGAACTAAAGATAAATATATATAAAAAATTATATAGATAATAATAAAAAAAAAACGATAAGCCGAAAGCCAAAATTCTGACAGTTCAACTTTCTATGTACATACACAGAAAACAACTCCGAGATTATTATATGGCGCCATCATAATATAATAGAAAGGTAGACATTGTTGTTGTTATTGCGAATCCAAAACGGAACAAATTTAGTTTCCCGAACATCTGCCAGCTTTCCCATAAAAGGCACAAGACGAATATGGACGTGAAATGCGATATACGAATTTACGTCTCGTGTGTTTAGACTTTAGATTCAGTAAAAAAGCCAGTTTTATCTGAATTTTTTCGGGCAATTTGCGATAATCTGCAATTGATAAATGGTAAGGTCATATCGCATACGCAATTAGCGGGTCACTGTAATGAAAGAAAGGATTTGGACAAAAAATGCGTATGACCCGAATAAATGAACCGAATTTTATCTAATGCGTGTTTCGATTTATCATTTAACATTTTTCGTCAGACCACGGTTCAATTCAACCGATAAATAACGATTTTGATAACCCTGAAAAAATCGATAAAACATCGTTGGGTTAAAAACTTCGATAGGTGATGAGTTTTTTTTATTAAGTCGACGTTCCACCACGATAACCGACAGTCAATATTTCATCATTTATTATATTTTCGCAATAAAAATATGTTTAAAATGGAAATGAGTTTCGGCAAAACTCAAAATCACACATGGCGACCATAACCTACCCTACTGCTATTTTGAACGAGCATTCTCCGACGGAATGGCAATGATAAACAAATGCACGAACCTTGATAATAATCGTGTGTTAAATAAAACGACGAGCAATAAAAAATCGACCTTGGCGAGACGAAATGTTAAATTCGAAAAAAGACGCTGAGGCGACGGATAAAAAACGAACTATTCAAAGTGGTTATTTGAAAAGATCATTGATTTGTTCTTGTGTACGTTACACGTCGGGACGTTAATTGTTTGCGAATATAAAAATTTGCGTTTTCTTCTGAAAATTTTTGATTTCTGCGAAATCATTTGGCATTCGGTTGGTAACCAGACTGCTAAAATTTCGATAGACAATGAGTCAAGGCCGTTCACTATAAAAGTCTGTTGAGATTCAACGCTTCTAAAAGTTTACGCATACTCGTCAAGTCACGTAATATCACAAACACGCATTAACTTAAAATTTCACACACAAAAAAACCGTAAAAATTAAAAATTCAAACGACACAAAAAAAACCAAGAAGACACATGCTCAAACATTAGTCAACACTCGTTACGAATCGAACAGCGCAAAATGACAAATTACCGAAAAACCGCCACTTTCTTTTTCCGAAACACGCGCGAAAGCGTCGCCGCAACATTTTCCCATTTTCACTCACACAATCCAAACAAACGAGACGACATTTTCCCGATAATCATCGTCCGTCATTTTGCGAATCTTCATGTGTCGTCATTCGGTAGTGGTATCTGGACTAGTCCAGATATATATCCAGGTATCTGGACTTTCCACATATAAAGAAACATCATGAGACAATGGGTGCCTGTTAGGCTATGGTGGTATAGTTGTACTCATATAATTATGTATTTGTTTATCTATTTATATAATTATGTATTTGTATGGGTAAATAAATAAATAAATAAATAAATATTTGTACGAATTGTGAGATTTTTTTGTGAGATTTGTGCAAATCGCCGACCGGTTCGAACACAAACAAATAAACAGTCGGGCGGCCGGTCGCCGATTTTCGTCGCACATTTTGAGAATCGGTGGCCGGTTCGAACATAAATAAATAATCGGGCGGCCGTGTCACTGTTGGCCATTTGTGAATGAAATACAGTTCATTGATATGGCGGGGCGGTAGAACGCGGATGTTGGGCTTCGTCTGCGATAAAGGCGCGATGATTTTCGCGGTTTTCCCGGGCGTTTTGCGATTTCGTAATTGAACGAAACGCTTTTTATCGAGGCATGGGATCGCGATTAGTTTTCCGGTCGCCGGATGCTGTTATTGGCAGCGGAACAGGGTCCATTTTTCCAGGAAAAAACGCAAAAGAACCAGAATCTAATTCCTTGACTAATAGTTAATTTTTTTTAAATTAATATTAACATGAAAGAGATTAAAAAATTGGCATTTTTTTATATGTATAATATCATATTTTTAGCATTATAAGCAAAATTCTGCTTGAGAAATAATCGATTTTTTTTCCAAGTACAATCATTGAATAAAATATTGACAGAATCGTATGTTATATTTTATGAATGAATGATAAATTGAACAGAACAAATAAATGAACTGTACGATCTCAGTATTGTTCACGGAAGTGATAAGAAAAAAGTCGATAAGAAGGGTCAAAGTTTCGACATCTGCAAGTCTACTAAGTATTTATCTAGGACGAATACTTATGTGTATATATAATAGTGTCAAACTGTATTAAAAATGATAAAATTTTTTATCAAAAATCGAAACCGATTAAAATATTTTATGAAATTCAATTAAAAAAAATAACATTGTTTAGATTTTGCCGACACGTGTAGTTTTCACGAGTGTATTAAATAATTATTGATTACATGTGAATATTAAATACGATTTTGATTATTTCGTATCTAATCTAAGATAAATAAATAAGAAAATCAAATCAATCAACTCATATACTGATAAGCAATTACGCAATTTTCTCCTTGAATACATAAAGAATAAATAAACACAATGTCGCATACGCTAGCGGAATTATAATAACACAAGAACGATAAGAAAATATTTAGGAAACTTACACAAAAAAATATTTAAATAGAAAAAATCTAAATAAAACCATCGATAAAAAAAATGTGAATCACATATGTAACATTGTATGTAACAAACAGACGAGCGAACATACAGAAGCGCTAATGATAATGTATTGCCTGTTTATCGGAACATCCAAGGGCAATAATAATAATCATCCAGGTCATCTGTCACATACACAGAAAAGCCATCGTCAGCGGAAAAACAACATTCTTCATCAGTGGAAACTCGCGATTCTGCAACAAAATGCACCTTCAAAACGTGCAAAAACGGAGCCTCGAGCGATAACTTTGCAACGCACAATAAACTCTTTATAATGCAATAAATTACAAGAACAAAAAAAACACCACTAAAATATATATTTACGAACAGGCGCATGTGTTCTCGTACTTGGAGCTCCGTGATGAATTGCACAATTGCCTTACAATTGACGACCGTTCGTGGCCTATTTCCTGGTAAAATCGGTCGTAAAGGCGGCGAGTGGTAAACGCGAAAGATATTTCGAAATTTTATTGTGTTCAGATATCTAAAGCAGGAATGCGCATTTTCGCACAGCTTTGCAATAGGTCGAATTAAACATATGCCGATTCAATGGTGGTTTTTATCCTTATACGGACGCGTACCGTTCCATCACCGATCAAAAGCTTTAAGCGTTCGGTGATGCAATTGTAAATTAATCATTGCCTTTTCGTTTCGACAAATTGTCTATGCAAAAGTGCATTATTTGCGCAAATCTGATGGATTTGCAAAATAAACTGTTGCACGGTGCTCGAACGCAATGCAAAACTACGGAGCGTAGTTGATGGTTGTGCAAGAAACTGCGTTTTCTATTGTTGCATACGACGGATACTTAATTCTCACTTTTTTGATGATAAGATAAAATATATTTCTTTCATCCTTGACGAAGAGTACTCAGTACAATTTGTTGACATTTTATGACTATGTGTTTTGAGAAAAGGTGACATATTTGAAACATTGCAAGCATGTGATAATTTTTTTCAGATTGTATAAAATCTAGTAATTATTTATGAAAGAAAACAATAACTAATACGTATATATTCCACTTTTGAAAGGTATAAAAACATATCGTGACTAATAATTTTTTTTAAAAGAAATTAGATACATTATTGTGCGCATATGAATATACTACGTATTAAACTATCTATATTCAACAACATATAGTAAAAATGACGAAATATAAACGAAATGTTACAGGAAAGCAAAGATAATCTTTTGACACTAATAAGTATAATTTTTCCATAATTTTATTACGGTAATAATTATACAGATCTATCTATCAAAAATCAATAAAAACAAACCCAAACGCATCACATGAGAATAACGGCCAATTTACAATGATTCACTTATTGTTAGTTGAATAGAGAAATAAAAATTTCTTAATAGTTCAACGGTAAACCGTTAATAACCATGTAAAATTTATGAGTAGAAATGTGTGAAAATAACATAAAATGAAAAAAGCTTTGTTCAATCGACTCACACTTAATTGTGCACTTCTCCCACATAAATGTACGACAAAATATTACAACGAAATCTTCGAAAAAAAAATCAAATACTTTTTCGATTTCACACGTTCCTCATATTGCCGACGGTGGCTATAAAATTGTTTTTCAAGCTTTTTTCATAATGTAACCATGTTTCAAATTACTAATAAACTATATTGAACCGAACGATGGTAATATGAGCCCGCATTGTTCCGATATATAAACGCGGTGTTTGCATTTCGCCATTAACTTTATTAACTTGCATATTGCGTTTGCATATTACTGCAGTCGAAGGTACAATATATAATAGTATGTATGTGGAAGAAATTGTGAGGCGTACGTCAACCTTTGCATTCTCATTCTTGACCCTTTTTACGATTTTATTGTTGTACAATAATGGTAGACGTCGATACATAGTATGCCCTGCGGATTATGTTATAAAGTCTCATATGAAATCGCATTAGAATTAAGCAATGTACGTGAAACGTAAGGTGCAAAGTTTAGGTATTTACGTGTGATTCTATGAAAAATTTCGAATTGCGTTTTGAGAAATGATGTAATTTGTTAAAAGTAATCTATCAATTATGTAATATTTTTTAATGATTTTTTTAAGCACTTGACCGGAAGAATATTTCGACCGCAGGGAGATTATTTTGGAATTTTTATATAAAACCATCAAGGTTTGAGTCTAAACCGAAAATAATCTATAAAACCACAATTTTAACAAAGAGACTGTTATCATATTAACTTATAAGAAAAGAATGATTGACAAGAAATATTTATCTTAACCACAGAACGGTATCAAGTTCTTCAAAACCACAGATAACACAATTAGATATTAAAGGAATGACTTCCGTTAATCCCTTCAGAATAAACCTCAAATAGTGGTAAATTAAAAATTATTATTTTCAAATATCCATTTAATATAATATTTAACTATCGATGAGTTGGTCTTTAAGTAAACAAAAAAGCATTGTATTTAGATTTAAGAAACTCGATACTTAATCCTATAAACAGGACGATATTCACCGAGATAAAATGAAACGCTGAATTAACAGTCGTTTAATTCACGATAAGATTGAAGTAATTAGAATAGGAAATTTCTAAAGACTTATAAATTAAAACAACAAAAATTCCTTATGGGTTACATAGAATTAGAATCATGTCGATATGTCCATGATACTGGCACTTATCAAATAACAAAATCGTTCTAATCAAACGCAAATAATAGATAAGATTTTCGAAAATTTTTGATGTTCATAAAGCATCTATTGAGTGTAGCGATCCCCAACTTAAAATAGTTCGATTGTGTAACATTTACAGTGGCGCAATTCAAACAATCGATTTTCTATAATGAAATAGTGATTTTTACTGAACACAAATAATCTGAAATAAGTAAAACGTTTCAGGTTTATTCACGACTGCCCATGAACTAGTTTGAATCAAAACACAAACCTATTCTGATATTTTCAGTTCATAAACAAATAAATCCAGAATAGACGTTGAATAACAAATATTTCAGATTCGTTCCTTAAGTTTTACAATGTTCGAAATTTGATAAAATGCCACGTTTATTTTGAAAACCTTCGAGTAATAAACATTGCTTTATATCCTCGTTCACAAAATTGCAACCTCAGCATATGTAAAAATAGTGCATTTATATCAACATATCACGAGATCGTGTATTTTTTCGCAATAAAATATATTATAAATAACCATAGTGCTACATGTTTGATAAGGCATTGAATTATAAACAAATAATACCAACGTCAATCTCGATTTTATAAATATAAAATATAAAATTGATCATAAAATTATGAAAACATAACTGTAAAATAGTTACATAATTTCTACACAATGGTTGAAAAATTAAATACATAATTCTGAATTGATTATTTAATCACTCGTTCTAAATATAATAATTATGATTACGCGTGTGATTTTAATATAAACATTTCTAATGGTTTTTAAATAAATTTGGTTATAAAATCTATACAAGTTTAATTTTTTATCAAAATACCTTTGCGAATTCGTTCAGACGCAATTCAAGGCGAAAAACTCGCGATAACGCACTTTATAAGACGCACTGAAGGTCTCGATTATAGATTTTTTTGATTGATCGATTTAGATTTCAATGACTTCACGTACGCGAAAAATCGAATTAGAAGAAAAAGAGTCATTTCAATGCCTGAAAACGAGGTGACGTGAAAAAAATCTGCCAGCGATTCCGTCTAGTCACAATGGCATGAAATTTCCAAACTTTAAAAATGTACCTACTAAAATACTTTGTATTATACATATCACCTATATTGTAACAGGCCTATAAACCTAGATAAATTATTAAAAAAAAATTATCGCTGCAACACTCGACCACCGTCCATGATAGAATATCTTGAAATTTTGACCCCAAATGACATATTCGTTTACTTATCAGTCTTATAACACTAAACTATTTAAATTTTTAATTAACCATTAACCCGGCGGTTCAAGTGTTCAATATGAATTTGCAAAGCGATTACACATATTCATGTCGCTCTATTTACATTATTGAATATATATTCGAGTGCGTCAAAACAAATTTTGCGACACGATTGCATTGTTTGCAACTAGCGACGACCTTCGCGAGTGACTACAATGTACGGAAAATTTTCAGTAGAATACGTACATTGAGGTTGAAAGCAAAAAATGAATAAATCCATGCGATTTTCAGCGACAATACTTTTGTGTTACGTAAATGACTTTCGCACAATTCATAGAAATCGTCGGAAAATTCTCGTTTTGCATTCAGAAATTAAAATGCAATAAAATTTTCTTGTAAAATTATTTTTCGTATATGTTTTCACATTCTCACGATTTTGTATATAGAAAATATACATTTGTTAAAATTATTTGTATATATATTATATTATACTAAGAAAATTGATGTGAAAAAATTGCTGTCATTGCGTAGTAATAATAACAACCTATAACATATTTACGATTTATAATATATTTATAAGCATATAAAAATTATTATATTAATGAAATAAAACATTATCTAATCTAAATAACAAAATCTCTAATCTAACTAGGTGAAACTGTTTCTATTCAGTTTCATATATCTAATTTGATAAATAGAACCAAATAAATAAATAGTTAACATGAAATCACTAGAAAAAATTTTCGAATTAAACAAAATTGCATCCATAATCAAAATCAGTAATATACAAAATATAAATTTAATTACAACAAATCACATTATAAAACCATTAGAGGCAATTATCACAAGAGCATATCTTGACAAACGCCAAAACACGAGCAACAAACCTGCATTGTTTCCATAACAAACGTCACGCGCGCGACTTCCTCCTCCACTAACGACGGTCCATAAACGGTTAACCCATCACACGACAGACCAAAAACGCACACCATGGACCCACCACGATCCCGAGGACCATCAGGGGCCGAACAAAGGACCTCCGATGTCCTGGGAAAGGTGGCAACGTCCTGCGGCGACTTCGCGCGCAATTCTCATCCTAGCGAAATGACGCTAACGAGCGCTAACTGATATGTCCTCGTCGGGTCAATAGCTGTCAGAATCAGAAATTACGCGCTGGATCAGAGGTGGGTGTCCGAAACGGGTAAGGTATACCCTGGAGGTGTATTCGGTCGACGGGTTCGAAATAGATCGGTGGAAAATTCGGAAATTCGGTCGATTGTGTGTGAATAGAGCTTTGTTGAAATGGTGGATTAATTTTGGAATGGTTGTATGGTTTGAGACAAACATTGATGTTAAGCAGTATATGAAACGATCGATTGATGGATGAGTGATTTGAACGCATTGATTGTATTTCTCCATTTTTTCAGAGATTTTTTACATCGTTGTTTTTAAATAGTGTCAGTAAGGACTTGTTGTTAAATCTATATCGCTTCGGTTATATGATATATAGTTTTTACACTTCAAATTGGACGTTTTATGCTTCAAATTCAACTATGGGAAAGTATTAATAAGATCATTGCTATAGTAACAAATGAAATCAACAAGAATTCATGGTAATGAATTTCATTATCATAAGACCACCAGAGCCGTAAAGAGATATTCCGGGTTCTGAGAAAAAAATGTTTTGGAAAATTTGGAAACTGGGATTTTTTTTTTTGTGAGTGTTCAATATTTTTCACAAAAAAACCATATACTTACAAAAGCCGACTTTTCCAAAAAAAACCATACATATACAAAAACCGACTTTTCCAAAAAAATTCAAAATTAGTCACGGGCCCAGATAATTTACCCCCTCTCAACGGCCCTGATGACAACTGTGACAAATTAATACTTTCCCATAGTTGAATTTGAAGCGTAAAATATCCAATTTAAAGTGTAAAACGTTCAATTTAAAGCGTAAAACGTTAAATTTGAAACGTAAAAGTCCAATGCGAGATTTAAAACGTCCAATTTTCAGTGTGAAGATTGTATCACAACAATGAATGAAACATTTCATGAAAATTCGAATAATATAAACGAATTAATTTGAAACATCCGAAATCAAAACTATTAACCTTGACATGCCAACCCGTCAAGGTCGAGTTGTCTCCCACCGACAGCAACAATCAATAACAACCAACATGCAATTCGAAATCAATACAATTTCCACACCACAACGGGAAAAACCACGCACCAAAAAAAAACTCAAAACCACCCACAACCACAAAACCCCACTTCCACCTCAACAAAATCCCAAACCTACCACAGAACCCTCAAAAGCCCATCCGATCCCACATTCCGACACATCAAATCCATCACATCAAAGATGACCCGGCGTCGATCACGTGTGACGCACGTGGGCAGGCGTCGCATTTTCCCACACGACGCCCGCCGCGTCCGGAGTGCCGAATCTTGACCTTTTCTTGTCGATGACATTGCGAAGGTTGCCGGAATCATGTCGTTAAAAATTCGTGTATGTATGTGTGTGTATGTGCGGGAAAATCGTAACAGGCCCGCAAGAACGTATGGGAACGTATGGGTTCGTATGGGAATCCAGTGGTACGTGACGGCGATGGCCCTGTCGACGTCAGATGATTTTCTTATAAAAAAAGTTGATCCGATGTGACGAAATAGATCAGGGGCGGCAAACTTTTTTTGGAAAAGGCCGGATTGTATGAATTTGAGACTTGGCGGGCCGGATAACGAAGTTGATGATTTTATATGGGTAACTCTACTCAAAGAGCAACATTAAGTAGGCTCAAATTTTTTAATAGTTAAATCTAGTCGATCTCAAAATGGTTATTTGAAAATTCAAGTGTTAGTTTCGCAAAAAATATAAGTATATCCAGGTAGTATTAATAAAATAATTATGAATTAATAGCGCCGCAGGCAATTCTTTTCTTTCGAATCTATACTATCGATAATAATTTTTTTTACAAAATACATAATTTTGGAGAACAATCACTTCCAACTGAGGTTTTGACAGAAGCTCCATAATTGTACAGTTAAATGAATTTTGAAATATGAAAATTTTTTTTCACTTTTATCAAGACCTGAAAAATGCTTTTGTAACTGTAGTTTAACAATATGTTCAGAAAATACTCGTATATCTGCTGCGATTTTTTTTTTTTTTGAGGATGAGAATTTATAAATTGATTCTAAATTATTTGAAAACAATATTAGCCCACGGGCCGGAGTTTGTCGATACCTAGATTTATAAATTAATAATTCATTAAGAAAATTCGTCGGAAAAATGAAGTTTACTATGAAATGATAGTCATGAGTGTATGATGAAAATGAAAGATTGATAAACTAAGATATTGAAATTGATAGAATTTTATGATTTTCAGGATGTTTTTGAAAGATTTATTAGACCCTATTAAGTGGGAAACTGAGCGAAGCCAGACAAAAACATTTCGAATTACGAAGAACAGGGTAAGTTCGAAACTTTTCGAAAGTCCTCAACACTACAAAATAAATTGCACGTACTATTATATCCTAGTTAATTTTGTGAACCTTACAGTTAACTAGTTAATAATCTGAAACTTTGCAATTAATTATCAAATCAACTTCATAAACTATCCAGTTTCTAATACTAGTTACAAAAACATTAACGATATATTATAACGAAAATAATAAATTAATAAGTATGTTTTCCGTTAATAATAATAATAATAATAATAATAATAATAATAATAATAATAATAATAATAATAATAATAATAATAATAATAATAATAATAATAACAACAATAATAATTCTAAAAATGGACATTTTTTAAGAAATCACTGATCTTTTTTCGTATAAATTTGAGAAAATATTTCTGAATAAAAATTCAACTAATTCTAATACAAATTAAAACTTTTTCCTTCATTTTTTTCAGATTATAAACAAAGTTTAATGAATAACTGAAAATTAATGAAATAAATCTGTAATATTTTATTTACAATACCAAAATAAGGAAATTACAGTATACAGATATAAAAATATGAGAAAATCCAGATATAAACGTACTCAAATTCGGTTCCACTATCGAATCTAAATGTGACCCCGACACGTTCACGAAAAAAAATCGCGAACCTCTCAAATTAGAAAATTTGATAAAATTTTCAATCGACTGTTGTGAAATATCGTTTCAATATGTACATTTCGCATGATACGCACTTACATTTATTTAGTGATACGAACGATCGTATAGCGGCTAAATTCCAAGGTCGTAAATATAATAAATATTATCAAATGCGATTCAATAGCAGTAAAATGTTTGACAATCACTGTTGCCATGCCGAAAATAAATTTTATATACATAAACGAAACTAAACCTGATTACACACTAATTGTGAGTACGCAACATCACATGTGCGCGAAGTGTTACATGCAAGCACAGTACAAAGTTTAAGCACCAAAAACGAATTGTCGATAAATAAAAGTTAGAAATTTATAAATACGCACAACTAATATAATCGAATCGATTGTAATATTTGATGGATTTGTGAAATTCTCCATTAAAAAAAATTACCAACGTGATAAGTGATGGCATTGCAGATTTTATGACATTCGCGTGGTGTGATAGTACTATCAATGCGAGGACAAAACATAACAATAACAGCTAACTGCCGCAGTGGAACAACAATATAAATAAATTTTCAGATCGATAAGCAATGTTCACCAAGTACTAAAATACTTTTTAAGCCAATCGAAAATTTTGCACGACTATCGTAAAACGTGTGACGTCCGTTTTTTACATTTTACAATACCATTGTCACGATAGGTAAAAAAGTTAGCTTTAACAATAGAATTATATATCTCGCGCATGTTTGTCCTTATCGGAAGAAATCGCGTGATATGTGTAAAAATCAAAGAAAGTAGCGTCAGTCGTAACAAATTTGAATATGAAATCAAAAACCCCATTTGATATCTATGAAAAAAGCAAAGTTCGATGTTCGGAGGTTAACGAATTATATACAAAAATCGTAATCATATAAAAAATATTTTCGTCGTTGAAGTCTATAAAAGGCTTTGTTCCCACAACAATATTGTGAAATATTGTAATATAAAATCGAATACAATTCAGCAACTAAAAAATTTAACCTTCAGTAACAAGATTTACGCATTTGTTGAAGAAACACACATTGCATACATGTCGCAAGTACGGTTACTACTCACAGCCGTACTGTAACACACTGAAAATTTCATATACGATAAGTAGTATCAACAAATATGAAAGTCATGTAGCGATAAAACATTAGATAATGCCGTATCTATATCTATTACGTCAAATTTCCCATTCGAAAAGAAACTCTGTAACAAAAATTTAACGGATCGCATTCGGCGACACAGACGATAACATTGTATAAATATTTAATCGGGCGCCTAAAAAAAAATTTTCGAACTCAAATCAAACATCCAAAGTTTACACAAAAAATTGATCGGTTCCCAGTACTCGAACGTAAACTAACCGCGCCAGCACTCGAGATTTATAAAACGTAACGAACACAAAAAACTATTTGAACGATTGCGAAACAGATTCCCCAGAACTTTTATCCATTTGTATAAACCACGTGACGATTTTACCTCATGATTTTCCGTTTGTCGTTAGGATGCAGCTGGTCGGCCATTTCTGGGTCGACTTCTTTCAGCTTCCCATGGAGGTATTCGCTGCTGAAGCCCAACATCTCGTCGTGGCTAAATCCATCGGATGCATCCGATGCACTATTTTCAGCGTCTGCGGCTTCCTCGACTTCTCCGGAGCTGTTCGTCGAGCTGAATTTTCGTTTTGTTCCAACTTCGGATCGGTTTCGAGTGCTAGTTTCAGCACTGTCGGCGGACACGCTTTTATCGGAAACTTTGCCGTAGTCGCTGTCGATTTTCTGTTTTTTCAAAATAGATTCGTAGTCTGATACTAGATGGTCGGAATGTTCTATATCGGCGATGAGAATTTTCCAAAGAATTGATTCTATGTAATAATTCGTTCCACCGACGATTATTGGTATTTTGTTTTTCGATAGTAAATCGTCGATCTGTTGTGGTAATTAAAGAAAATGCATCTGTTTTGTATTTTGTGATTCTAGTATTATTTTTATATTTGAAAAGGATACGATTTTAACAGCTCTGTTGCGGAAATCGACGACAGTGCAAGTTTGGTGTGGAAGCAAAAAATCTAACAAGTGATGAGGCGCTATTGAACGTTCTTCGGGTGTAGCTTTTGCCGTTATAATATCCAAACCCTTATAAATCTGAAACAATATAATTAAAATCGATAAGATAAAAAAAAACAAATATTTTTAATTTTTAATGAAATTTCAAACTCGAAGCAGCAACTGCTAACTAGGACGACGTAAGAGCACGGAAGAATTGTCTTCTCGAAACGAACTCTCAAGTCTAAAATACTAATGACATCCAATTATAGAACGCTACGAAGAAAATTTTAGAATTTTCCTCAATCAGAAGCACGAATTGGTTTGCTAGAACATGACTGAAGAAGGATGTGCAGTTTTTTATTCATATTTTTTACAGGGGATCATCGTTCGGATTTTGTCGACGGGATGACCTTTTCGCTACTCGCATTCAAATAAACGGAGTATAAAAAACGGCCCTGACTTTTTAATTCAGTCAACGGAGTCCTCCTTGTTCATCCTGCGAATCCCAAATGCATAGGAAGTCATGCACTTGGGATTTCGGGGAGTGCATCTGGTCTTTCCGTCCGAGCGCAACAGCCAGGCCATCGTTAGTCGCATCGCACGTGGAATACCATTAAGGATAAAACGTGTGCGAAATAATAAATGTGTACAAAAATAGTGCTTGTTTGAAACTTTCTAAATTTATACCGATATTGAAAAAAGTTCTGGAGGAATTGCTGTACAATCGTTAAGGGCAGAGGTGTTCGAAATATCGATGCGGAACTGATATAAAATATAATATATGAATGAGTATGGGACACAAGAAAAATCACAAAAAGATATTTTTTTCTGAAATCGGGAAATTTCAAAATAAAAGAAATAAGTATGTGTTCTTTTTTATATAAAAAAATATTATATAAAAGTTGTTATTATTAAGTGTTGACATTGAAACAATCAGCATTGAAATCAATACTAAAATATTTTCATACATAGTAGAAGTAATAGTTATCAAGTCGTGCTTTTCAGAAATTTTTATTTTCGATGAAAACGTTTAGTTTAAAAATAGTTTCCGAAACAATAACGAGTGAATGGTAGTTTTCATAAAATCGAGCTCACTATTAAACACTGTCGAAAAAATGCATAAAAAAAGCAAGAATGAATTCTCGAAAATGTTTTCATTTAAAAAACTAATATATTTTTCCCTAGTTGAGGAAAATTCCAATACAAACAAAGTGCCGTAAACAGTGTAAAACTCACACTTCAAATACCATATTCTATTTACATAATCCTAAAACAAATATTTTCATTTTCAAATCAACATTCCGAGAACACACAATTTCGTAAATCGCATCCACCCGAATTTCCCTCGGCCGACCACCGTTCCGGCTACAAACACACACACATCACCTCAAACAACAAAAATCAATCCCGAAAACCCAAAGCGAAAAGCGACATCATCCAGCAAAATCCGACACACAATACGAAGCCATCGAACCGCGCCAGAGTCGATTTCAACTTGCAGCCAGCAAAACGCCTGCCATTCGCGGCCCGCGGCGATTGTTTTCGCTCAATGGAAAAGGCATAAAAGACGGCGAAAGCAAAAAAAAAACTACGTGTATTATACGCGAGTGTATGTAAAATGGCGGGCGTAGTACGCGCTCGTTGTACGTTACGAGTTGGAGAGGACGTGTGCATGTGCATTTGTGTTGTGACGCAGTTGGTGTGTGTGTGTGTGAATGGCAGTGGTGGGTTTGAGGAAAATCTTGGATTCGGTTTGGAGGTTTGTTGGTGTGCGGTGATAATTTTGATGTTTGTATATATGGAGTAGTTGTATATGAGGAAAGTTGGTTTTATCGTATCGTGGCGCTGCACGATTTTTTTTGTTTGTTTGTGTAGGCGAAAAATCAATGTTGTTTTATGATTGTTGAGAAAATTCGACACCTATTAAATTTCGTTTTAAAGAAGGTTGCGTGAAATAAACGTTTAGATTATATTTTTAACTTTTTCCGCAGTTGGACCTTGAAAATTATTTTTCAGAGGCGATGAACTTGCTTTGAAGATCGACAAATCATTTTGTTTTAAGAAAATGATTAATATGAAAAACTTGCCTATCTTACAATTAGGTAAAAATTTTCATCACAAGTACTATCACTGTATCGAACATTCAATAATTTTCAAGCTTAATCTTTAAAGAATTAAATATTTAAATTAACCCCTACTAAATACTTTCAAACTTACGACACGAAATCACCCTTCTATTTGCACAACGAGCTACTTAAACCATTATGTTCGACAAGACTAAACCGTTGACTTCCTACTAAATATATTTTTTCATTCAACGGTTTAGTTTTATTGAACTGGTAACGGTTTTCTACAATCGATAATTTAAGCAACAAGTATTATATTTGACACGTATCATTAGAATAGCAAATAATTTTTTTTTTTTTTTTAACTTAAACTCATTAAGACTTAATTTTAAGTAATTCGTTGTACGTAAGTAATTTGTTATTTTTGTCCACGATACTAGTTTAATTAACCGTCGTCTAATTACTCATTATCCAATCGTTTACATCAGTAATGGGATTTTATTAAGGATCCATGGCATTTCAAATTTCTAGAGGCCTCGTAGGTTTATTATACAAATATACAGGTATTATTGTGAGTTCCAACCTTCCTCCCTCCCTCATTACAAATAAAATATTTTAAAATAGCAATTAGCATTGCAGGCTAATTTTTTTGTTGAATGGGCGATTTTAGGAAATAAAAGGTGTTGATCAGATAAAATGGTACTTGTTACGTACACAGGCGCTTTGCGACCACTCACACGTACACGAATCGTGAGCTGACACAATCTCCGATTCACAGCGAAATTGTAAAGCACATCTACAATATGTTAAAATTTTATAATGTTTCAAATGAGGTTAGCATACACGACATCGTTACTTCCATTTTCCTTTTAGAAAAACTAGGGCTGTGAATTTTTCCAACAACATGACTCCGACCCCGACTTCAGACAAAACACCGCGACTCCGCGACTCCGACTCCACAGCTCTGAGAAAAACTGAACGTAGGGGTATGTTTTAAAGGCTGTATTTCTCAGTCAGTAAAACTAAATTGCATTTATTTAATGCCGCATGTCTCACATCAGTCAGTCAAAAGTCTGAGCGTATTTATTATTGAACGTATAGACGGGTGAAGCTGAACGTATCTTATTCAATCAGGTATTCCGAACGAGGTTGTTTTTTTTTTTATATAGGTCTCGCCAAATTGACATGGTGCGGGGTGATAGCGTAGTGGCCCCAACATGTCGTCATGTTACATATCATATCAACACGTTATAGTGTAGGCCGCGCTTTACACTGGATACAAATCCACACGATTTGACAGCTCGCGTTTTGTATTTGTGAGTGCGCCAGCCGCTAAGCGTCCATGAACGAAACAAGTACCGATAAAATTATAATAATTCATCAAAAATTTATTTTCCAAAAATATTGGGACTTCTTTCCAATCGAGAGAGCCCAGAGGCATTCACCTCCACCACATACAAGTAAACCCGCCACCGATTCACACCCAAATTCGCACATCAATCACCTCGAACCCAAACCCGCCACTGCCCAACATACACACACACAGACACACACACATCCCAAACAAATAACGCATTCATAGCGGTGCATGAAAAGGCGCAAAATAGCGTCGTCGGTTCCCAGACGGTGTCTCGTTACGGATGCGGCGCAGACGCGCCGGACGTTGCGTCACCGACACGCACCGAATGCAATTTTGCACTGCGAATTGCACACTGCAACCCGAGTTGCGTTACATGTCGGTCGTTATGTCGCGGTGCACTTGCACTTGCGCCGGGCGGACTCGAAATGGCGCCGGGCGTTTTGGCGGGAACGCGCCGTTTGAAGAGCGATCGTTTCCGGTTGCGGATGTTGTTGTATGTTGAATGATGTTTTGGGTGTATCGATTGGTTTGGGGGTGTATTTTGGTGAAGATTTATTGATTGGGCATTCTTACATTCGTTTTGCATTCAAGTTTTACACTTCGTATAACTAATCATTAGTTGTACGAAGTACATTAACAAACAAACATCATACAATAACAAACATATAATATTAGTTACTATTACTAATTTTGTATGTTTGAAATCGGATTTTCTTGATTTGAGGGTGTATTCTGGCGAAAATTAGTTGTATATAGGTTTGGATTCGGACTTTCTTGATAAATTTTGCATGCTGCAACAAGGCTGACGAATTCATCAATTGTTCAAATCAGCAGCCAATTCGCCAACCTAAACACAAACCATCCAAACTCAACAACCAACCCATAAACTTTCAGAATATTACGCAAACTATTCTATTTCCATAAAAATTCAAACCGTTCATGTACTTCTTTCATAATTTATCTATGAACATCCAACTAATGCGACACATTTTGCACTGATATACCATTACAAAAATATACATCATTGTCAGCTGTACTAAATTGAGAAAGATAACTTTTCTTGATTAATTGGATGTTATAATTAGAATTTCGATATCTTGAAAAAAAATTGAAATGTATCAAAATAAATTCAATCAATATTGAATTCATGGCATTGTAAATTTTAAATTCTATTAAAAACCGTAATTTTAGTACAAGTAAGAAAAAAAAGCTTTACAGAAACGTCGTTTTAGTTAATTCATACTTCTGGTGTCGATATGATTATTTTGTCATAGATGCATAACGAAGTGTACGTGATCTATGACAAATTTTTGTCCTATGATGAGAGATGGTACACCTCTTGTATTCAATTAAAATATTTTTCTAATGATTTATCTATTGACATGCCGACAGGTTTCAATGTTGGTATAAAATAAATATTTCGAATATTGATCTATTCCATAACAGACAACGGTATTAAATTATACGTTAAATTTGTATTCCATAGTGGATTTCGATTGATTTGCACTTATTGCATCATTAGGAACGTTGTTATTTTATAAAGTCAATATGAATTTTTTGTCATTCCTTAGAACAGGTCAATGTCACAAAACGAGAGTTCAAAATTTTTTACAACCATGACTTATTAAAGATTAAATTCAAAATAAAAAGAAAAAATCTTGGATTGAATCAATAAGTATATTGAAAATTTACATAATCTCAAAAATGTACTTAATCGACCACACGTCGAAGTACAGCAAATTATCATTAACGTACTCAAAACTGAACATCTTTCGAATTCTTAACAAATCGAACCGCGAACAGACGGCGATGCATAAAAACACAATGTACACGATACACAAAAATGTTAATCTGAATTGAAACAAAAAAACGACGCCGAAAAGAATCGTCCAAAAAAATTTAAAAGTCCACAAAAAATTCCGAGAACTGCAGCATCCTAGGATTTCGATCGTTCTTACGCTTATAGTATACGGCGAACGCCTACACTCGCAAAAACTGCATATACACACCACGTACACATTTGCAAAGTACAAAAAGGTATGAAAATTGCCGTGGACTTGAGTGTTGCGGTCAGCGTGGCACGCTCGCTGCATTTTTGCACCGTCTATATAACAAACTTGTATTTATTACGCGGAAAAGAAAAATAATTAATAAATTTTCACGTCATCATTATTCATTTTTTGTAATCCGAAAAGCTCTTTAATCCATTTTTATCTCTGCGAATTTCACATTTTTTTCAAATTCGTGATCCATTTGGTAACTTTCACAATTCCTCGAATACCATTTTCATTTGCATCTACCATCCATTCGTTTCGAAGTTTTCACAATTTCCACCATTCCAGTCATGATCGTTCTCTAACCATTCTTGTGTCGTTTTCACAATACACATCAACCACAGATACATTTTTCAGCATTCACAAACGAAACCATACATCATATCATAACCAACCATACCAGTGTAGGTTCTGCATTACAAAAGTGCACTACAGTGCGACACATACCCAGTGTGCATATTCCTAGTGATTGTTCGTAGTGTGAGTGCGCGGCGGATTCTTTCAAAACCGGTTTCCGTATGAGCAAATCACTCAGATGGAAAAGAACTCACCCGGCTGGGGTTCCAAGTTTCGGTTTTTTTGCAAACTTTATTTTTTCGCATGGTACCGTCGCGTCTCGATTCGCAAAAATGGCATATTCCGCGAAAAACCGCACGCTATTAGCGATCGACCGAAAAAACGCTATTATATGAAGTGGGAAAATCAAACGGGCATGAAAAAATAATAAACGGTTAAACCTTCTCGAAAACGTCAAACACGAAATTTAAAGACATGCTTTGCACAATCGTTAGATGCATTAACTACTCGATTGTCAAATCAATATTTGACGATTTAATAAAATATTTTTATATCGTTCAGTTATTTGAAAGTTATCTTTCATTTACAAAGAAGAAATTTTCATCACTTTTGATATATTTATTAGAAGTCTTTACGTTACATAATATAATATAAGCTGCATATGATGATGATTTATCGCTTTGTCACATTGAATAGAAACTGCATAAAATAATCCTCACATAAATCGCGAGATTAGTGCATTATTAACACATACTAATACAAAATTTAAGCGTGCATGTCGTAAAACACAAAAGCGGTCATCAGCACCGAGCGATAGCGATTGCAAATTAGTCACAAACGTAAATCACCAAAGAATACGAGGAGTTAATATAATTATTTGACAGTCTTCGCATGCTAATGTTATAGCTATGAAATTATACGTTACGTGCGACAACCACGTACATTGTACGTACAAAATACGAAACGATATGATAATATTTAAAAAAAAGTACGTTTCTCATGTGAAATGTTAAAAATTAAATTTCGAAACGAACGCTGCACACTGACACCGAAAGAATGATATGGTAGCATATCATAAAAATAGATAAAGAAACGTCGAGAGACAAAAGGGCATAAAACGACGAGGATTTATGACGCCCCACTTTGCGATAAAAAATAAATAAATAAGTAAAAACCTGCATGCGAGTCGCATGCATAAGTGCACTTATCGACGCTTTTTTGCAGACGTGTAGTGCACGCCATATGCATGTACGTGAACCATTGTTCGCAAAACTCGCAAAGCTTCCTTTGAAAAATTTCACCAGCACATTTTAAGCGGGGTGTTTTGAATATGCAATCAACACAATTTACCAAATAAACGATTTTTTAACCGGTTTCATTAACATACCAACCTGATATATAGATGGCGGTAATAACTTATCGTATACGTCTATATTTTCCCTGCAAATACAATTTTATTTTACTCGTTCTCTCATCGAAACTGTATTGAGATCTCGCTCGTTTTGGTAAGTTCAAGTACGAGAAAAGAAAATGTTGACTTTTGAAATTTCGGTTAGTGCTTGCGTTTCCATACAATTTACCCTTATTTGGTATGCAGTGGACAAACCGTCACCAGAGGAAGTTGCATATGTGCCGCCGATACGAATCTGGTGACGTCTCTATGTAGACGATGCATGCAAAAAGTACAAAAAGGAAGCCACGGCGATTTCCTCGGTCAAAATTGCACCAATCTGAATCACAATTAGGTTTCTGCGGACGTAGGTTGAATCTCAATTCGCTTTTCAGAGAAGTGGTTTAATCGGAAATATGTCTACGTTCAATTGCCGTTGCATTTGTACAGCTTTCGATAACGACACGAAAATGAATATGGGTCGATCAAAGTGCATGGTATATTTCGAGAATACAAATTTAATGTAATATTTTATCAAATTTTGACGGTTTCCCTGCGTGAATGCAATTCGCTTGCGGAATATGAGTTGTTTCGTTTTCAAAATTAAACTTCATATGCATGTGTTGCAAACGTAATTTACTCGCCTGACAAAGTACAGCGACTAATTATTGCTGATAAAATATATAAGATAATAATGAGCACAATGTGCTTATGCCATTTGGTTTCCTTTGAAAACCGCAAAAAAAACTAAAATACGTGTGTTCGGAATGATATCGGCAAAGAAACACGAAACGGAAAAGCGAATTCGCCTAGTACAAAATAAATATTACACTTTGTAATGTAAATAAATTTACAATATTTATGAAGACATTATGCAATGAGAAAACGTATAGCGAATCAAAAAATAATTGCACCACAGATGAAATAATTAATGTCGCTATTCGAAAAATAAAAATCGTAACAATAATTCATACTTAATAACGACTAGGTAAGCGTCAGTTAATTGCAGAAATCAACAATAAGCCGCGAGCACAACACTGGGTTTTAGCAACGTTAGAAATTACCGGGAATATTACCGCGAAAATCATTACTTCGAGACAACGTAATGACCGACGAGTGTATATACGATTGTTTACATTGTTTAGTGAATGAACTCGAGAGTATTCTAAACAGGTGTATGAAACTCGTTATTCATATTTTATTCATATAAAAAAATAGAAAAAAAATGACGATCGATTTTACATTAACATAACGCGCTTAGAACCCGATGAAATGTGTGAAAAAACGGATTGTTAATATTTTTTGTGGAACACATTCGAGAATCCCTGCTCGTTTATATTCGCAACACATCGAGACGTACTAACATTACTAAGTATCCACTAATGAACGTGGAATGTCGAAAATTTTCCTTGGAAAAGAGGTGCTGACCGGACAAAATTGTTTGAGTGCGATGTCAGCAAACGTGGAAAAAATAAATGTACGAAGCACACGCGAGAATTCAAATTTTCATGGCATATGGAAAATAAAATAAATAAAGATCGAAAAAAAACAAAGAATAGTAAAAATAAACGACAATTTTCAAATATTTTAATCAAACATTGATCTTAGTCTCGAGATCATCTAAACTGGCTCATTATCTTTCAATTACATCATTAAAACGTAAAGCACGTACGAATACGATAAAAAAATATTATAAATTCCTTTAATTAAAATCTTAAATACTCCAAGTCACTATTGTACTTATGTATCATTCATTTTACTACGTCACACTAGCGAGTACGAATTAAACACTATACAATATCCAATTAACGATTTTAACTTTGGCGTACGATGTTTGTACTTTTTTCTCCAATTTTTTATATCATTATTTGTTCAAGAGCGGAATTCGTCTAATTAAAATCTGAAAATGTGTTTAGAAAAAATCAAACGCTTGTTATAGAAATTAATTAGTGAACGAGATCTATACATAATTGAATTAACCGGTGAGATAGTCAGAACGCGATTTTCCAGATTCGCACGTCGAATTAATATAACGCACGAAAATTTTAACGAACTTGTTACGTGTGACGAAAACTTTCAGCGTTTATACGACTGTTATTCAACCATATTTCATAAAACGAAAAATTAAGATATAATAAATCTAATCTGAAATGTCCATTCATAATTTTGCATTCAATAAATTTCGAAACATTTATGTTTTTCATTAAAAAAAATACATTGAAGATACGTCAATATTGAACGATATGAGATTCGAAAGCGCATTTCGGGTCAAGCGAACCGGCGACAAAGTCAGATAATAATTTTTCCGTACATGTTGCATGGCGTTAGATAATTCCGTTTGTAAAAGAAAAAATAAACGTTTCGACATGAATTCCACGACCCAGATCTGAATATAATGCGTTCGCTTTCATTCATAGAATCAGTGCGTGAACTGTCACGCCGACAGATAAATAATTGATGAGGGAGCCGATGGAGGAAAAACTCCGGAAATTTTTCGCCTAGCGCAAATTTCAAAAGACGTTTATTATACGCAGAGTGCAGCTTCGCGAAAATGTACGTTTGAAACGAGAGAAAAAAATGTCTGAATACGCAGAATTGTACGATGCTAAAAACATTATGTGCGCAAACA
Source organism: Hydropsyche tenuis (assembly GCA_009617725.1). Classification (NCBI taxonomy): domain Eukaryota; kingdom Metazoa; phylum Arthropoda; class Insecta; order Trichoptera; family Hydropsychidae; genus Hydropsyche; species Hydropsyche tenuis. Next base: position 2,225,575 of record VTON01000022.1, on the reverse strand, counting down.
GTTATAATGGCGGAAAAATTGACGTAAACGAAATCGGCGAGATTCTAAAGTACATCGGATGGCTTAATTTGATTTGCGATCGAAACAATAAATAGTATTTTCTGTATATATTAGGTATTAAAAGTAATGTTCTTTTCTAAGTGTCGATTTACATGTCATCGTGTAACAAAAAAACAACATAAATTATTCATTGCTATTAAAAAAAAATGCACGAACAAACAACAATTCAAAGTATTTAAAATATATATATTGACATTATTTATGTTCATCATATGAATTGTAGCCATCTTTGCACATTGAAAAACAAACAAAGAAAATCTAACCATCAATTTTCGTCAATATTGATTCAATGCAAGTCTAAAAAAAATCGACATCTCATGATAAATAATCACATTATATTTCACACAACCAGTCAAATAATGAAAAATCGAGCACGATTTTACAAAAAAAAATAAAGACCTACAATATGATTCGAATTAATCATATCGATGTAATGGATTCAATTATAACGAACAGTATTTAATATACAAATTCGATCACGATAGAACCAGAACATACGAGTATTGAAAAATAATTATATTTATCAATACGTACTTTATATACTTCCAATTGATTTTTAACTAATTTTAAGCGATTCTAATTCAAATTTTCAATATCAACAAAAAAATCTTTTAGTTTTTCCGATGTGTTTATTATTCTGATAGTATTACTAAATTCAATACGAATAAGGAAAAGTAGGTAAAGATGAAAATTGTAGGAAAAATCGCAACCGAAAATATGATGACTAAAAACATACACTTTGCAACTAATATTTATTCAAATTCGAAAATTAAATTTAAATTAAGTAATTAAATAATTTTCCAATAATAAAATATGTAAAAAAATTGTTTAACAAAATTTTATTGAGTTTTATATTTTATATCGAAATTTTTTGGTTGATAATACATAATTTTAATTAAACCATAACAAACATTTTTATTTTCCTTATTTTAAAAATTAAACAAAACAATCAATATTAGTTAGGCCATTACCGGCAAATCGGTAAATAACTCAAATAATGTTTCGGCAAATTTTTATTTTTTTACAGGGAAATATTTTTTTTGGAAATTATTTTTGAAAAATGTCGGATTGTGTAAATTTATGTTATATTTTGGTTTTGTCGTTATTTTTTCCGGTTTTTAAATAAAATTTTCGGTACGAGGTTGGCTCTCGGATAAGGTATAAACCTAGACCCCCAATATTTAATAGGGAGACCTTGTCGATATTGATGATGAAATAAAATTTAATTTACCAGTAATTAGTAAAAAAAACACAGATCACCGATAAATGAAAACTACAGTAAATTCATCCTCCCTAATCAACACGTAATAAATCAAACAAATCGAATTTCAAACAAAACCCAATCATCACATCCATTATCCAGAATCCTCCCCCCAAAACTATAACAACATCAACAAAAGCAACCTCCCACCCCACCAACCACCAACTCATAACAACCACCAATTAATCGAACTTCCCACAACACACAGAAACCACCACGTGAATAGATAAACGGCAACGTAGAGATCGCAGCGACGATAGCGCAAACGCTGAATGAGTGACGTACGCCGGCCGGGTGGTACGCTACTACTACTACTACTACTACTATTACTACCACGTTACACGTTTACGTTCATTCAAAATGTGTAGTGTGGAATGTGCTACGGATGCACACGTGTAACTGCAGTGGGAAATGCAGCGGGGCCGTTCGTTCGATGGGTCCGTTTTGGGTTTTGCGTGTTGTGGGGGTTTTTGGTGGGTGGGTGTTTTGTAGTTTGTTTTGAAATGCGGTTTGTTTGGAGTTCGGTGTGGGTGTGTTTTTGTTGGAATTCGGTTGGGTAGTTCGGTTTCGATCGGAAGTTTGTTTCAATTTTTTGAAAATTGTACGAGTATATAGGTTTGACGCTAGGTCAATCGAATGTGCGAATAATATAAGTTTTATACTAAGAACGATTATAATTATAGACAGAAATTGTATTTTTTTTTGTATACTTAAAATGTTTCCGATTGATATACTATTATATTTATTCCCAAGTCATGTGAGTTTCGTCTAATCACGAATGAGTCGCTTCAATAGTTATGCTCGTTTATCAAATATTAGTGTGGACTTTTAATGCTGAATAATTGAAAAATCAACATAAAAATGTATTAATAATGAATCAGATGATAAAATAATACGAAAATAAACGACTACGAGAATGTTATTTAAGAATTATGTAGTAATCGACTTTTCAAAATGAATAAAAATTTGAATTATGTGTATCAAAAGAGTTTTAACCGATCGTTTAAACGTTATAAGACGAATCAATATTGTAATGGATGAATTTTATTTTAATAGCATTTTGGTATTTAAAAATGATCAATTTAAATATCCAGCATTGGAAGCAATATATTTTTTCTAAATTGACAGAAAACCGTATACAGATTGTTCTCAACTTATAATGGAGTTACATTCCTGAACCTCAAACGTGAGTCAAATCCATACAAAAAAAAATCTATTTTATCTATATCAAAATTTTCATTTTTAACCCATATTTTACAACGTTTCCCAATTGGGAACAACGTCTTTTTTCAGTTATAAGTGCTAACCGTCGTAAGTCAAACCATTATAAGTCGAAAACTATCTATATTACACAAATCGCACACAATCATGACGATATAACATATTTTCATATGTTATATCGTCACACAACACGACACGACAATTCGTCCAAAGACAGTTCGTCCAACAACAATTCGTCCAAGACAATTCGTCCAAGCGACGATTGGTCCGACGGACAATTGGTCCAACGGACAACTCGTCCAAGCGACAATTCCTCCAAGACAACTCGTCCAACGACAACTGGTCCTAAGATTTATATAAATTTGATTATAATTATGTTTAAAGAAAACTTTATATATTAATGTTTCCTCGCTGATCTTTAGCTTCGCAATTGATAAATAGCAACAGCAATCGGCCGATGTTGCTAACATATTTTGTAAAAAAGCAGGTATCAGCAAATTAAAGTCCGCTGCCCGCCTATAAATAATTATGCGTTTCCGATTTTTTTTTGATTAATTCTATCGCTAATTATAATATACGCTGTTGCTATTTATCAATTACGAAGCTAAAGATTAGCGAAGTTTTTTTTTTAAGTTAATGAAAATTAATAATAATCAATTTTATATTAATTTTTGGACCAATTGTCATTTGGACAGTTTTGGACCAGTTGTCGTTGGACGAGTAGTCGTCTTGGACGAATTGTCGTTTGGACGAATTTTCCATTGGACCAATTATCCGTTGGACGAATTGTCCCTTAGACGAATTGTCTTGGACGAATTGTCATTGGACGAATTATCTTTGAACAAATTGTCACAGAACCATTTTCATATACGCACATCCAATCACACACCACACCCAACAAACCCCAATTTTACTATTCACCAACCACACAAACAAATCAAACCACGACCCCACCGATCACGAACCATCATATCAAACACCCAAAAACGACAATCACGATAAATTGCAGCATACGCAACGACAGAGAGCACACAGCGCTTTTAATTAACGCGCCACTCGAACGCGAAAGGGCCCTCTTTCGCGTTCGGGCGGCGACAAACTTTCACAATTATGTCCCACGGCCGAACTTCGCCCCTTTCGTTCTTGAGCGGTCTCGAAACTCGCAGCCTGCACCCCGGGGGTGTGCCTTTATGTGTAAGGGTTGGGATTGTCGTTTGAGTTGGTCCGAATTGGCGACAAGTGGCCGAGAATGGGTGGGGGCGAGGTTTGTGCACTTTATTGTAGAATGAGATAAAATTTTTGATAGAATGTGTTTTATTTGAAGTTTGAGTTATTTTTTTCAGTGTGCCTTTATGTATAAAATTGGTCCGAATTCGCGACAAGTGGTCGAGAATGGGTGGAAGTGAGGTTTGTGCACTTTATTGTAGAATGAGATAAAATTATCGATAGAATGTGTTTTATTTGAAGGATGAGTTAATTTTTTCAGTGTGTCTTTATGTATAAGGGTTGGGGTTGTTGTTGGAGTTCGTCTGAATTCACGACAAGTAGCCGATAATGGGCGGGATTTGTACACTTTATTGTAGAATGAGATAAAATTTTTGATAGAATGTGTTATTTGAAGGATGAGTTAATTTTTTCAGTATGCCTTTATGTGTGAGGGTTGTGATTGTGGTTTGAGTTGGTCCGAATTGGCGACAAGTGGCCGAGAATGGGTGGGGGTGGGGTTTGTGCACATTATTGTAGAATGAGATAAAATTTTTGATAGAATGTGTTTTATTTGAAGAATGAGTTTATAATTTTTTGAGTATGCCTTTATGTGTAAGGGTTGGAATTGTCGTTTGAGTTGGTCCGAATTCGCGACAAGTGGCCGAGAACGGGTGGGGGTGGAGTGTATGTAATTTATTGTAGAATGAGATAAAATTTTTGATGGAATTTGTTTTATTTGAAGAATGAGTTTATAATTTTTTCAGTATGCCTTTATGTGTGAGGGTTGTGATTGTGGTTTGAGTTGGTCCGAATTGGCGACAAGTGGCCGAGAATGGGTGGGGGTGGGTGTATGAAGTTTATTGTAGAATGAGATAAAATTTTTGATAGAATGTGTTTTATTTGAAGAATGAGTTAATTTTTTCAGTGTGCCTTTATGTATAAGGGTTGGGGTTGTTGTTGGAGTTGGTCCGAATTCGCGACAAGTAGCCGATATTGGGCGGGGTTTGTGCACTTTATTGTAGAATGAGATAAAATTTTTGATAGAATGTGTTTTATTTGAAGGTTGAATTAATTTTTTCAGCGTGCCTTTATGTAAAGGATCTTTTAATAGGGACGATCGATTTTAAAATGGACAGTAAAATTTGATGATTTGCACGCGTTGTTCAACGCTATAACCTTCCATGTTGATGTGCCACACACTACTAAACAATTGACCACTTTATTAACATGGTTGCTATACATACCTATCATATTTCGAGCGTCCCAATTGAAAGGGTCTTTCAGGGTCTTTCTTATAGGGTCTTTATAAGGGTTTGGTTTGAATTTGCGACAAGTATGTGGGAATGGGAGTATGTATGTAGATTACTGTCGAATGAAACAGAATGGGTGATGTAATGTTTTGAATTAATACTTGATGATTCACTTTCTGATTATGAGTCATTGAAAATATGAAAAAATGATAAACAATAGAAATAAATGTTGATTCGGTATAAATATTTACATCAGAAATTATTGTTTATGAGAATTATTGCATATCGTTATGTAAAATGCAAATATTTCCGACTAAGGGAAACATTTTCATGGGAAAGCCAATGATGTGCAAAATAAGCAAATTTATCGAATACTGGGAAATTCATATGAAACCTGCATCGGAAATAAATTGAATATCATTTATATCAAATATCCCGACTGATATGATTATGAATATTTAGCACGTATCGTGGGATTTTTATTTACAACGTAATTAAATTAGAATATGAAATTAGATCACTTCAAATATCTGATAGTGATAATTCTTACAACATAATTAAATCAGAATATGAAATTAGATCATTTCGAAAAGTGATAATTCTTATAACATCTTTGTATTATAATAATGTTCATTCAGAATTTTTTAAAACATGCAAATTATATTTGATTACAGGAGTTTATCACGCTAAAAAAAATCTAAAATCATTGTATATTAATCAGCACTTACGTATGTTATATATATGCGGAAAAGATCAGTTCAAACAGGTTAAATTTAACAACCATAATTTTTTTATACATAACAGATTACCAAAATATACGAATTAAAACAAAAAATTATCGTAACATTTAGATACCACATAAATTGTTATGACAACAAACGACCTGATAAAATTCTACCTATTTCTAATAATTGGCCTAAAAACCAACATAAATTTAATTAACTGAAGGAGCTTTTATGATTTCCGATTGTTTTTTATTTCAGTATAACTCGTCAATAAACTTTTCCTCAAATTATATATATATTATATATAAGGAGCCGTTTCGCGTTAATTAATATTATGCGGCAATTAAAGCGTGCGCCAGATGAAATTGTCGGCGGATTCGAGCCGCTAATTAAACCATGGGCAACCACCATTAAATGTATATAAATACTCGAGATCGGTCCTCTTATAGGGTGCAGTGAAAATAATAAATGCATTTTTAATGACGTAAAAAATAAAAGGTCGCCTTTAACGATCGCGCGACAGAATTTAAGTGCGCGCGCTTTCGCGATGTTTTTATCTTAATTTTCGAATTGACGACACAATTTTAGATTTGTTATTGGCCGTATATTCAAATTGGATTGTTAAGAAAATTCAATGTATGTATATCAATTATTTATTTAAATTTAGTAGAACAAATCGCCGATTGTTGAAGATAAAGAGGACAGATAGCACAATATACGCCAATGAGAATTAATTTCACGTGAAGTTCATTTCGATTCACAACATAAATCATACAATAATATGTTATATTAAATCAAAATTCTATGGTGTGATTTGTGATATAAATTATTATGATAATTTTACTGCATTTTTAACTGAAATTTAAAACAAAAACCAGTTGTGTACAAATTATTTATACTTCTTTCGCATTAGCGTACCTTTTTCGGCAACGCTTCGTTGATAATTGCAAAGATTATGTAATTTAATTAATTTAAATACAATACGAAACGCGCCAAAATGTTTTAATTTTATCAAAAATGCATATTCAGTGCAGTCGCGAAAAAAATCGGAAAGGATGTCTCGCCAAAATGCAAAAAAAAATTAACACGAATTCACACTGATACATAAATTATCGTCCGCAGACGCGATCGTAATTTGAATAATTTTTTGAAAATGAATGCAAATTGATAATTAAGTAAATCGAAATACTAAATTATATTACAGGCTGTGTGGCGTGCAAATTGGAAAAAAAATGATAAGAGTTTAATTAAGGCTGTTGACCGATTAGTATCGATTTGGTAACTTTTCTTCGTTATTTTCATGAATGCGTAATACTATTTCGAAGTGTAACTTTTATAGGTGCGTTAGTTAAGTCGATGATTGTTAATGTGATTTTTTTTTTCGATAATTATATCTATGATACAATTATCATATCAATAAAAATAATATACAACGTAATATACTAATGACAGAATTTAGTAATAATCATTATATTATTTTTAGGTATTTAACTCTAGAGTTTCAAAGAACGTGTTTTAAAAAATCATCTATATATTTATATAAAACTCAAACGGTGTATGTGTATATAAATGTATGTACGTATCCAGTAAGCTCTTAAACCGACAGACGAATCTTCATTAAATTAGGCTAGAATGTGCTTTGAAATCCGGAGAAACTAAGTAAACGTTCAGTTTTCAATATCGTTTCACATTTCAGTTTTTTTCAGTCTTTTCCATCGATCGCCATACAAATTATAATATAATGTGTCAACGTCGCGATTGATTGTGACAATAATTACAATCGGTACACCATTTATTTTCAGAGTCCCGAGCAACGCCGGGTAAAAAAATATGGAATGTATAGTAAAATAATTCAATTTGAATTGAAAAATAGAATCCAAAATATCAACAATTTGCTTTTACCATATCGTATCGAGAGTAAAAAAGTTTCAATCGAAACATTACTACATGTTCATAATAAATAACATTGATTCCGTGCAAAGTTGAACTTAAAAAACATAATTTAACAAAACTAATGATACGAAGTTTCACTTCGAACACGCTAGAGTGCCACATAATACATATTTTTTTATTATAATACAAAATCCCAGTATGGAAAACGGCTCGTAAATAAACGGGATACATATTTGAACAGCGTGACCCGATAGACACGCAACCCCATAAAAAAAGTCCACGTCGGTAATAATCTCGTTGATAAATTTCGATCTTTTCACGTGCATAGCAATAAATGAATGAACAAACAAATATTTTTCAGGTTTCAGAAGGGACCGTTTTTATGCGGAAACGGTAGATCGCCGATACGGGGATGGAATTATAACGATACGTCCAATATAAGGCAGGTTTGGTTAAATTAAGTCGTATTTGATTTAATTTTCGAGGAAATGTGAGACGTGATTTAATTTTTGTTCTGAAAGGAATTTGGACAAGTCTCGAGTTTTTAATATAGATCAAAGTTAAGTTAAATACAAAGTATGTGAGAAGAGAAAAAGTATTTCTTTTTGAAATTATTTTACTGATTAATAAATTTTGGGTCAAAGATATTTTTCATAAGCTTCTAGTTACTTTATTGTTTTGTTTATCGATGTTCATTCAAATATACTGAATTATTCATGAAATTAAGCTAAATTAAGAAGATATAATAAAAACAATGAAAGTGGATTAAAATTGCCAAAGATTGAATGAATTTCTTTAGTTTATATTTTTAATTTTAGATGAAAGTTAACTTAAATACAAAGTATTTCCTTTTAAAATTATTATAATAATTAATTTTGGGTCAAAGATATTTTTCAAAAGCTTTTGATTACTTTATCTTGTTGATTATCGATGTTCATTCAAACATACTGAATTATTTATGAAACGAAACTAAATTGAGAAGCCATAAAAATAAAATTTATAAATCCGAGTAATGAAAATTAATAAAAATTGCAAAAGATCAAATAATTTTTTTTTAGTTCATATAAAGATATAATCGAAATAAGTGAAGAAAGTGGATCAGATAATATTGATAAAACGTATTTATGATATCAATTATTAAAATTTGATTACAAATTTTTCAATACTTATTTAAAAATTATTTTTGATAAGATTACGACGATTTTCAAAACCCATTTGCAGTATAAACCGAAATACAAAAAAAAACATTATTATTTCAAACAAAAACACGACACGAGCCAATTCAACACCGACGCCCGACATTATGCAAATACGATTTTCGCAACAGACTTCGAACCGAGATTGACATCAGATTTCGTAACAATTCGCGCCCGAATAAAATAAATAATATAATAAAAAAAACAACAAATAATACACATCGCACGTATGAGAATCGGACTGGAATAGCCGAAAAAAATCGCACAAGTCCGTATTCGGAACGAACTCGCAAAAAATATACCCTTGATATTGGCCATTGCACTTGAACGCCGAGTGCATGGACCCTTGCGAAATGAATAGGAAACGAATCACGTAACCATATCGAAGCGAATTCGGAAAAAAAAGCGCCGAAAAAACATCGTCGGATTTATCGATATCGTCAATCTGACGATTTTCCGTCGGCTGTCTCGAAAGTTGTTGATATGTTGGATATTTGAATGACTTTGTTTGGAAAAATGTTTTATAAATGGTAGGTAAAAAAAGCACAATGGGAGTCGATTCCGTGTGTAGATATACGTTCACGTTTTTGTGTAGATTCGAAGATAAGGAAACGTATGTAGAAATTAGAAGTACGTGAAAAGCGTGTGTTGAAATTAGAAGTGGATTCTGAATATTCGGCTGAAATGATTATTGTATGATTTGTATTTTTAATATTATGATGTACGGTCAATTAATTTTAGTGTAACCCTATATTATGTTTCGCATATCAATATTATGCAAATCGTTGAAGATTGATCTGATATAGTGAATAATATGAATGAAATGTTTATTCATAAGGTTATTAAAATATTATTTATTTTAAATATTTAATATTCAGTTTTAAATGTGTTATTTTTAATTTCGTCGAAAAATCCACGCGCGATTATCAGCGGCGCGAGATTGACACGAAAACATCGATCAGCTGTTCGCCAAACGTCACAATAAACCGACGAAAATAAATCCGCCAAAAAATCACCAAACTATTTATACATCCAAAAACCCTTAAACACCACACGAACACACACACAACACCATCCACCGTCACGTTACAAAACGACCCCACAGCCCGGAAAACAACCCCACTTTCCACACCCGAAAACGGCACACTCCACAAGCGAAGAACCACGGAAACCTCCCGGGCACCTCACACAACACTCGAAAACATCACTGGACCACCGCGGGTTCGAAAAGGGCGGCAACCGCGGACAAATTCGAACCGAACACGTGAGCGTTTCGAGGTTAAGTGACTTCGGACGTCGATTCCTCGAGCTGGTGCCGTTTTACCTGCATGGAGTCGGCGCTGATGATTTCCGTGTTGTATCTTTTGGCTAATTCCAGGGACAGTTTGGTTTTTCCGGTGCCCGTGGCACCTAAAATGACGACGAGCGGAACACGCGGCGGTAGGCAGGCCCGAGCAGCGGCCATGGCAAACGTCAAACTGAGCGGGTGGCTGCACTGCGCGCGTTGCCAACCCACGTCGCCCGGCGGCGAATCGCTCGTGTTTATGGCCGGATTGCGATGAGCGTAATGGTTTTTTGATAATTGTGATTTAAATGACAATAGTACGCTGTTTTTGATTGAATGCATTATTTTAATATAAATTATATTTTTTTTAGAATATACATAGATTTTCGTCATAGACATCCACTGCAGGATTGAAGTCTTATCGTAGTGTTGATTTTGTGTAAGGTTTAGAGAAATTTTAGAGAATTTTTTTATATTTGTGTGTATGTATATTGTGAGATTTAGGATTTTAGGATGAAAATAGGTTAAAATGGAATAATACGAGATAATTTGCGATAATATTCAATTATTATTTTAAATCAATGTACATATATTAAGGAACAAAAACCAAAAAAAATATTTTTAAAATTATCATATAGAGATAACGTTATAAACATTGGTAAACAAATGTTATAATAAGTACAATAAAAAAAGCACGCCCTTAGTAGAATCCTTTATGACCTATGTTCACAATATATTTTTTCGAGTCTACGGGCGAACTCACACAAAAATACAATGCAAAATTCGAAAGAAATATCTTAAGAGCATTAACTGAAAAAAAAACTATCAACAAATTTCGTATTTAATTTTTTCCAACAAATAACTTCTCTATAACTTCTCATCGTAAATCGGCAGTGCTGGAGATGTGCCTTGTAGTAAAAATCACTAAATTATTATCCCACAACTTTACACGTAAACGCAGCTCAAATGCGAATATATAACAAATTATAAAAAAATACATATACAAAGAAAACGAAAACTAATATCAGATTTGCGAGGTGTCAATTACCTTATACATGAAAAAGTACAAAAGAGCTTTCCTAGTATGTTAAAATTAAACTATTACGATTAACTAAAAATAAATGCAGGTACAACACTCGAGAAAAATTTCCCGTCCGTAAAACTAATCGTAAATACAACAAAAAAAAAACTACGTAATAAAAAAGCTACTAGTTTAAACGCAAGAAACATTTACATTACAATCTATTTGCTTTTATAAATTGTGTTATTACTCTAATATTCATTTGCCTCTTAATCGTATGGAAGTCAAAGCGCACGTCGAAAACCAATCAAGGAATCGATCTTTTTCATGTGAAAACATTATAACAATTTATATTTTTTTGCTGCACTTTTATGCTTCTTTTATTAAAAAATATATATCCTTATTTTTACGTATTTTTATATAAAACACTACTTTTCATCCTCTAACGTCACAAGGCACATTCCGCACTCAAGTATAACATACATTTGTATATACTTTTAATTCTATACAAAAAAATGACGAAAATATTTCGACAGATAAGACAGACAAATACACAACGAAAATCTATATCAAGAAACACTTAAATAATAAAAAAAAAATTAATTTGTCAGACACAACATGAGCAATATGTAAAGTAAAATAGTCATATATTAACAAGTTGCATACAAGAATCTCTCGTATGCAAAAAAATGTTGAAAAAAAGCTTAAAAAAGAGAAAAAAGTTGCGAAAGACGCAAAACATCAAAATCGGCAATGCACATACCAATTTTACGTATTACTAACTTGTAACGTAAACGTGTAGTTTTTTTGGTAATACAGCCAAATAAAAAAAAATAATAATAACACAAAAGAAAAAAGTTAATTACCAGAGAATTATTAATCGGTTATCAATACACACTTTATATAATAAATGTAATTCTTGTGTAAAAATGGCAATTACAGCTATTATAAAATACGAGTTTTAAACAAAGCATCCTAGGTTTTTAGGATTAAATACATGTATATATAAATTTAATAGTAAAGATAATATATGTATAATATTATGACTAAAAATGCTTTTTTTATAGTTTAAATACAGTTCTGGAGATTTTTTTTGAACATATGAAAAATTATAATAAACCTGTATATATACGCCTTTTATATATATGTATAGCTTTTTCTAACGAGGTAGATGTCAATTTTGCGGCCTATGACCTGGAAGTTTCAGGAATATGTTTAAAAATTTGCGAGGAACAATCCTGACATATCAGCATAGGGTCACAAATTCAGTCATAAATATGAAAGCATTTTTATTTCAATCTATGTTAAGACAAACGAACACTACATTTCCAGATTGCAGTGAGTGTCGGTATAAAAAAAGTGTCAATTTATGTAATTTTCGAGAATTTTTTCTATGAAATTTCATTCACGAAAATTTTTAAAATACCGCAAAACTTAAGCGATTTCAAATATATTTGATACAATAATTGATTTTGAAATTTACAAACAAAAATCAAAGAAAAAAAATTATTAACTCATCGGGAGTTTTTGGCTCATTCATATGCTAGTTCCGCTTCTAAGTAAATGTCTCAATGAAATTTCCTTATTATACATGTATTCTTTTAAAAAACGTAAATTGACAAACGCGACGCTCTAAATCACAAAGCACTTAAACATCAGCACTTTCAGCGCATCGATTTTCTTCAATTTTTTTTCCATTTACAAACTATTATATTTACACACAACACACGTAAAAAACCGAACCTCACGCACAAACGCATGTACATATACGTCAAAAAAATCGAAACAATTACTCGCGGCCGAAAAACATATATAATGGCCTCCTTTTTCCTACCTGCTAAAAACATCTTGCGAAATACACATTCACAAATATACACGAGAAAAAATCAAAATGGATGAAAATAAAAAAAAAAAAATGGTAAAAACATAGCCGACTTTTTACAAGTGAAAACTTAAGGTCGATATAAATATTACAAATATACCTAAGGAACTAAAGATTCTGTACACGATTCGAGAATAGTGGTGTTCGTTGGGAGCGGTGCTCGCGCGCATTGCAGTGTCTCTTATACGAAAGGGGCGCTGGGGATGATGGTCTTTAACACTAATATATCGATGGATTTGATGTTGGTGTGGGGGGCGTAGCACCGGCACCACGTAGGCGGCGGTCCATCTGAGCCGGGGGCCCGACCGGCTACGGCCTCTTCATTTGGGGGTCCGAGCCGGCAGCCCCTCGGGGAGGGGCGCCTTTCTAGGATTGTGATGGTAGATAATTTTCTTGGGGCAAGAATGTTTGCCCTCGTATCCAACGGTCAGCGTCCTCGAAAGGGCGCAGTCCCCTTAAGCGTTTCTAGGCCTCCGCGAGGCTGCTTCGCGTCTCAGCTGTCTGAGGCGCGCCATCAACATCGCCTGCTTCATCTTGAGCTGGTCCATCTCGTCGTCCATGTTCTGCTCTTGGATTTGCACTCGCTCGCAGAGCAAGGCGGCCTCCCGCAGCACCACTACTTTGGGGGCGCGGTCCTTTTGCGATATCGCCGGCACGACAGACTTGAGTTCGTCGAACAAGTTTTTGAGACCTATTCGTCGCTGGCGCTCCATGTCGTTGTGGAGCGATCTCCTCTCGATGTTCTCGGCCTCCGAGTCTGAGTTGGACGAGTAAGGGCGTCGCTTAGTCGGCGAGTTTCTCGAGCTTTGGGCGTGGTGGCCGTTGTGGTGGTGGTGTTGCTGGGCGCGCTGCTTGGGGGCCTTCGGGCGCTTACGGTGGCGGCTGGTAGGCGAGGCGGAGCGCTCCCGGGGGCGCTTGCGGGGTGGAGCCGCAATGGTGTGGGCCTCCAGACTCGTGGCCACCTTCCGCTGCAGTTGGCGGCGAGCCAGTATGGCGGTATTCGTCTGCATGGCAGTCGGACTTCTGTTCATCGTCACGTTCATTTCGACCAGAGATACCACGTCGATCTCCTCTTCTTCTTCTGTTGGGACAAGAAAATTACGAAATTAATATAAATCGAAACTGTGATACATTCAAACTACTTAGAATTCTTCCGCAGAAACGAGATCGAAAGGTCAAAAATTGTAGGGCTCCGAGAGCCCACGAACCACCCACGTAGAACGCAGACCAAGGAACTACTCGAGAGACGCCCATTTATAGAAAGAGGTTGCGACACGGCGAGCTCAATTAGCTCGCAGGAGTGACTCAGCGACACCTCCTCCGTGCACAAAACGAGGTTCGTTTGGTAGTCGCGAAAAAAGCGCAGAGAACGCGAAGCCTCGTTTGAATTTCGCATTCGAAAGTCGGCCGGTGAAAGAAATGCGAAAAGAAGGCAGGCGCATGCATGATCGCTTGTCCAGTATGTGCCATCGAGAGTTCGGCTCCCCGGCGATATGTATAAGGCCGAGGACCAGTTTTTCGGTGCCCCGTGTACGTTCTGGGAGCGGAATGCCGTATTGCGGGTTCCGAAGACCAGCTCGGCTCCAATTTGGAAGAAGTAAGGAACCTCGTCCACACAATAAAAAAATCAGCACATCGCAACATCGTCGCACGCATCGTATGCGTGTGCTTTCGAAACCAACTAATTGCGCTGAAAGTTTCGCGAACTTCCGCCCAACTACATACATCAAAAGCCCCCAACACGGCCGCAATTAATAGACTGTACAACCCTCGACCTTATTTTCGGCGCAAAAAGACCAGGTCACGCTTTATTTTCTCCATTTTAGATCACAATCGTTAAAAACCCAACGCTGAAATCCGCCATACCCGAGAACGCGGCGGCTTAGCAGTGCGTAATCTGCTATAATAACCATACGTAAGGTTTCGGCGAGCCAGACGTCCCGCGACCCAGAGTATGGGTAGTCTAGAGCCGCGCCGGGCGGCGAAGAGGGCCGCAGGAGGGCGAGATGGGCGGCCCGAACCACTGCAAGAGGGACGGGCGACACGGGTTGGGCTGAAAAGGGTGGGCGGGCTCGGGGAGGGCGGTTTCAGGATAACGACCCCGCTCGACCGAGCGTCTGCCGCCATCGATCGCGACGCGATGACGTCACGACACTGCGCGCCAAAAAGCCGCGCATGCGCCCTCAGTTTCGTCCCTTACGCAACCGCGCCGACGGGTCGATTTTCGTGCGTAGGTCTGGGCTTTGGCGGGAAAAGCGCGACCTCAGTGCGCGAGGTAATGGTCGGCGCGCCCGGCGTCTCGACCTCCCCCGCACCGCCCTTGGCCCTATCCCTCGCGCCCTTCGCGCCATAACCCCGCCCCGCCGTTTTCCCGCCAAGGGCGAAATCATATATACGCATACGCATAGGGCGGACATGCAACGAGGCATTTTAAACGTCGAAAATTAAATTTTAGTATGCGTACGCGAAATTTTCTAGATACCATCGCGTATTCGAAGCGAATGCATTATTTAATTTGAAAAAATATATACCGATGAGAGATTCGGCATTTAGAATCGACCCACAAACGTCACACGATTTTTTAAGCGATTGGACAGTTCGCGGAAGATAGAAAGTGTATCAGACGACGAATAAAGGCAACGCTGATAAGAGTATATTATATAGAAAGCAGTGGCGCATAGCCGGGGGACATGTGCCTTCAGCGATATGACAACAGTCGGACAAGAGAGCAGGCAAAAACCGAGAGAAATGCGGACGTTTGTATTCTATATCGGCGATATTATACGTGCGAGATGCTATATGAAAACGGTGGAAAGTTCTCGTACAGCGACCACGCCCGCATTCTATAATACGTACAAATTGTGCTCGACTCGTTTCCAATGATAGAAGAGACGATTTCGAAGCTCGGAGATAAGGGATCGTATTTCTTTCAATGGACCACACCCTCGTGCGTACATCGGATGCTTTCGTATAATAAAAATCTATAATCGATTGTAAAATCGAACGGTCACGCCTTTCGTATATGAAAAGGTCTCGGCAAAGCCGGAGCCGGCTTCTGAAGGCGGCCTCTTTATACGCTGGGGAGCATTAAATTAAACGTTATGACCGCAGGTTTATTGTGTTGTGTGTATGTGATCCAGTTATCATTTATCAGCGGTTTCTAAACGCATACATCATTATGATCTAGAAACGGTTGTGTCTACGAAACGCGGATATTCTTCAGGCTGAAAAACTAGTTTCGAAATCGGGCGCGGATCGTGCAACAATAGAAATGCCGTTCGTCTCAAATACATAAACCATAAGTTCCGAAAATATTAGGATTCGAATATTTTACGCGCACATAAAACGGCCTGTCAAGCCGATCAATTGGGCAATGCGTCAAAGCTCTAATTGTTCCAGACTAGTTTTTGACATGTGGCGAAAGTAAAAGCAAGCACACACCGGTCGCACTTTTGGGATAAGCGTTACATAAAATTATTTTGTGGTTGCGCAACATCCTAGAGAAGGTCAGAGATTTTTATCGGCGTCGTGATAACGAAACGACGGCCGTCTCGTTTTTACTTAGCGAATGGTAATAGTGGTCGTATCGTAGCGTAGTTTTGTGCTCAAGAGATTTTCCGACAAGAATTCGACGTCGATTCGGCCTTCGAATCTATCCGCAATCCGGTCAGCGAGGAGTCAATCAACTCTATATGTATACAATAAACTCAATTACAATTCGGCTTATGTAACTAAATAATAAAAATGTTGGACACGTACGGAGTTGGTTCAATGAAATAATAACATTGCCAACACGGGCGCCTCCATTTTCATATGATCTACCTGTGTGCATCACGACTGTAAGCTATGGATAAAAGCCTAAGTCTCAAAATACACAGGTTCTTTATAAGGTATATATATAAAAAAAAAGTTAACGAAGACCACCTACGATAACGTAAAAGAGGCACTCAAACGGTCGTCGCACGGCCTTGACACCTGCTTTGCATTCCGGTCGCGAAAAAAGTAGAAACCGTATAAAAACGTCCGAAAGTGAGCTTTGAACTCTATACATTTTACATGCGTCGGAAATAGGCGAAAATTTGACCGGTGGGTTTTCGCCGGGGTTTGTTCGATAACCTTCAAAAGTTTTTTTTTCTCGCAACGTTTAACGGGGTCAGATATAATAATTGTGTAATATTATTTGATTCGAAAATAGAAATAATACGTGCACCTAAAAGTGCTGCCGGTTTTCGCGCATAAACGGCGCGATTTATATACCGGCGACAGTCCGAAAAAAAAAACTAGAATTTTAAATTTTTCAATTTGTATAATTTATGGAAAACGTTTCGACCAATTTCGAATATTCGAACGTTAGCCGTATCGAATTATGTGAAGGTTATAAAAGACAGCAGACGACGTCTAGTGGAGCCGGACGTCCTTGTCGCAGTTCGTAATCCGCCGTAGTTCGCGAAAAAAAATCATATTACATAAAAAACTTCCTGAATTTGCCGGGTTTCGCGACTGACCTACTGATCGCCAGACGCATAGCAACAACATGTGGGCCAAATGAATTCAACAAAACCCCATATTTACAAGCGTGCCCGTCGCTCGAATACGGTGAATGGAAATATTGAATGTGCGACTACAATACTATCGCACTACTATAGTCGTACTATGGCGGAACGAGAATCAATGAGACCCGGGGACAGGTATGTACGCATTTTTCCCAGGTGTGGGCGACGGTTCTGTGAGAAAAGTTTACGGAATTAATTGAGCCGCGGTTTTCGGCCATTGTTAAAAGCTTACCGCGAATTAAAATGCTTTAATCACCTGATACTATAGATATTATTCTCTCAATATTTGCGTTTCTTGGAAGTTATGCACGTTCGATGCCGGCGAAGCAGACTTTTCAAATGCAAATTTCGCGGAAAGTCGATCCGTAAATTACGCAAATTATCTATGTATCTTCAGTTTATTAAAGTTAAATATTGCCGGTGAAAAACGCCGACATAAAACGACTTCTGAGAAAAGATAAAAATAATAAAAACGCCAAAGAAAGGTTACGCACGTACAAGAAAATCAAATGTGTATGATAGTTGCTAAGCGCGCGAGCCAGTTTGACCGATTGATTGCGAAACTAAAAAATTCCTATCGATTTCGATTTTAAAATCGATTTCATCGGAGAGCGGGAAAGGTAAACCAGTTTGCGAGAATTCGCACCCGACTAACGTGTAATATGCCCATAACCACTAGACTGGTCACCAATTACTACAACATCACACACACACAAAACACGCGGCGTCCTAGAGGAAGAACGGTACCTCTAGTAGAGGCCGCATAATAATGATAAATAGCCCGGTTCCGAGAACGGCCGCCGAGCTAGAACAGGACGAGGAAGGTTGTCGAAGAAGAAGCAGGTGACCTTCTCAGGAGCGATCAATTGTGCCCCTGACGACGGGTCTATCCCAACACGGGATGAAAAGTGGGTCATCGTCATGGTGACGCGGGAAAATCCCAATAAGCAACAACCACCGCCGGCAATTTTCCGAGACACGTTTTAGTGGGCGACGACCTTAAGATCGGGTAGTTTAATGATACAATAGACGTATTATTAATTGAATATTTCTGAATTATCACAAACGTCTGCGAGTAAAATGACGAATACTCTCATTGTTGTGGGCGGATATGATTTCACGTGATTCACGCCGGAGCGCGCAAATGAGATCATTGCGCGTTCAATTCGGTCATATCAATCTACTCGTTCAATTCGAAGCACATCAAACAGTCTACCGACCCGAAAGGTTACGAGGATGCTGCACGATATCCAAATGCATTCCGGCATGCAAAAATTTCGAAATAACGGCGAACTCGACGTGGTCCAGCGATCGGTCGCGCCTAGGTCCCGTTGGATGTACTGGCGGATCGCGTGACGGCGTGAATTTAATTAACTCGTGCTCTCGCTGCAGCAGCCATCGACGATTATCGTGCTCTCCATCAGCTGTTGTGGATCGCCGAATTGTGGATAGTGTCTTTGCGGTTTTTCCCCGTCTCTACGAAGCGGGGTCCAAAGGATGAATAACGGATCCGCGGCCATCGACGACTTTTTATTGTTATTGCGCATACCGATCGTCGCGAATCATCGTTTTTCGCAGAAGGCGATGAACGCTGAATGCAGTCGATTTATAAAGAAAACCCATTCGATCGAAACGATCCATACAACACGTTCAGAAATTCCGCGATACATAACAAAAATTTTCTCAAAGAATCGATAATTGGAGACGTCCACGTCGTCGTCGGCGACATCACAACCCGAAGACTCATCGCTAACGAACGCATCACGCCGAAGAGAACGGCGACGAACGTGTTAACGAATCCGAAGCGAACTGGAAGGCCCGCGAGGAGGGGTACTCGGGGGCCCCCGTCTCCGGCGGCCTTGTGCGAGTTCGAAGCTAAGTTCACGGTTACGCGGACGCCGAGGAGGGGCGCAGGCCCGCGTGGGGCTCCGCCACCGGCCCGAAGATGGCCGGTCTGCTGATGGTTAGACGGTGGTCGTGTTGGGGTCAGACGGACGTCCGCCGACGCGAAATGCGCGCGAATTTATGTACGAGAGGACGCGACAAGATCATGACTTTTTGCGAGAGTTGAACGATCCGCGAATGTCGGCTGCAGGGCGAAACCCCCTCTCCGGTACGCGGTCTATTATGTTTTAGTGTTGACGAAAATTTTGAGAGATCTGTGATGTTATTTTTACGATCGTATAAATACAATTACCATTGAATAATAGACATCTAAAAAATATTGAATAATAAAGGCACCAAATTATTTGGTCAGAATTTAATTCATAGTTTGGTCTGAATAAAATTGAGTAAACGGTCAGAATAAAATTTTAAATGGTCAGAATAAAATGTTAAATGGTCAGAATGTGACAGTGGATAAATTGTCAAAATTACAGAAAATTACAATCCTTACAGAAAAACTGAACGTGGGGGTTGGGCCAAACGCCGCATTTCTCAGTCAGGGAAAACTAAACGCACTTATTTAATGCCGCACGTCTCATTGTCAGTCAAAAGTCTGAACGTATTTATTACTAAACGCGAGGTTAGGTTAGGTTAGCGTTTTTTGCGTCACATTTACTGAACGTATCTTATTCAATCAGATATTCAGATCGAAAATATTTTATAAGTCTCTATCGTAAAAGTTTTCAACCAGCTATCAAACTGCGAATAAGTATTGGTGCATGTACGTGTATAAACATGTTTCTGAGGTGCCAACTTAAATTCGTATGTATGCTAAGGATCACCTTTATCAAATTCTGACCCATGTATTCTGACCAATATAATATAAATTCTGACCAATATATTATAAATTCTGACCAATGTAATAAAAATTCTGATAAATGAATTAAAAATTCTGACCCGAAAAATACACGCCTTTTTAAATTAATCCCACACCTGAAATATCACTCACGCTTTCGAAGTATACGTAAATGCAGGCGCGTAATCGAAAAAAAATCCCGCGAGCTTTCTTCGGCAATGCCAAATGCGCAAATCCGCTTTTACGTTTCCCGCGCGACCAGTAATAGCCATAAACGTAATCGCGACTCGTCGAATTCGATTTCGCATATCCGAACACACGAAACTATCTTTAATGACGATAAAAGCTCCAATTAGCGATTCGATCGATCCGTTTTCGTACCTCGGACGATCCGTAGATACGGAATAGAAGTGCATGCAAAAAAATTTGAATGTTGAAAGGACGCGCCAAAAATATTCAGCGGAACATACGGGCAGATTCTAGCCAGACATAATACATAATGAGCGAGACGGTGTGAACAACCGAAACAGGTGGTTTCATATACAATATACATTTTTTTTCTCGCACAACTCTAGCTCGAGTGATGACACAGTGCGTCCTCACGCACGAACACGTGAGCCGTTTTCGCGCATTTTTTTTTATGTTCGGACATGCGAATTTTTCGCGAAACTTCTACGCGGAAAAGCGGAGGTACGTCGATATTACACGTAGGCGAAGCAAGTGCCGACGAGGGCAATTAACTCTGTACGAAATTCAATGTCGAACTTACATAACCCGCGCTCGCGCCGTACAAATGAACATTTTAACCAAATGTAATGGACGCGCGAAAAACGAAACGTTCAAGGGCGATCGGTGCGTGCAATATGAATTATAAATAACGCGCGTTTATCGCGCGGGCGGTTCTCAAAGTTTTTTTTTTTAAATATTCGGTGCGTATTTTTCGGGATGTGAGTGTTTTTTCTAGGGTGTCCACTTGTACGTCACGCACGGGCGGAGATTCGATGAAGAGATTTAATGCCGTCAGAGTCTTCTATTTTCGGATGTTCGGTCATTAACACCGTAAAACGCCTAAATACATATTATAAATAATCGACGATTATTTTTAGATATTCGGTCGAGCGGCCCCTATGAGCGCCGTCTTCTAAAAATGAAGCTACATGAAGTCAACCGACCATGACGCTCATAAAAATTTAACGATTTTTATATATAAATTTAATAATTACTTCATATAACGAAAGTATTTGCGAGATTAACGATGATGTTATTAGCTAAGAAAAAATTTTATTTTACAATTTTTTATAAGACTAAACGTAAATACACATTATTCATCTCAATAACGTTGTAGTTATTCAATACCCACATGATACATCATGCTTAATTCAAAGAATCATACCAATCAACAGATGCTTAGAAATTAGCTCACGGATGACTCACGCGCCAGCAGCTTCATATCAATTGATCGAAAGATGCAAATCCAAAGACCCCCCCGATATGAAAATGTCTCGAATTTCGCGGAAAAACCGCGCGCATACGTCATCGTCGGAAGGCGCGCATTTTTGAAAGTGTCGAGGTCGTCGACCAGCGGCCAACAGACGCGGACACGCTAACTCAAAATTCAAGACACAACAAACCCGAGCCGCGAGAGCAGAACGGGCCCGACTGTGCCAAAATGTGGCGCAAAAAACCCTCGCCGACCAGAGGTCCACGTCCTTTCCACCATGGGAGGAGAAGAGGTGAGCACAGGTGGCCAATGGGTGCAAGCCGGAGGAGGCACAGCCCGACGACCAATGTTGACCAATTAACGAGAGAGTCGTCGCTCCGTCTCGACCGAATGCCCGCCGTTGCATAATGAAAACGCAGGCACGGAGAATTCAATGCCAGACGTGCGCACACACACACGAGAGCTCGCCTTGAACTTAACCCGTCGTCGAGGAATTCCAGAACGGCGGAGAAGCACGCGCGAGGTGTGGTCGACGAAGGCCTCTCCGCGAGAGAGTTCACGAATGCAAACTTGACCGGTGCATCAATGTATAATGCGATGTATATGTATGTAGTGTAATAGGGAGAGCGCGTCGCCCTAAAATCCCCACAACTTCCCAGACGCATCCATCATTTAAATGGGGCTTAATAGTCGTCGCCGTTCCTTTAATTTTCGAAACACACCGCCACCGTATTGTGGGGAGTTCTCTCTTTCATACGCGTACAATGAAAAAAAATACAAATATAAATACAAGAGTAGCGGGCCAACGAACAAAACCAAAAAAGATTGTACAAGAACTCTCGGAAAAAAGCGACGACGGTTGCTGGGTCGCGATTGTCACGGACCTGACCGGATCTAATCCGGAGACGGATCGTGAAACGGCGTTTTTCCTAAACGAAAATAGAATTCGTCGAGTGGGCCATTGATAGGATGGGAGCACTTCCGCGATCTCGTTCTCCGCATCTGTCCGGGTACCGGCGAGGTGCACCAGAGGTGGGCGTGTACCGTTACGTACACGAGAGTTTCGCAAAAAGGCAAACCGGCGCATTGCTAGATCGATTTGTCTCGGCGAAAAATCGACATTCCAGACGGCCGAGAAACAATCCGAGGAATCCGGGGCCCCGAGACGACCAGGCCGGACCGGTTCCGGAGGACCAGATACGGACCAACCACCCACCGAACCCACCCGCGGGCTGCCCCTCGCGTGTCCAACTGCGATTTCGAGCAGAAGGACCGACTGCAATGCAGAGAAGGGTCCTCCGAGCCGAATCCTATCAGAATCTAATGCGAATTTTCGAATCGGCGCGCGCATTGCTGTAGGTCATAAACATGTCCCGTGTAAAAATGTCATTAATCGCGTGGGTGGTGAGGGTGGATCGGTTGTAAAGCAGGGGGCGGCGGCGCAGGGTGTGTGCCTCGGCCATGAATGGGGGCCGGGGGGCGCAGGCGTCGCGCCCCCTGCTGATCGATGCGGGTCCGCATGCGCCCCCGCCCCCGGCACGTCTGACCGGCGTCTGGCTCGAGGCCCGCACGCCCCAGCAGTGCGACCATGACCATCGGTACGTCCACGATCCTCTGCAATGCACTCATGCCGGAAATAATCATCAAATCATTTTTAAAAAAATTACGCCATCACCCCGCACCATGTCAACATAGCGATCTAGACGTGTATCCCTTCCACTTTTCTAATAGAAAAACTGAACGCGAGGATTGGGCCAAAGTCAGAAAAACTAAACGCACTTATTCTAATTGCGAATGAGTGTTGGTGCATGTATAAACATGTTTCTGAGGTGCCAACTTAAATTCGTATGTATGCCAAAGATCACCTTTACCAAAAATTTAGGTTAGGCAGATAAATTTTTTTGCGCCGCATTTACTGAACGTTTCAAGTATCCAGATCGAAAATATTTTATAAGAGTCGCTATATTGACATGGTGAGCGGTGATTCATTCATAGACAAAATCATATCGGTGATCAAATCGAGGAAAATCTGAATAAAAAATAAAAAAGTTTAGGTTTCGCGATATGCAAATGTCACGTTCACGCCCCGAGCATGTGACCGGACCACGTGTGGTATTCGAAAAATGCGCGAGGGCGAACGGTCGATTTATCGATCGGCGCGAAGTACGCCCTGTGCTACGATGCGAAATGGCGGGAAATTCGCCGGTTGCGGTGTGCGAAGTCGTTTTATGGTTTTTATTATCGCGTATCATAATCGCGCGCTGAGCGTTTTCGTAATTAGATGGTAAAATGGCGGGAAACGTGCGGCTCGGCGCAATGATGACATTGAAGGAAAATTTTTAGTCGAATGAATCAGAATATGCTAATTTTTTTTGTGGTGTTGCATAGCCGAAAAGTAGCGAATGTTGGTTTTTGAAAAAAAAAAAAAAATAATAATATTAAGTGTCTAAATAATAATAAGAATAATTTTAATAAAGTATGATAAGTTATCAATTTAAAATATCATGGTACGAACTAGAACCGATCCGCAAAAATTAATTCCGATGAATGTTTATGAACGAACACAATATTATTATGATGCAATATCAAAATTATGAAACAACCATCAACATAAACACGACATTGTAAATAGTAAAAATTCTCGTGAAACATCTGTCAACTAAAAATTCCGAGCAAAAAACTTTCAACCACATGTGAACTAGACTTTTCAGGCATCTCTCCCCACAACCGTCCCACACGTCTAAAAAAATCCTCACGCACTATTATGCAACTCCGAATCGCCCGATCTCGAAACCCGACACAAAAAACGCACAGACGAAACATTTCTCGAACTACTCGATCATGTTGGAATCAATTAGCCGTATCCAACTAGAATCCGATAAGTCGACGACCCGGCCTCTCGCGGCCCGTGGGTGACACGTTCGAAAAATATTCCGCCCGCCAAAAAAAAGCTCACAAAAAAGCTCAAACAAGGAGGAAACTCACCGGAATCTGAAGGCGTCTGGACGCCGGGCAACTCTACTCTGGCCGGCTTGGAATTTTTGCTGAGCGTGTAACTGTGATCTGTGGCGATGGTGTGTTCCCTGGCGTTTCTCGCCTCTTGCACGTTCGTGTACTCTTCTTCCGAGTACTCTTCCTCTTCCTCGTCTTCGTTATCTTCTTCGTCGTCTTCGATTATCTCTTCCTTGACCACGATTTGACTGGGGTCGCAGTCGGCGAGGTCTAGGTTGTGTTTGAACTGAGGATGCTCTTCGTCCAAGCTCTGAGGTGTATCCGGACGCAGAGGACTCTCCGGAGAGTGGATCATCGCCGGCATGATGGTTTTTCTGTAGTTGATGCTTGGGACGAACTGTTGGGGCTGCTGAACGACCGGTTGAGGCTGTCTGGAGGCGTTTATCAGCAGACTTCTTCCGGGACTCGCAGTTTGCACTGTCGTGGGAGCGGGAGTTGAAGGTTGAAGGTTCAAGGTTGGCATTTTGGGTATCACGGGACTCTGCTCGTTCGGGGGGTGGTATTTGTCGCTGCAGGTACCCGCCCACATGCAGTCGTGGACGATCTCCTTGCGCTCCATGTCCAGGATGAAGTCGTGGATGTCTTGCAGGTCGTCGTCGTCCAGCTCCATGTCCAGATGGAGGTCCAGTTTGTCGTTGACGGAATTGGTAGACCACAAGTCTTCCATGTCCAGCGGGAGAGCTCCGAAGTCGTTCAGCGTCCAAGTGTCCACGGTCGGAAACTCCTCCATGATATCCGATTTGAACATCTTCATCGTTTGTTTATAATAATCGAAAACCTTATTTTAAGTAGTATAATTAAAATAAATTATTTTTATATATCACAAGTGTCTTTCACTGCTCCGCCCGGTGAGCTCGGGCGAAACTTTATATCACAATGTTTTAAAATTATAATAACTATCGCCTCGCGGGTCTCTCGCGGCGCCTCCTGAAACAAAAAGAAAAAATTCAGCAAAATCGCCATGCGCGCAAACGTCAAAGTCACGCCGGCCGGCGCGCGAACTCGCGCCGCCGCACCAACACCCCGACACCGCTTCCGACACCGAAACCGACATTTTTTCGAAACTACCCACTACTAAAAAAGCGCGCGAACCCGCAAAAGACGGCGCGCGCCATGCAACAATACGCGTGGCGCGCGACACCGACCAAAAAACGCCGGCCGAAAACCAAAGATGGAGTCGCCGCGCTGGAAGCGTCCGCACCGGCTTTTTCACATTTTTCGAAATTCGCGCGCCAAACTCACGATGCGGCTGCTGTTCTGCGGCAGGCGGGTGTCATGCCCGGCATTCGTCGCTAAATGGGCGACCGGTGAGCCGGGGAGGAGAGGGCACGTGCGACCCGCGCGACGCCAACTGCGGCACTGAGGCGGGCCGGTCGCCCCCCGTCCCCGCGAGGCGCGTCACCCCGCCCCCCGCAGGGGAAACGCGCGCCAAAAAGCCGGCGCGGATTTTATTCAAAAATTCGCGCTTTGTACGAAATGTCGCGTTGTTATTGTGAATGCACGTACTTTGAGCGATACGAGATGATGTTGTCGGAAGGCAGAGGGTTTTTATAAGACGTCTGCTGTACGCGGAGGCCCGCAGCGAAGTGTAGCCGGCCCGGTTCTCACGCCGGCTTCGTTATCAGCGAAGTTCGCTCCCCACCACGGCACGCACACATGGACGCGCACGCACGTGCGCACAGACACATGCGCGCGACGTACGCGAGAACGCCGGCCCCCGCCCCCGCGCCCCGCCGCCGTCTACGCCCGACGCACGCACACATGCATGGGGGGAGCGTCGGCGTTTTCCCGCCATTTGACGCGCGTTCGAATTTCGACGGATTCGTGGCTTCATAATATTGACGGGCGGGTGTTTTTGTTTATGTTTGCGTTGCGGGGATGCGGATTTCGATGGATTTTTTTGGTTTGTGTGCACGTTTCGGTCGGACGATCGATCGGTGATTTAAATTATGTACACCCAATTCTCTTTTTAGACTGTTCCGAAATAGTATGATTCATAGAAGAACTTTTTTTTTTTTTTTTTTACACGGATTTTTCAATTTGTAACAAAAATAATAAAAATTTGTATTTTTGGATAGAAGTTCTATCTAAATATAGTGATAGAACTTATCTACAATGTTTGAAAGGTCACCGTACATTTTTTAACACGGTAGTCTCTAGAACGCATCATAACCCGTGTAAAAAGAGGATTAGGTTTAATGTTCATCAATGAATAACACGTTCGTAATTGATAAAATACCTACAATCGTGTACGCGAATGAATGAAAATAATAAACATCGTAGAAAAATTAATTTTTTTAATCATGTTTTTTTTCCTCAAAAATGACAATGCAATTTAGAGAACGAAGAAACTCTCGACGACCAGTTTCTGAGAAATCGCGCGAATAATTCGAAGCCTTCCGAGAAATTCTGATCGGCGTCGGAAAACCAGTATGGAAGATGCGCCGCAGCAGTTTCGTAACAATAATCGTTACGATCATAAATATTTTTAAATAAACGCATACAAAAACGACGCCGTGTACACATACGAAATTTCTAACTAAACACCCGCCGGAAATCCCATTCATGAAAATTAGTCATCAATCTAAAAAAAAGGTAAACTTTTAATAGTAATCTTTGGTGACTCACATGAACACGATCATGTTTGTAATTCGTGAATTTCTTATTTAGAACGTTTGAAATTTCCCCTGAATAAGAAACACCTTTCGAGTCCAAACGAAAAGGTCGATTTCGTTTTTGCCAAATTCTGAGTTTAATTGTAGCCAAAAATCCAAAATTTCGCCGAGAACGTCAAAGTCGTACAGTTTGAATTCGTTTAGTTCCTCGTTGTTTCCCGCAACGGTGTTCGGGGAATAATAATGAGACGAATTCTTTGCTTTTTCGACCGCGAAAGAATTCCAAACGCCCAAATTTCGAATGCGGACATGGACCGGCAAAAAAACGATGCGAATTCGGTTTGAAAATTTCGCGTATGCATCCACCGATCGATTAATTACACGGGTTTTCAGATTGCAATAATACAGCGCGAAATTCTCAAGCCGTTTCCAATTCGATTTTTACATGAAATTGAATAACGAGAGTTATTTAATACGAAAAAATTAATCGTTTCCATTTTTTATAAACATTTCACTCGTATGAAGATCGTTCGGGAAGGATTCCAAATATAATTTTTTTTTATTCAAACTTCCAAACGCATCATTCGCTCAATTACACACTCAAACTGAATACCACAACAATACAAAACAGACCAATTTTTTTCCCTACATACACAATAACTGCACCAACAAAAGCGTATTTTGCAAAACTGTTTACGAAACCAGACCGATCAACGATTATAATCTTGTTTTGGATAGCGAATTAGCCGCAGCCGAGACAACGCCCGGGGCTAAATTAGCCCGAAAAATGAGAACGTCGACCCCGAAGGGAACGAGGCCCTTAATCGACGATTCTTCGAGGGCAGCCTCGTCAATCAGAGTCCCTTTGGCCTCCGGTGTTGAGAGAAAAACCCGAATGGAGGTAATGGGACCACGGGAATTTGCCGAAACGAGCCCTCATCGGAGGCTGTACCTGTTCAGGAGTTCATTCACACGATGCGGCGTTATCGTTTGGTTTTATTTGAAATTAGTTCGACATCGACTCGGATGCCTTTCTGTAGAGTTGATCTTGAACTTGGCCCAAAATCGAAAAGAAAAAGAGCTCGGTTTGAGGATAAAAAAGGTTTGTGAAGAGGCACGCGTTCCTACCGAGTCATCGACGTCTTATCGGAATTTTTCGCACACGCAAAATTATACGTACTCCAATTCCGTGTGTAATTTGTTTTTAATGCTGGGTGTGGGGGTGGTAATTAGTCGGGTTTGTGGAACGCGTGCGCTTTTTCGGGAAAATAAAGCAGAGCTTCTTTTTTTTGCGTCGCAATGATGATAAATAAATAATAACGGATCGAGCAGAAGTTAATAAAACATAATGAGGAAATTTTTAATTTCGCATAATTGGTACCGTCAATGTGAAACTTGAAGGGTCAAGTGAGCTGATGCCAGTAATTTGCGGACTCCTCGAAGCTCCCCTTCATATCGAAGAAAAATTCGTAACCTTTCACATTCTTTCGAAACATGTTCTCGTTATATTTGAGTTATTTTTAAAATAAAATTTTATTGAATATTACTCGATAATTACCATACCGATTTCATTTATATTATCGAAATCAAAATATTACAAGTCCGTTTAAAAATAGAAAGCAAGTTATCCGTAATACATTGTGTGAAGTGAAATTTACAATTTAAATTATGATAATTCGCACTGATTATATCGAAAAAATAATACGAACCAACAACAAACACCCATATCGAATCGTTCAACAAACAGAAGATTTCAATATTTGACACAACAATACACAACTTTTATACTTTTTATGAACACGATTCGATCCCGCATATCGAATCGCCACCCACCATACCGAAAACCTTCCATCTTCGAACAGGTACCCGAAACGGCAATAACATCGGAAAAACTCACACGTCCATATACGTACGATCTCGCGGCCATTGTTCATCCGCTTGAATGAATGCAAATGCGTTCCCGAATCATCCTCGAGAGACAATAGATGCACATGTACTCCGATTCTCGGAACTCGAGATTATGGAATGTCCGTTAGCGATCTCTCGATTTAGCAACGGAGGTGACGTCATTTCCCGAGACCGGTTGACCCCGAGACTCGCAAGGGCCAATCGAAAGGATGGCGGTTCCGAGAAGCCCAATGCTCAACGGTAAAACAAAAACGAAAGGCGTATCGAAAAATAGAAAAAAGGCAGTCGTATATGTGTGTCAGTGTGTGTGTGTGTAAAAAAGAGCGAGCTTTTCTGCATGCTAACGGGCCGCGGACGAAACGCGATCCTCGAAGCCGCAGAGGAAACGCGATAAAAAAAAGATTCGAGTGCAAAAAATGTGTGTGTGTTCAATGAAACTCGCAGATATAGAGGCGAGATAATGAATACCTGTTTGATGGGTCGGGGCTCAAGGATACGGTTCAAGACTCAATTTACATGGTCGGGTGTGTTATGTCCGTTTTGATTTCGACGGGGATTTTTCGGTTTGAGGGTTTTTTTTTGTTTGATGTTTCGAATCTTATCAATTTCAAACGACTCAATAAATCAATATTTTAAATCAAATATGTAGTACAAATAAAATAGACATAATCGAAGCGACCTTCGAAGTATATTGTGAATTCATGTCGTCGATCATATAAATTGTAAATAAAGGAAATGAAGACTTGAAAATTCCTAAGTGTTAATCAAACAAATTTTCACGAACCGATATTAAAATAACGACGATATAATTCATCGATTTTTTTCAGTAAAATATCCGATTTTACAATACATATATCATTCGGAAGCGAATTTTGAAAGCGTTTAATCATTTTGAAGTAATTCCGGCATATTTCCACTGTTGGAAACTAATAAAACAGTTGCGAAACATTTTCAATATGCGCATTAAGAAATTTTCCAACGGTAAAGTCTTTCAGAATGTTGCAACAAAATAAGTGCATGTAACCTATGCATGCGATCCATAAAGCAGGGCAATTATCGATAGACAATCTTTGGCAATTTCGACGATAACCGCTGTATTTATTCAATATTTTCGCATAGTTTTATACTAAAGGCATGTATGTAATCGATTGAGCCAATTTTGATTCGTGTTTACATTTGATAAATGCATTGGAATATTATAAACATTTACGGTGCAACAAAATATAATAAAAATCTTATCGAAGTGCATATAAACTAGAAACATGTCCGACCTCTTTCGTAAATAGAATTTGTTGATTAAAATTGAGAATTTTGTTGCTGGTATCGAGCTCAATTTTTCTGTATTTAAAAAAAATTATGTTCGATAACGAAACTTAAGTGTCGAATGACTTTTGTTGATCTAGATAAGCTTTGAGTCAAATTCGGAAGTTAAATCGAACATTATTTGTATAGCATAGAATTAATCATCTTATTTTTTTCATTTAATTTTTTATCTTCAATTATCAAATTATGAATTAAATATGTAGTGATGTAATGTTTGAATAGGTTTTAATATTGAAATTCGAAACAAATATAACGTCTCACTGATAAAAATATCATCGTTCAGTCGTCGTGGACAAATTTGACCCACATTTGTTATCAGACATAATAAAAAAGTCAAGCATTCACATTGTTACCTCGAAAAAATTAATCGTATTACACAATGAAAACAAATAAATGCACTCTATCACTGTTATATAAAAATGCATGTCAATAAAAATAATCGATAGATTCAGCTTTTGTAATACTACGAGTTATGTAAATAACTCGTCCATTATTTTTTTTACTGCGAAATACGAAAATTCCCTAACGGTATACGTAGGATTAGAATGGTTTTTACTATTTATAATCTGCATGATATTATCAAGCAAAAGAAATGAAGATTTTCAAAATGTATCCTAAGTGCCGTTATTTCGTGAACGTTGCGATTACAAAGTACATACAAAAATACCCAAATTTACCTGACAACACAATATGCAAGCTTTTAGTTACTACCTGGGAGTAAACCTTTCGAAGGACAAGAAACGACGTACATACTTTCCACGAAAATTCTACAAAAAAAAAGCAAAAATTTCAAACCAGCAACGCTCAAAATAAACGAAAAATTAAAATAATTAATTAGTATAATAAATAATATTTTGCAAACCAGCAAGGAACGACGGACAAAAAAGGCAGGAATCAACCCGTTATATTCGGGGGGTCTTTTCATAACAATGCAACACGGCGCAGGGTATTTTTTTAATCTCTGGTATAATTTTTCACTTTTTCAGGTTCGCGACCAAAACAAATTACATTTGCAAAACGACAAGGGTGAGTTTTTAATATAGTCGAGGTCAATGAACATTTTCTTTATGATCTTCATAAACTAAATAACTACGACCGGGAATTCGCAAACCAAACTCGTTACTATTATATTGTAGTTGAATACGTATGTATATTTTTTTACATTTTATAAACTGCATAAGAAACGAGCAGATTAATTTAGATTCAATGCATAAAATAAAAATAAGTAATATCATGATTAAAAATTTAAATAATCATGATGATTTTAAATAAAATTATTATTATTTATTTTTGTTTTTGCAAATACTATTAAATGACAGATTAGGGACGAAACTGAAGATTCTCAATTCCGAGAAGTTGACAAAAGATTGCTGATAAAATTCGTTAATGTACAGATAAATCAAAATGAAACGATGAAACGATTACCTGAAAAAAATTTACCCAAAAAAATAAGGGTAAAAACCGATCCACATGCATTTTCCTTGTACGGTCCTCATCGTCCACGTGCCACATTTAATTTTTATTCTCCTTCAAACACGAACCGGTCCCGCGAGCATTTATACGATGACTTAACGTCATTCCAGATTATTACATCAAATTTATGATGCGTCAGTAATCGCACCTATGAATGGACCCTCGCATAGGTAAGGGCTGCTCCTATCCTTCAACATATGTAAGGTCCCAAAATTGATATCTTGGGTGGGTCAAAACATACTTTTTTTTCGAACACAACTCAGTATGCGTACGCGCGCCTTTGTCGGATTTGACATTTATGTGAGCGGCATATATCAATGGCTGTTTGTGATCTTCGAGATGTGTTATAAATGAATTTTACCATCGAGTCTATCATCTTCGGTCGTGGAAGAGAAAGGATATGGTTGCATACAGTTTCGAAAACCGTTACCTGTAATATCCCGCACTGCATGCTCCGCAAATTGTTATATGTTAATATCAATAAAAATATATATACGCGGTGTTGTATTAAAATCAAAGACTGGCCGGTGTATATTGATGAATACTTCGTATGTCGTTAAATTTTGTTATCGTAATTCAGCCGATATGTATACAATTTACAATTAGTTGCTGAATATTTCCGATAAAATATGTGCGCATTTCGCTAAATGTATTCAACGCGATATTAATGCGGAGCATTGGTCGAAATTCATAAAAATCCGCGCGAAAATCGGACTTTTTTATAGAAATCTGACGAAAAATTTGAATTTTAAATTGGCCATTCAGAATCTGATTGTCGTTCGGCGCAAATGAGATTTCAATACAAAGAAGACAGGAAGTCGCGTGTTTATTGAATAATTTCAATGACAAAGACAAGGCTATATACCAGACCTGTAAAAAGACAAAAGACCGGTCGATTAGTTATGATAATTGTGCCAAAGGCGATTTTTTTTTTCGGTTTCAATTTTTCATAAGACGATCTCGCACACATAAATATTTTAATCGTGTACGCAATGCAGAAGGATGTCTCTACGAGGGTCAACATCCTTGGATACTCCATAGCATATCAATTTCTGGACGAAAAACCTTCACAGAGGCAAATCTTGATCATCTATGTTGAATCCTATACGATTCCAATGCGCGGTCTATCACGTACAAAAGATTTATAAGAACACTATAATCAAACGATGCATATAAAAGTTCATAATCCCAATCTTGCACAGTACACAAAATCAATAACATATCTTTAAATAAATCACTGAAATTATGATGTAAGCGAAATACACGGAAAATAAATAAATATTAATAATGTTTGTTGATAAACATAACTCGTACGATTGACCTTAAAATGTAATGTAATCGGACAAATATCAAAGAAAACAATAGAGCCTCATACGAGTCAAAGTACGCGGCCCTTGAGATGTGCACAGCAAATGCGCATTTTACGCGGCGATTTATCAAAATAAGGACACATGCAATATGCAAAACGCGATTTCGCATTCAAAAGTATATTATTGTTCTGTCATTTTTCATATTTGGATCACTTTGTGCTCCGATGCATGCGCACATACAAATAAATGCATAAATGGCGGCTGCGCGGTAATTGAAAATTTTCGCAACACAATGCGAACGAAAAACTCCTCCTTTCTTGCAAAATAATAAGCCAGGCTCCAGGTGGACGCAACCTGACAAACGGACCATTCAAATTGTGAAACGCATTTAAAATCCTATAAGAAAACACAAAGATGGGGGTCGAATTTTGCAGAAAAAATATCGACAGGTAACAATGAGAGATCGCACCGCGTCATTGTAAAGAGCAAATGCACATTTTTTTTGCAGTTGCAACGCAAGAAAACACCACAATGCGACTTACTTTCGTGCTTTGTAACGAGTAGATATATCGTTCGCTGTGAAGGGATCATATTATCCAAACACTACTTTCAAAATTCGGAGCTTTTCTAACGAAGCAATAATTGTCAAAATGTGGTATGTTAAATGTTAGAATTTTCAATATTTTATTTTCGAAAGAAAATATCTAAGAACTTTCTATTTTCGAACGCGATTACATATCGATGACTAAATATAAGTTACGAATACATGAATCATTGTTGCTTTATATTTCAGAATAATGTTTGATGAAAATATATGTTATCAATAAACAGTGATACAAGGGGATTTTTATTTATTAATATATAAAGGAAAGACAATAGAAAACAAATACGATTGTAATATCGCATGAATACATCAGGAGAATCAATATTTTTTCAGCATCCCCCGAAAAGTTCAACAACCACTGCCGAACAAAACGAATTAAACGCGTTCGGGGATAAGTTTCAGTAAAAAAAATTCAATAGCAGACAACCTGCAAGTCTATAACTGAAAGCATAACATAAACTGAAAAAAATTCCAATAGAAACACACCAAGCACAATTCGACGAGTAAAAGTTAGTGGAGAAAAAAATGCGTACGCACTCACTTACTTGTGTAAGGGTAGAAAAGGTGAGCTAGAGAAAAGGTCGTATCGCAGATAAAGGGTTGAATAACCCTTCGCGGGGTGTGGGAATCTCAGTAGCCAGTCTGACTCACCCACCCCTGTAATTCTAGTGCTCCGACCTCGACCTTCACCAACGGACAAAATATTGCGCATTTCAGTAAAATTTCCACGCTTCTGAATCACTGAAAACATTTCGCGCTCACGTGATTCAACGATTCCGTATTGAAAATGTTGATTCGGATGTCAGTGATGAATCAGCGTATAATAAAGTCGTAAATGGAAAATACTCAATAGAGACGACTTTGATAGTATATCCATTTTTGTTCAGAGATATTCGATTGCTAAATATATGAGAAAAAATTACTCGTAATGACGCAATGTGGACACATGGCGATTAAGGAGGACAGCCATAATAATATCAGTTGCATTTAATCGGTACCTTGCGCATGAAATGCATATATTATATTTTTTTATATTTACTTTTTTATTAAAAAATTGCTTTAAATAATTTTATTCGAATTGCATTAATCAGGTCAAACAAAATATTTAAATCATTTCGAACGAATAATGTTGAACGAATATATTTGGTTACACTTTCAATAAAAAAAAATAATAAGATAACGAGTACACAATACAATTATTGAGAAAAGCATAGATAAAGAAACATCTATGGCTCTAATATTGTTTGAACACTTTTACTATCAATATGAACTGTCAAACATATAAATCTAAAACTACGTATGACCATAGAACACCAACCAAACAATACACAATAAGTCAATAATGGAAAATTTAATCAGTCCGTCGATTCATTCAGTGTGCCTAGCAATAACGCAGATCTCGAAATTAAACTCAGGGGAGTTCTCCAGTCTACGATACTACAATGCAGTAAAATAGTACTACGGCTCACTACAATCGTAGCAGACTCATAGCAATCGACGTTTAGGCTATTTCTATTTGCGTACTTCTGCACGTACGACTCGTAGGGGAAGTCGAGCGAGAAAATCGATTGTATGGGTCGCGTCATCAGTCTGTGGTACTTCTACGTCTTCTACAAACACAAATTCTCGTCTGAAGACCGTAGTTTATATAGTCTCCCTTGCGAGTGATTCCCCTTATCATGAGGAGTCACCTTCAGGACGACCTATGCGTACGACCTCTGAGGAGCATAAAATTTTTTGATGATATAGCGAAACGGCGACGCAGGATTTGCAGTCTGGAAAGTTCAACGTTTTGTAGGTGAGATAGGTCATATTTTTGAAATTGGAATCGAATTTGGATTACCGTATTTTTTCTTTGATGTGCAAAAATGTTGGTTTTGGTTCTGGAAGTTGCCGTGAAAATATATTAACGGAACGGCGGAAATATGCGAAAAGTCTATGGGGTGCATATTAATGTTGCGAATTTATTACGTGGAATTTATTACTAGGTTTTTTATCGGTCTCTCTTTTTCTTTTTAAGTAACATTTCTATTTTAAAATTGCTAAAATTTACAAGGAAAAATGGAAGGTTACTTAAATTTTCGCATGATTATTTCGTGTTATCTATTTTATTGAGGGGTGTAAAGATATCAGTTGAAGATAATTTTTATCGGCTGTAAAATATACACAGTTATTATGTACATGCATTCTCTAAATATCAAATAATTGAGCGATATTTTTCAGCTTTTCATATTAATATGAGCTTTCACCTTGTGGCTGTTGCTTTTTCAAGCTTTTTATTAGCTTGCTCTGATTCATTCCCACCTGAATTATCTGGAGGATATTCTAAAAAAAAAAGACACGACCTTTGTGGCGTTAACGAAACAGAAAATAAACAATGGACAACCTTCGAGAGCTATTACAAGATTTTACGATGTTAACTCAGGGCATTAGATGCTGTGTGTTCTATTATATAAATAACCAAGTTTTCGCAACAAAATTTAAATCGTTAAAACTAATTGCAATCCGGAAGATGGGTACTCGCGACATATTTATGTCCAACACACATCTGTTTGGAATTTCTGATTTTCAGAAACAACGTAATGTGCGAGTAAACTTTTTGTATTAATCCCACGTGTTTTTGTATGTCTGTTTTAAACACGTATTTGAAAAACGAAGTACTTACTTAGTCGCATTGATTCACCACTGCACTGCGGCAAGTTCACTGCATCATTTGGCTGTCGCGTTTTCCTGAAATTCCTTAAAATTTCCAAACAGCCTACACGGTATATAATGTATGAAAAAATATGCATTTTCCGCACTGAAATAATAACGTACTATGCCACACCAGTTAATATACACGATCGTTTTTTATGTGCTACTTCAATTTTTCATCGATTAACTTGATTAATATATACTACGTTCAGTGTATTCGTTTTTGAAATATGAATTATTCTACATATTTTATAAAATTATATATGAAGATATAGCAATCGATAAATTGCTAAAGAAAGCTTAAATTATTATTATAGTTTTAGTTTCAAGACAATGAACGTACACAAAGAAAACAGATTGTAAAAATAATCTGTGTTTAGAAACATTAAATGAGAGCACTTTGCAGAATGGCAATTAGCAAACATCGATAAGAAAATGGCCATATCGAAAATTTCCAAACGCGCAGTTCAAAGATCCAACGCCAGAATATCGAAAATATTATGTAACATTTCCAATCAAATACACAAAAACATGTTTTTTAAATTTTAAAAATATTCCGCGTACATTGTATGCACAGCGGAACGATACAAATTACGAATTAATCCATCGATGGTTTTATCGTGTTTTGCAAAAGCTATTCAACTCGAGGCTTTTTATGGCCGGAAAAATTGCACACGGGGAAAACGGGGGGAAAACTCCGCTTTTCCAAGAGACTAATGCAAATCTTGGCAATAAGCGCATAATGTATTTTATACTGTAGGCTCATATAATTCGGCTCCGGTCGAGTTGAATGCACTCAATGGCTATTTCCAGTGCAGTCGTTGCATTTTCCAGTGCACTGATACACTTTAGCGCCTCTAAATTATACATTGGCCACTATCCGACGGTAATAATTGACACTTCAATATGTTGCTTTATCATTCTTTCATATATGTATTGTATTGGATGATCGACGAACATCGCACAATTCCGCAATTTATATGAATTATTTAAAAGCAGATAACAATATTTTAACACATGCATAGCGATGCGCATAATTAACATATTCAACTTTTGCAACATAGAACGCGAAAGTATCGATTCGTTTAAATGCGTAGTTTTTTATATACGGTTTTTTCAGCATTTTTTTTTATCCTCATTAGCGGCCCGATCAAAACGCGCATATTCAAACACAACATAGCTGTATCTATCGTGAATTAATTACGCCCGCTAAATTCGTGTAAGCCGCAGACAAATTGAGCATTCACACAACGAGGCATTGTTTCGGCGCGTGAGATCGAGATTCGAATTCGAATCCGGCAACGACCATAAAACACTTGAACAAATTTCACTTTCGAACCGTCGTCTTCGTTTAACCTTTGACTTAATTGCATCCGAGCTAATTGCGCGATCGAAACGGGAGCGTGTCGCCACGCAAAGGGCGAGCGCAATTAGTTTTTAATCAAGTTGAAAATTTCATACGACCGCACACGATTTTTTTGCATATTTTCGTGATGGCGGGGCATTAAAAGTGCGGCGACGATATTGCGCCAAAGTCATCGTTTGTCCGGATAATTTAACGTTCGAGACGAGGAGGCGCAGTTCGCGTGACGAATTCGTAATGCGAGCGAAACACGTCGAGCTTTCCGACGTTTAATTTCGGATATTCCTCGTCCCGGGTTTTCCGGTAATTGGAAAATTCGATAAAAACGGCTTTCGAGGAGTACGTACGTGACACGTGAGTCACCCGATTTAACAAGTTTCCCGGAAGGATGTCCACGCCAGATCCGTATTCAAATTTTGCACGTGTCTCCGGTTTTCTTACAGTGTCGCGGTTTTCGAACTTTCGAACGAACCGGCTTCCTTGACACAGTCTGAATCGTAATGAGTTGAGTCGATAGTTCATAGAAAATGAAATTGTTCCGGAATATATAATAGACTGATATAAACAAGGATACATTACACAATGCGATCGCTGAAGCCAGAAAAAATAAATAGAATTGCGTCTCAAGTGCGATTTATATGTTATTAAGAAGTCATGCTTTTTTTTATAAGACAATGATTCACATCGTGTGCCAATGATACAAAATAAAATTAGAATAAGCGATAGAAAAATGAAAAGTATTATGAGTAGAGTAGATCCAATATCTGGAATGAAAAATTCGAAACGTATAAAAACTTCAACGACTTCCTTTGATCAACGCAAGTAGGAAATTGTTGGGACGACCGATCAACAAATTAGCACGTACTAAAAAAAAATAAAATGGCCCTCGAAACGAGCGATATGACCGAACAAAAAATAAGTCCGAAGGCGAGAAGCTTTGCGTCAACGGAAGAAGCTTTTGCATTTTGTCCAGCGTCCGTTTCCAAAATAGAAAGCTCCACGACTCCTATGCTAGATCATCATCACGAATGTTTTATTGCATTTGGTATATAATACATATGTAAGAAGTTCGCAGCGCTTTTCAAGTCCAATATTTTCAATGAATCGTATACTTTTGAGAACAGTGAAAAGAACCAGATTTTGCCGAACGAACGATATATAACATGAATAAGATCAAAAAGATATTTGAAGTACATTTAATGAGATCGACAAGAATAGAAGATCAAAGTAACCTTTATTCATGCGTATTTGTCATCGAGTATTCTTTCCAAGCGGAAAAAATTGATTTTCGCACATTTTAAAAAATTAAGCACCTTGAAAATATACAAATAAATATACAACCACACATTGAATGTCGCTGGAATAGTGGATGATGTATATTTACGTGGCTGTTCGCTAATTTAAAACGCGCACGCGAACCGTGTGTGACACACTGTGCCGCTTCGGAACAATGTAACGTTCACGAAGTAATTTAAGAAGTGCATTTTTTGGAACACGTTTCCCGGATGAAAAGATTTCGACGATAGATACGAGATCTTATGTGTGATTTTCATTCGTCGAGAAAAGCGTATGCATCAAAAGACAGAAAAACCGCTGGATTTTTCATGGGAGATAAAATTTGATTTGTTCGAAAATAAAAATAGTTTTCTTTTATTAAAATATAAAATAAACAATACACCGACAAAATATACGATTATATAAAAGCACAAATGACGATACTATTTTTAACGATTTATTTCCTGCGCTATAAGACTGCGTACACTTGTTCCGCTATCTATCTCATCTTGTCGTTATAGACTTACGTGGGGTGCATTTTCTATTCTATTTCCAAGGAATACGCTTTTAAATCTAAATTTGTACGATTCAATTTTAAATCCCGCCCATTCGACTTCGTTAAAAAAAAAGTAACGACAACGACACAACTGCGATACGAAAACGTATCTAAAAATTTCACTTATAAACTTAAATATACCGCTGACCATTTTTCATCTAGCCACAACCCATTCAATTAACTTTTACTCGGGAGTTACGTACGACAACAACCAACACTTCATCTTAGACGCCATAATATGCACATATTCTTGCAAGGCTGCACGTAAATAATAATTAACACGTCGTTAGTGACAAACAGGTTCTACCAGCAACCGATTCGATTGATTGACGTGCTTCGACGTCGCGGAATGCACTTTTTTTTACAATACCGTATTGTGTTGCAGCACGACCGATGATGATTACGATAATCGAAATGCACCGATCCAGCCGCAGGTCAACTTTGTCCGAGACCTCTTTCAGAACGATGCTTATCGAAAAAAGGATGCATTATTAACCTTTCGGTGACGATGGAATTGATCATATAATCAAATTTGATACATTAAGTTTTTGTTTCATTTTATATAGCTTTATGGCGAAATCTAATTTCGACAATGATTTAATGATGAATTGATATAAGATCAATGGGTTTATATATTAATATTTGATTATTATTAAAATATGATAGCACTTTTAGGGTTGAATTCAAATCCTGTTGCAATTCGATCAATCGGTCGCGTACACATGAGAGCTTTTGTAAGATTTTTTTAATCGAATTTCATACTGACGACCGCTGATTTTTTTGCATGATGATATTGTAAAAATATCAGTCTCGAATGTTTCGAAAAAAGAAAACTAAGCGGTCATTACCGTCACAGCGTGGATACCGACGGGAAACCGTTTGTCTTGAATAATCGGCGAATATTTCTGGGGAAGGTCACGACGTGGGCAAAAACTATACGTTTTTATTTTATTATTTATATTTATATATCGAAAGGAAAAAAAACCACCCACAGATGTCATCGGCGCGTTTGTGGAAGTGGCGAAAGTTCGGAATCGCTCGGACGACCTTCGGCAATTTGGCAATTATCCGCGAATCGCCAGACGGTCTAATGTGCGACGTAAAAAAATTTACATGAAAAAAAAAGCTTGAAAAATGAATAGAGGAATCTTCCGCATTGTTGTGCCGTGGAAAACTTTTGACGCTATCGGGAAAAACTTGCGCATTTCCTCCGAATGAAAAGTTTTAAAAAAGTTTTGCGTGCGGTTGCGAGAGTGCAGAAATCATTTCGACATTAACTTTGAATGCGTCGGTGAACATTCTGCTGACAATGAAACCTTGAAGGGTGGTCGGGCAATTCATAAATTCATCATGTCTGCAGCCTTCAATAGCCGCGCATCGTAAAGTTTCTTTGTATAAAACAATAAACCTGCATGTTGAAAGCTGCCATTGCTTCGTAACTAATAAAAAGTTAAATCGACGACTTGTCGGATTACTTTTCGAACTATGATCGATTTTAAAATATTATAAAACAATTGATATTATATGTGGAAATATGTTGTATTGTATATCCGTCAAATAGTTTCGGAATATAAATGACGGAAATATTGAACCTTCGACACATCTATGGCCTTCGTTGTACGGATTTCTATTCACTATACATCCCCGTAAAGTCTTTCACGTATTATGTGTTGCGTGAAGATTTTCCACGTCGACAGTTATTGCCAATGTGGTTATAATTATTTCGCGGCGACAATGGGAGATGTTCACGACGAATATATAGTAGGAAATATGTAAATTTCGACGTACCCACTCATGCATATGTTAATCGTTCGAGATAGGTTATCTTTAGAATACCTGACCTACGCAATCGGCGAATTTACACAGTCCAGAGAGCGACTCCGTTAATCTGGAAAGATTCAAACATCTTTATGGCTCTGCGTGTGCTAGAAGCACGTCACGATCACGAAATTAAACATGATTTGTGCGAAAATCGTGTAAATCGATTTTTTCCTCTCAAAGCTTTCTTTTGATGATTTGGAACTGAGGCAATATTTACGGCCGCGCGCCGTTATCTTTCAACTCCTACGAACGTATCGGCGATATTATACCGAACAAACATTAGGAAAATCAATCAAAATAGCCATGCGATACCGGACGCGATTCACTTAGCGATAGACAAACGGTTCGAACGAGGAGTTGATCCACTTTTTAGCAGACGGTCATTATCTCATTACATTAGAAAAAGTCTGAGCAGCGCTCGAAAAAAAAGTATTAATATTCTTATGGCATAACTTCTTTCGAAGCAACTTTCTCTCGGTCGGCCGCATGTGGAACTGTGACCAAGGCATATTAAATAGCAAATACCTAACCACTTTTTGCACTGGCTTGCATATTTATTTTAATGAGCTACCTTCTTACATTATCGGCCCCGGGGACACCGATAGACACGGCTGAAACTTCGGACCTTCCTGTTAATGATTCTGCCGATTGTTAGAGATGTTTGAAAAATGGACGATTTGCCAATGCAAATATTAACACATTGACTTATC
Organism: Hydropsyche tenuis; assembly: GCA_009617725.1. NCBI lineage: Eukaryota > Metazoa > Arthropoda > Insecta > Trichoptera > Hydropsychidae > Hydropsyche > Hydropsyche tenuis. The sequence goes on along the minus strand of VTON01000022.1, from coordinate 2,183,177 downwards.
ACCGGTCAGATGAAAGTTTCGCGCGAGCAGCCGTCTATTGTCTCCTTATAAATTACTATTTTATCGTTGCTCTCAATCACTGTCTGAGATTTGAATTTTTTCGAAGTGAAAAATGAAGCAATGAAATATCCTATTATACGAAGCAAAGATAAAACAATAATATTTGAATATAATGAAAAATATATGAAAATTAGAGGTGGATAATTTTCGATATTTCGTAAGACAACTCGAAAAAATATTAAATCGTACATACAACCTACACTGGCTAATATTAACGGTCATAATTACATTAGTAAGAACTACCCACAAGAATTGACCTAGTTAACCGAAGCTGGACCGACGTTGGAGATATCTTCCCGGGAGAGATGATTTAATTATTTTTAAAATATCCATCTGTAGTTCTTCACATTGGTAATAGTTTTATTTGTAATTCGTTTAATTTCTAGAATTGAAATCGACATTTTGAAACTATTATTTTTTTAAAACTAATAAGATTTAATTATTTTCGAAGATCAAAAATATATTTAAATTTATTCATCAATAATTTTCCTATAATATCCACCGGATATTAGAAGAGATTAAGGCGTGATACACTTCCACACAAATCTGTCATTATCGTTCCTATTCCGAGCGCATAAAAATGTCAATTCGAACGAAACCAACGATCCAACAATCTTATATTATACCCGAATAAACTTCACACACAAAAATCATAATAAATTATGTATTTCGATAGTCCGTTGGCGAAAACGCGTCGAACTTCCTACAATTTACTTTCTAATCACGACTGCCTCCTACTGAAGCGCATGTATCACACACACAGAGCGCAAAAAGTTCGATTATAACAATCGGTGAAATTCATCCGATGTCACAACGAAAAACAAACGGGAAAAAGCCCGCCATCGATGATCAGCCTTGTTGTGTTTTCACTCTTCACCAATTTCACAATTGCGTCGTCCGGCCCGGGGAATATCTGGCCTTAATTACCTGCCACACACTCTTGGCGACGTTTGTCAATCCACCTATAATGATCGTTTTCTGACTCTTCTTTTTGTACGACCGTTAAGACTATTTTTTTTATTTTTACTTCTGGCATGGTGCTTCGTCTACTGGTTTCGTTTTGAACCGAACGAGACAATGGGCGCGAGACGTGGGAAGGACTCGCCCAATCGGGTCGAGCGATACCTCCCAAAATAAATTTGAAATTATATGTATGTGTGTGTTGGAAGTCAACAATTCTGTCTTGTCAAGCGCATCGGTTCCCATAGATCTCAGAAGTTCAGCGATAGTCGATATAATCGTTTGATTATCAAAGGACGTCTAATTGTAAGTTGAATAATGTTGTCGATTTTCTTTAAGACAATTCATGTCTCTGAAGGAATTCGTCTAATCAACGGTTTGCCTATGGAATTCTTTTAGAGATATGTCTTAAGTTTGTTGCCACACATCGATAAGAACCCACCATCCCGCCTGTTACATGCACCCCAATTTCTGGGGTGCATGTAACAGTTTGTTGCCGTCGAAGGGCAAATTTTTGTTTTATTATGTGATTCTCTGATTTGTTAACGAAAAACAACGCCTTACTTACGATCAGCTGCATGGTTTGGTTAGTCAGTAGGGCTTATTATAGGAGTAGGGCTTATATTACATGAATCTTGTAAAATCGTGGTAAGACTTATTTTGGGATCGATCTTATAGTTGGGGAAACACGGTATGCTCAATGAAATCACAAAAAACTTTGTTAAATAGAAAACGTAATATAGATAATGATGATGATATGTCATATTTTTTAACAAAAATATTCGAATTATTGATTTAATCCAATTTACTTACATAGTGCAATGATCGATGCGTCACGAATCGCTTCATCCTGCAAAAGAAAGAGAAAAAAGTCAATTTCGTACTATCCAAATAAGAATGCTCATTTCTTCTTGTCCTGGAATTCGACATGGAAAAAGTATAATCAATCAGCAAATGAAACGCAAATATTTAATCAATGGAACCTCTGTACGTAAACTCGAGACTGTCGGGCACTCGACGGTACAATCACACCGTTCGGCTAGAAAATTTATAGGCGCTTCGAGAGATCGGCAGACTTCATTGTTAGCGCGTAAAAGGCGGACTACATAAAAAAAAATTAACAAGCCATAAAGTCGCCGGGCCGACTTGTAAAACATTCGACTTCAGAATTTGCAGACCTCCCGAGATACAATCGGCAACACAATCGATATATTAGTGAGTCACCTTGTTGCGCCACGGCGTAGCAACTAGTGTTGACCTATAGCTATTAGCAATAAATCAACGAATCTCGTTTTATAATACCGACACACACGAGCGGAATACGGTTCGAATCTCGTATATAACCGTTTTTTCTCGTCGTATCCACAAAGCACCCGCTTCATATCTTTCTAATCGTTATAAATCGCGAGTGTATGAGTGTGTAATATCGTGTATCGAGTTTTGCTGAAAAAAATAGATCCTGTTTCGAAAGCTCGAATGCCGTTAAATGCGTCGAGCAAAAAAAGAAACTGTAAAAACTTTCCATCCATGCTTGTCCGAATTGACATTTTTCTATGCATCTTTTTTATTGTTGCATGAATGTTATAGTTGAGGATCGGTTGATTTATAATTTGTCCGTGAATTAATGGTTGGGATTTATTGCATTTTTTTTTAAATTAAGTTATAAAAAATGTTATATAATATATTGTGATTATAATGGAAATGCGGAAAATCGCAATGGCCTCAAGCCTGTTTCAGACATGTAAATATATGAAAATATATTACAATGTTAATGTTATAAGAAATTCGGCTTATGCTATACAACAAATATGTTAAAATAATGACTACATAAAATTTATGCTTTGATCTTGAATAAAAAATTACGAACATAAATTAACCAAAGTGTCGACATATCGAGCAATTCTCACGAGCGTTTCGCAATGATTTTAAATCTAATTGATTTACATAAAACGGTTGATAGTGATAACATGCATAAAACATTAGACGCACGTCCTTCGAAGAAATTATTGAAATCGCAATCGTGTCTGGTTGATTGACCTTTTCCTCACACATTGATTATCAACAAGTGCCATTTGGACACGACGCGCGCGACGCGGCATTTGCTCCGAATTTCAAACTTCAAGGAAAACGCCAAAAGTCGCCAATACGTAACTTTTTTATCTCCGATATTACCAAAGTTGAAACGACTCCTTCTACGGTTAAATTTTCGCAAGTATTACATACGAGATTTTCTGCGAAGCGTTAGAAATCGCGAGAATGGCGCGGGTGGGGTTTTCTCGGAAAGGTGGAAACCGCACATTTTTCCTCGTGGGCCAAAGCGAAGGTGCTTTAGCGAAGTCTAGAAGTCAATTTGCGGTTTCAGACGCTGGTCCAGTTGGAAGCTAGCCCAACCAGAGACTCGTTATGCGATAGGCGTAAATATTGAACCGATTCACTGTTTGATGCCTAACGAGCCGTCTGTCCCAGAAACGATCCGTATTAAAAAAAGTATTTGTGTTGGACGATTGTTTTAAAAGTCGTAATTAAACCGTGCCGGAAAATTCTGGGAAAGAATAAAAAGAACTGGACGAGCGCGCGCGAAAAGCTCGGACGAATTTAGACATGAACGCAAGGGAAGGCCCATTATGGTAAACCCGTATCGATATTCGAAGAAACTAAACGCGAAAAGCTTTCGCCGTTTTCAATGAATGAATCAATCATGGAAACCGGTATGAATATGATGGTCCCGAGAAACGCTACGCCGACTTTGCGCGAGTCATTCGCAAAAAGTCGAATATGTACCGAGAAAAGGGTTTTAGTAATAAGTGGATGAATGAATGAGTCATCGACGTATGAAATTGCGAAACCAATTTCCGAATGAGCTGGTTCCGGTTCGTTTAAAAATGTTTCCAGAAAACGATACTATGATTCGTTCTCGCAAATGTCATGTGGCCAATTTTTTTGGATAGTTCTTAAAAACGGCATTCGTCGTCGGCGCCATCGGTTTTTTAGCGAAGTTTTTTCAAAACTAGTTGTAACGATACCGCATATTTGAAATGCTACGTTTGCCAAATTGTAAAGGGAAACGTAATCTAGAAATAAACCAAGATGCGTCAGAAACAAAATATATATAATAGAGCGCGCTTTTGCGCATTTGAACTCATTCATTTTCAGTGAATTGTGTTCAGAGGCGGCAACTGCCAACTTTTTTTTTGTGCATTTTACGTGTCTTATGCGTTATGTAAATATACTCACACGCTTAGCGTGTGAAGCTACATTGTAAGATCTAATGTAATTTTAACAAGTCCAAAGTTAGAAAGTGAAAGTTGTCAAGTGCAGATCGACGCAAACTCCTATTATGCACATCTGAAAAAAAAAGTCCTAAAACGTCGTTAACGAAATTATAACACGATCGATTATAAGTACAAGATGTTCTTTCAATACAAATATTAAATCGCATTGGTGTGTCAATAAAAAAATTGTACTCACGTACAAAATGTATGATACACATCGTCGTATAAATATTTAATTTTTGCCTGTCTAGAATAAATTACAATTAAAGCCGCCAAGCATTGCCAAATGTGAACATAATAATTATGATCCGAATGCTAATTTTTCCAGCATAGCAACAACGGACATATTCCACTTTTTGACGCGTGAACATTTTTTTTCAGCCGTACACACACGTGATGATTAAAAATGATAAGTTGACACGTAACCCAGTTTGTACGTTCTTTTTTTAATTCGAATGTAAATGAAGAGATGTTTCAATTCTTTCATTTGGAATTCGTTACGGAATTATGTAATTTAAGAGTATCAATTACTGTGTTAGACGACGAAACTACAACTAAGAATGAATTTATAACGAACGAATCGATTTAATTAAAAGGCATGAATGAAAAAAGCGGAAGGGAAACGAGCAAGTACGATCGTGTTAAGTACGATCGTTGCGGGAGATGAAAAATTCTCAGCGGATGTTTAAAATACAACTTCCAGCTCCCTCACGGAGAATTTTTTCGAAAATGAAATACGCGAGACATAAGATATGAAAATAAATTGAAAATTTTAGGAAAATATTTAAACGAAAAATTATGGAAAACTTAAAATTACGTATCGAAAATCCCACAAACAATGACTAATACCATCATAAAACGTTTAAATAGAACATCAACAACACAGCGCGATTGAAATACCCATATACAAAGCCTCACATTGAAATCAAATGAGTCACACAAACGAACTCGTTAACGACTTTCAGCGATCTCCGATTAATTCCCACGAACGTAAAACAATACAAATTTCCACGACAGATACAAACGATAATCACCGACGACTCGAACCGAACAAAATCGTGCTTCTGAATCGAAATTCCTTAATTAAATCCAGCCTCTTAGGAAGCCACGGGGGGATTCTCATTAGAGGGATATTGCCGACATTTTCAATGAGCACCAATTAATTCAATGGGCACTCATCGACGTCGAAGGTCGCCGGTAGTTCTTGAATTTGTGCCACTTCGACGTCGACGACCGAGACGTCGGTTTTTCATTCATGAGCGTCGCGACGCCAAGCACGTGACGGATTCTTTATGTACGCGATACTATGGTACTATGGTTCAGTGAATCCCACAAGATTTTTCATTAGAATATATTATATTTCAAATAACTTTGGATAAGGATGAAAATTCATTAAAAAAATATCAAATACGGTTTAAAACTCGAAAGAATATTCGTAATAGATCTGTGATCGTTCGTTAATTTTTAAATTTAATATTCAAATAATTAAAATTTTCAATTACGATACAGAAAAATGTCCTTAACTTTGATAGTATTAAAAAAGGTTTTGCCAAGAACATTAAAATTCTGTACGGGTTCATGATACAATGTAAAACTTTTAGTACACGGAATAAAAATGTATAGAATTATGAAATAATCCTTGGTAATAAACCTATTCAAAAGCAAGGATTTCACATACCATATCACGTACGTTGAAATTTTATAGCCATTGGCTGTGATTCGTCAATATCAAATATAATTTATCTAGTATGACTTCACACGTACTAGTTAATGTGCGATTTATTTAAATTGTAAATTCGACTTAGCCTTGCCGAACGGAAATGGTAAATTACACGGGATCGCCTCTAGAAAATTTTGATTGCCGGTTTATCATCTTCATAACGTGCGTTTTGCAAATTAATTTAAGTACCGACAATTCATACGACGGAAAATTATAATAACTACATCTATTACGTAGAAATATATATTTTCCATTAATATGCATCGAACGCGAAAGTACTATTGCAAACAACCATTGTACACATCACGTCGTATTATATAAACGACGAAGCGTGGGTTAGCAACAGGTTTTTTAATTCGCAGCCTCTGCAAAAGAAATGGGTCAAGGATTATGTGTGTAAAGAATACGTGCGTACGCGCGTTATTGAAATAAATTTATGGAGCGTTTCATGAAAAAAAGTTTGATATCTAAAAACGAGTATTTCATGATTTAATGACCTTCGTCTACAACCGGCACCTTTTTTTACTATAATCTCGCATAGGTCTCGACTATTGAACTCCAATTAACCGAAATCGGTAACAAAGGTGAGACAAATCCGTGAGGACAATCTAGCACGTGCTGCACGGTGTTGTGTCGGCGATTTTCAGGCTGACAGTGGTTCAAATGATCCATTCGTGACTGCACGTTGCACAATGTGCAACACCTACGCGAGGTTTTGACATCCGCGGAAGGCGTGGGAATATACCGTAGTTAATTTATTACCGTTAACGTTAACACCGATGCGAAAGTTGAACCGGCACTTTTGACTGTGCCATATGGAGATTTTGAGAATCTTCGTGAATTTGTGAAAATGGTGTAGGTCTAGCGTTATTTCAGTATGTAGGTTTCGTTGAAATACCAATGAACTTCGAACAATAGGGCGGAGCGCTTTTTACGCGTGTCTTTCGAAACACTTTCACGTATGTTAGAAATTATCATAAAGGGAAAACGAATCGATAAGAATATCTTCGACTTCCTACATCGGGTTTTGATAGACTTTATTTTGATCGGTTTCGTGGGAAACTGATAAAAATGTCGAACGTAAATGAATTGGTTAAAATGGTTTTAACAGCAACGTACGTTTTATAGAAAGTAATTAAAGTTCTATTGATCGTTTGACACTAATAATCATTTGGTTCGGTGAACTGTGTGAGAATTTGTAGTACAAAGAATTCAATGAAGCATAAAGATGTCAATATATTGATTGACGGGCGAACAAATTTGTCTCACTATTCACTCAAATTGAAAATTCGATGAAAACTATAAATTTTCACAATTCGTGTCATAACTCTATTTTTTTTCCTTTGTGTTTAATTTCATTCTCTCCCCTTGTAGTTTCCGTTATTGATTCGATAATAATTATTCAGGTTAATGGACTATGAAACCTACTTGTCAGTTTTTAACGTAACAAATTAAACAGAAGAAAATAAAAATGTTGAAAAAGCTTCGCTTTATCGATCATCTACAAGTGTTTGTTTTTGAAGTTGAACAAAAGGAACTATAATTAATTACAAAAATCAATAGAGCGGTGAAAAAAAACATTAGCGTCATATGCGTATTGAAAAGTCGCATTTTGTAACGTATTGCACAACTAGCAGACGAATGGCGTAATAATGAAAAAAACTGTATTGCGCAATTTCAGATGCGACTATAATTACAATTCCATTATGGTGAAACATTTTCGTCTGTGATTCATGACTTTTCATGTATTGAAAATTTTATGTTCCACAGTTCAGGCGTCCTGTTACAATACACCGCTAGTTCTCCAACATGATCGTGAATATTTCATTTCGCTTCCCCCAAAAATTTTGACGCAATTAGAACATTCAACGGTTTACCTGTGAAATTTCCACGTTGAATTCAAATATAGAATATCATATTAATGGCGTAGGCAAGAAAAAATAATCGAAAGTGTTTAATGAATTATTATTGAACGTTTTGTAGGCGGTTTCGATTATGATGATTATGTATGCATAACGCATTACGGTTCAAAAACGCTACAAGAGCACGTACCATAAATTATTATACGTGTATCTGAAATATTAATACGAATATGTTAATGGTTAAAATCATCTATTCCCTGCCCTTGTAGTACATCAAATTAAGATTGTAAACCCATCGCTAACATTGTACCCGTATATTTTAATAATTAGATATACACCTGAAACATTGTCGTTTTCAGCTCGCTAAGCGGTTCTGAAATAAAAAGTTGTGGTAGAGTACGTAGTGTGTGTTTATTTATTATGCAACAAGAATAATAAATAAAATTTTGCAAAATCACCCAGCGCAAATATTAACCGAACAAATATTATGGTTACATTTTGAAAATTGAATTATAAACCAGAAACCGTTCATACACCATATTATTTTAACAACTCAACAGTTAATGCGTCAAACACGTCAAACCATGATTTAAATTGCACCCAAGAAGAAAGTGATCCCTCGATGTTTGCAAACCGAAATTTTTTACTGCCTCCCCCATATAAGAAGCGGACCAGTTTTTTCAATCCGCAGCCGACATTTACGCAACCTCCTCTCGTTGCAAATTGAAAATTGATCTTAGCCACAAGGTCCGACAGAGAGGCCCCGTCAATTTTACAAACTACAAAACACCGAAAGCTCGATCGCTCCAAAAGGGCCGACATACGTGCTTTTTTCTCGTCCGACTTCGTTTCGATCCTTCGAAAGTATCAGCGGACGAAAAAATCGACGATGGCCCACGCTCGTTTTTCCCACGCAAAATCGCGGAGTGAACGAGAGGTGGTATGTTGATGATGACGACGACCGAGGAGGAGGTTCTGGTCGTCCTGGAGCCGAAGGTAAGCGATTCATATATAGTAAAGCGGCATATCTGGGTGAGAGAACAATCGCTTTTTTCCGTGGGACGTAGGTTCATTCATGCATACGTTGAGCGCGCGAATTCGTAATAAATCAGAGACCTGAATTTTTCGAGGTTTTTTTTTGTAACGAAAAGAGACCGATGAACCAAAGTCGCTCTAAATATAAATATAACAATATGCAAAAGGAAAAAGAGTGCATTTTCAGAATACGGCGCGAGTAAGCTTTCATTCGCGTTGCTGACCGTTCGTTCGTTTTATTGCTAAAGTCAAAAGTTCGGCGAACGCTGTTAGTTTTCGGAACGAAATCGTCGAGTTTTAAAAGCTAAAAACTTTTAGGTGGATGTATACGCAACTTCGCGTTGAGTCACGAATGTATTATTATTGAATATACAACGTCAATCTTTCCATTGAACACGCTGTATGAATGAATTCAATCGTGTGTGTGACCTATTGTGAAAATGGGACATTCGAATGATCTAAAAATATTTTGATTTGGTATAAAAACATGCAATTAGATGCGTAATTGATTATTAAAGACGGCAAATAATACGGCAATGTTTATTGATTGCAACCGAGTTCTTTCATCAATGTATTATTAGGATAAAATTTTGCGGGTACGCGATTTTTTATGCTCTGATCGCTAATAGAGAAATAATAAGAACACGAAGGTAACATTTTTTGAATTTCGCAACAAAATGTATCGAACAATTTTTCTTTGCAAAAAATGACGCGTATTACACTAGTCAATGCATTATTTATTATGCATATGCTATGCATTGTTGTGTAATTTGTAGGAAAAAAACTGCAGGCGACTCTTGTTTCTGAAAAAAATTGGGTCGTTTTTAATATATTCAAATAAATCTACTTTCTAATGATAAGCCGTAGGTGCACGTTTAAAAATCCGTTAAACCACCCACCCGCTTTTTGTTTGATACCGATTTGCACGATATAAATTAAGCGTGTAACAACAAAGCAGCCCCTAAATTACGAGCGAAATTGATCTATTCGAATTTCGCAACAGCTTTCCATGTAAAAACACTTTAGAGTGGGTGTTTCAGCGACATCAGCATAAAAACCGATACATATTCAAATTTTCGCGAGCCACCAATGTCATCTGAAGCTAACCTCGATGACCCTTGTTGAGTCATCAGACATTGTGTTCATTCATAAATTCACATGTGTAACATGTGCGACGAATACGCTTCAAATGAAATAGCCAGTTGTTGTTAACAAGCGGTTTGTGGTTCCGAAAAGCGATATAAATTTTGCCGAAGTATTATTTTCGTTTAATGAGACGTAAAGTGTGCTGCTTTTAACTCGCTCAACTATTTACAGCTTTATAATAACGACTCGAGAATATTCTTTTGTAGCTTCATCAAAAGTAACTTTTAAATATTCGATTATACATTTTCTGTGTACCATGTCTTTTAGTGTTTGCATGAAATTATGTACCTTACAAAAATATGATATTTAATGTTATTAATTTTTCTTGAAATAGCAATTTAGTTGTTGCTAAGGCTTTGAAAAACGAGAATCGTGTTATTTTTAGTCAGAAAGCGTAGGCAGTTCGTTGAAATTGAAAATTTCGGTATGTTAAAATGAGATTCACTTTCATTATTCATTGACGTATAATTAGAATATTTTTAAGCCAGCCTTTTTGATGTAATATGTCGAATGCGTCACAAAGCACAAAGAACGGTGTTTTGCTAATAAAAATGATTGAAATCATTTTTATCCCAAAAAAATTTTATTCAACTTTGACTCGAAAATACAAGAAAAATTACAAATAAAAACGCGTGGGAAATTTACAATCGATGTTTGAAAATAAATTGTGAACGCTTCCATTGTTCGATTCGCAAAAAGGTCAAAATCCATCAAACACAAGGACTTTGGCTAATATGTATTATAACATCTTCGCGGCGAAGGCGATATTAAAAATTTTCAAACAACCGAAAAGTACATAAAGCCAAGCTCATAACTCGCACAACTATTAAAACGAAATTGATTTCGTAACGTCCATATTTTAACCGTGAATTAGACCGTAAAATCGTGCATATTGTTGAACTGCGATCCCAGAGAGAGTTACGCGGTTAAATTGATGATTACACTATGCATAATACGCTTTTCGAAAAAAAAAAATTGTATCCGATTGTGGCAACTCGAAACGTGAACAGAAAGAAAAACGCACGCACGTACACACTCGAGTAATTAACGATTAAAAAAATGATTTCATATCGATTTGCATATGTATGAGATGCAATCCGGGATAGGTGAGCGCACTGCGGTGCATTCGACCCTACGAATTATAATATTTAAGCTTGTATTAAATTGATATGCATCGATATAGCTAGTATTTCATGCGTAATGTGCCCGGAGTTAAGTGTTGAAATTTGCCTCTTGTTTTTCTGAACACGACTAATAAATCAGCCTACGACTCGGAAATTAGCATAGTATTGTAATTAAGTAATTTTCTAATTTATTATACAAAAATTTTAATTCGAAAAAATAAATATAAAAATGTTTGTATACGTACATACATATATATACGTGTTCACGATGCACTAAAATTGCAAAAAATCATAAAGAAATACACCATATGTTGATATCAGTGGCGGATTTACTTGTAGAAGCTTTCGTCTCACAATCAGGGCCCCTTATTGGATATGGACCTTTGAATTTTTCGAAAAATAAATTTTTGATGAATTATTAGTTTTTCTACACCACTTCAATAGACATCATGAAATTTAAATCACTTTTTAAAGAAAAAAATGCGTTTTTTACACGAGAATAAATTTTATTTTCTAAAATCACTCATTTGTCTTTTATTTTATGAAACTAACTATTATATCATCACTATCGAGTCGTTTTGTATCCACTGCAGGACAAGGTCTCCCCATCAAATATTGGGGGTCTAAGAGGCTTATCCGAGAGCCAACCTCGAACTATTATATATCAATAAAAAAACGATTTTTTTTAAATAACTTTAATTTAAATAATTTATAAATTCGGTCCCCAAAATTTTTTAACACCCCGAGCCTCTAACGAAACAAATCCAAAACTGGCTGATATTGATTCATCAAACTCGAACGGATTTCTCGAAACAGCTCGTATTCCCGAAACCAACAAACCCGCCAACGTCCTAACTACACCCATCCGAAATTATCGCGAATTTTCTGCAATGGTCTCGAAGAAGTTGTGTACGCATGGCGACAGGATGTCACCGAGCGTGTCCTCAGCATCTGAGGTCATCCGGCACAATGACGTCGTCGGGATCTAACCAATTTTCGCCATCGTCAAATTGGTACGCAGCCGACGAAGCGTGTTAATCTTTGGCGTACTGCTGCGGCTACAGATTGACCCAATGATCGATGGTTGGATGTCCATAGGAGCGATTAACCCTTCGGACTCGTTAGTGGTGCGCCGTTTGTAACGCGCGATAGGGTTGGCGATTGTTACGAATTTATTGATCAGTCGATAAATTTCGGTGACATTTTCCCAAACGATGTTAGTACATACTGATAGTAACATATACGACGTTTTAGCAGGGTTTTGTTTAGCGGGAGCAGGTGGAGCAACGGGTTTTTACCCGAAGCAGGAGCGGAGCCGGAGCACGGAAATTTTTAGTGCTCCGCTGCTTCGACTTTAAATGTAAAATTGAAAAAAAAATTGTTCAAAAATTTGATACTAATAATTTTATTAATTACACGTAATTAAATTGTATTGTATTTATCACTATTCACCACTATTTACCACTTCATAGTGATATAATTGTATTATTTATGTCATCATCATCATTGTCGACCGGTTTTGTGCCCACTGCAGGACAAGGTCTCCCCATCAAATATTGGGGGTCTATTTATTTATGTATTTTATATTAAATATTTTAATAATTAATTGAATTTAATCGGAGCGGTGAGCAGAGCTGGAGCAAGTACTTTATTGTCGGAGCAGAGCAACTAAAATAAAAATGCTTGTCCAAAAATGTAGGTTTAGAATCTAAACATACATTTTTGGACAATTGGAGGACTATGTGATAGTTGAATGATCCGATTAATATGCTTTATAATTTATTTTAATCATACTATTTCGAAAATTTTCGCAAATTGTTTTATAGGGTCGAGTGTACTTTTGTCGATTTGTGCCATGTCGTGTGTGTTATTTTTGTTTGGACAAACATCTTATTATAAGAACTATAAATTTTATAAAATGAAAAAATTTATAGAGTACCTAATATTTTTATTTTTCAAAGAAAACGTGGTTGAAAATATAAGAAAGAATCAATTCCAAAATTTCGTACATAAAAAATTGGAACAATTAAAGCGGATGTGAAAAAAAGCTGTTAGTCATTTTGATTTTGCTTCGGGTCATATGTACGGCCATTATCTCGAAAATAATTGGCAACCCTATTTGGGCCACGGTAACTATGCAGACTAAAACAATGGGACGAGCGTTGAAATTGGGTGAGGTTCGTGCGAAAAGGGATATTTTTTTTATAGTGGGCATTAGGAAAAATTTATGACCTCTAATCCTAGACGGCGACCCCCCGTTGAAGGGTTACTTTTTCGCTCCCCTTCTAGGCGGCGTAAAGTCTGACAATTTGGCTATTCCGTGCGTAGTTTTTGCGGACGGGGGACATTTAAATTGCACTAACTTAATTCTTTTTTCCCGACGGGGGCCTCGGCAATGTCCTTTTTCAGGTCGTTAGTGCTTCGTTCGAACATTCCAAAAGTCGAAATATAAATTTTATTATTCGCAGCACGTGCGTACGTCTGCGTACTTTCTGGAATACGTACTACGTACGCGGGCACTTTTGTTTCGGCAGACATAATGGCAGATTCGTGTATCCCGATTTTCTTGATTTTTTTTTCGGAACATTTCAATATCAACGGTGAACGTTGAACTTGACCTTAGCGTTGACCGGAGAAACTAAATTCGATAATTAAATAACATATATGTTGTATTTATAAAAAAAGTATAAACCATGTGAAACGGATGAACAAGTTGTTGTATAAAAAAATACCGATTTTATACGTGTATAGAAAACAGGATCTTCAAAACTGCTTTAGAACTTTTTTTAAATCATTCAAAAACACTCGAATGTTTAGTCTATCTATTTTTGAAAATTTAAAAAAATAGTCGTTGCATACAAAATTCATACCAATTAGCATACTCCAAAATAAACCATCCACTAAACAAATCGTATTCCGTAACACAAAATTTTCCGACAGATCGCATCAAACCAATTACCACCCGCCTCGAACGACGCAAAAAACTCACCATCCACCCAAAACAAAACCGAAACCGAAAATCCGAGAGGACAACAACCGCCGAAGCATCACACAGAAACAGGAACCCGCCAAAGGGAGCTATTGACCCACATAGCGGTCGTTTATTGCACCTAGAACAACCGCAGAGCCAAGTTCAGCAAACGCCCGCAGACCCGGTGTGGGGCCCCACAGGGGCGGAGCCCGAGGGCAGGGGCCCGGGGCCCCAGACGGGTCTCGCCGACAATGTCACCCGCGCCAGACCGTTTGATCTTCAGAGGTCGTCCTCTCCATCCTCGCTGGGGTCGCCGAACCGACGAGCCTCGTCCTCCGGGTGTTTGCTGAGGATGGGTCCTTAGGAGGATGGGTCCTCTGGAGGATGGGTCCTCTGGAGGATGGGTCTGGGTCGAGGGTCTGGATGGTGGACGGGTGGTGAAGGTTGAAGGTGGGATCGACGAAAAATGGGTTTGTTTTTTTGCGTCGATGGGGAATGATGGGTTTTTTTTTGAACAGTGATGCTTTAGTTTTATAGAATTATCGTCGGGTTTTGCGGTTATGATAATGTGAATGGATATTTTAAAATGTCCAATTATATTTTAAACATATCGAATTAATTATATTAATAAAATTAAACGGAATTTTTCTGTGATATCGAAATGGCTATTTATTCTGAGATTGTATAAACATTTTTTTTAAAGTTAATTGCTTTATTCTAATGTGAACTATTATGCATTAGAATCAAAATGATGCACTTCGTGTTTATCTTAAATCTCGAATGAATATATTTTATTTTAATTAGATATTAAAATAGTGCGAATAATGCGAAATTTTATAATAGCCATTTTCTGTGCATTTGTATGACGACAAGAAAAAAAATAAATTTCAAATGTCTCTGAATAAAATTTAACACATTTTCATAATCTGGATAAGATAAACATACCATAAACCTGGATATGTAAATTCTCAACGATGTTTCTATTACGTTTAATGTTTCATTTTTTTCTAAAGAGGGAGCTCAGAGGGAGAGTTAATCGCGAAGGTACCCTTGAGAAGTACACGCCATAAAGTAGAAATACATGCTTAGATATGTAAGCGTCGTATAATATCCAAGATCAAAATGACAATACAAATAAAGCGTAGACTAATAATTCAAACAACATTGCCATATTATACAGATTTATTTACAAACGATTTATCGTCGTATTTTTCGCGTGTTCACTATGGCATGTCATCCGAACGGCGTTATATCGCACAACTTCTGAAAACTCTCGCGTTTGTTACATTTCATTTAACGGCCGTAATTACAGCCTGTGCTAATTCGAAATGGTTTTCGCGATTTTTTTCGCGAGCGATTTGACGCTCATGATTATGCGCAAAGAGCTGACTTAGCGATATTGTGCCCGTTAGCTATCGACGATTAATTTTCCACCGACTTTCTAATGCGAAGGCTCAAATTGAAAATGTACACGATCATTTTCATAACCGTGGTCGTTTGACGTCATCGCGGTAGTGTATAATATAAATAGTTTTTCAGATAAACGAAGAACGCGTAAAAACGGAGAGATTAGGTATTTAAGTTTAGCCTTCATCGCGGCGTGTAAAAAATGATCTCCTTTTGCCGCACGGATGAAAAAAAAATGATAAAATACCGGTACAGTTACATGATCGTATGTAAATATGAAATTTTATGCGTCGTTACGAATTTCAATAAAGGAATTTGAAAGTGAACATTTTAGTTTCGAAACATAACAGTACCAGCTAGTAGCGGTCAAGGAAACTTGCCTAACCGACCTTCACCGATACACTTTTAAAAGCCACCATGACACTGTGCGATTAAATTCAATTCGATAATCCGACATTTTTATACGACGAAGGATTTTTGAATACTAGATCGATTGGACGAAAAGTGACCCTTCTAATAAGATATACTCGTAAATCTCGTATTCTAGAATATATTTAAATATTGTCAATACTCGACGACACAAAATATTCAGGGATTTAATTATGCTGCACATAAATCACGTGAAACGTTTCCCACATATAGAGTTAATTAATTTATATATGTATCAAAGAACACAAGTTAGGCGCCAAAGAATATATTGCAATCGAATAGATAATTTTTTTTCAAGATCCTTTTTCGGCAGTATTATCTCACGATGTTCATTGTCGAAAACTTTTGGAAAGTTCCCAGACACTCGACCCGGAAATCATTCAGATCGTCTAAAATCAATCGTAAATTCAAAGTAAGCAAACTTCGTGCTTGTGCAGACTCGTACGTGCAAAATCAAAACTAGCCTATGTGGTCGTATATGCACGATTTTTTTAATTATGATTTCACATCCGCAACGACGAGACGAATTTAATTGTGGATCAGATCCACTTTCTCCTCGGAGCGCACAAAGTATATAAAGACAATACCGAAAAAACAAAACGGAGGTAACTCGTTCTGCTCTCGTCGAGGACACGGCACTAGGCAACGTTAAATGTGAAACTTGTCAATCAATTTTGCAACGCGTTCAAAAATTACGCACTGTGTCGTCGAAATTAAATTCCCGCCAGAGTGAAAGCAAATAATAACAATTCTAGGCTTTCGCCGCTCGATCTCGTGACTTTTCTATAGTAAATTTAATTCGAGCGTTCATTATGAGTTCGAGTACGCCGACGAAAGGAGTTGAGAAGTCTCGAGTTTCGAGAAGGAAGAGTCGATTTAATTGCTCTTAATTCGTCGACAACTTTTAATAAAGAAATACGTTTAATATTCATGGTCGGGTAGATCATAAGCGTTTTGTTTGCTAATTCCGAAAAGCACTTTATTGTCCTAATTGGGGCAGACACGAACGGGACAGACGGGCAAAATGCTGACTCATTCGCTAGACATTTTTATGGAATAATTGATCATTGACTTGCATGAACTTAACCTATATATTACATTTATAATGGGAGCACTGCTCTCTTTCGGGACATATAGATTACAGAACGAAAAGGTCATCTCGAAATAGACACGATAAATATCTGGAAGAACATCATATTCGACTCCGAAAAAACACAAGTGGGCTTATAATTTATAAAAATATTTCCGAAAAAAACACACAACCATTTGCGAAGCGATCATGAATTATAAAATAATCCGATAAATCACGGAACACTTCTAAGAAATAAATCCAAGCAGGAATTACATGTAATGGATGAAAATCGTTTTCAGGAAGGCACGTGCAAAAAACAACAATTCAGTATTGATTCGACAAAACTTCCCTTAACGCAAAAACACATCGGAAACGCTTCATTTCGCAGAATCGAAAACTCATACAAAAAGGATCAATAGGGACATTCGAAAAAATGAAATCCACGCAGAAAATGCATGTGATGCGTCCAATTGCACACGCCACCCTTTCCCACCGACCCCTAGCCGTGATAAATATTCATTTGATCGGACACAAATGGCAAAACAGCGTGATTGCAAAGTCCAAACTCATACGTTGCCACACGGTCGACAGTGATAAGGTTCCCTAGGGGAACGAGCTGCTAGGGACCCGTGCCTTTGCGAACTTATCGTGTACATTATCGGGCTTGACATGTAGCGAGTGAAACATCAAAAAGTGTGTAGCTAAAATCTGTACTAGCTCTAATTAAATTTACGATGTCCCTAAATGCCCAAGGTTGTTCAATTATGTTGTGCGCTTACGACCTAGGTGTAAGGGTTATCGTATTGTGTCTAAAATGTGGATAAGATTTCAATTCTTTTATATGTACATGCTTTTCGGGAACTGATTATTATTTTTTCACTATTATAAGATAGGCCAGTTTGAATGCTCAAAATTACACAAAAAAATTAATCAATTGTCAATTTATCGAAATTATCAGACGCCCGATTTGCTTTTTTCCGAGATGCTTTCATTGTCGTGAATTTTAGGGGCGGTTTTTCTATATGTTCCTTGCATCGATTTATCGTGATATTTTTAATGGGAGGGCAATAATCGAAATAGTATACGAAATTGAATGTGAGAAATATCAAAATGGAACGCCGAATTTGAGCTTATGAACTTATCCGAACGTATGAAACTGTCAACAAATCCATGATCGCGATCTTGGATTTTTTGACAACTCGGCCGAGCGGTGATCCGATTTTTTTTATAATCCATTACAACTAAAAAAAATCAAATGAAGATCAATTCAAATATGTACATAAAAAGAACGATAACAACCCAACATAGTTCAAAAACTCGGAACTCGAAAACTTGACGACTTGTCTTTCGATAACTATTTTGATAAATGTAGGCATCTTCTATACGTTTTTACTCCTTTTAATCTTTAGCGACTTTATAAAACCAATATTTTCATCCATCTTCTTTCTAAATATTCATCAAAATATCGTCTGTTTATATTTTTCTAACTGGTAACCCTATTTAGGCGAGACTGTCAGAGAACTAGCACTCGCGGCGGTTTACACTACAACTCCAATTAATTACGTTAGTTCAATATGAGATCTAATTATTCTCTCCGGTTTTAATTTCACCCGCACACGCCCGTCAGTGATTCGAATGCCGAGTGTGAACATAAAGAAGTAAGAAACAAGTTTCGAATCGGAATGACAATGCTTTATAGTCCCGCAATCGATCAAGTGTATTGTTTTTTCGTGACAAAATTTCAGCATAGCATCTACTACATCCGGGTTCTCCTTTACTGACGACCTAAGATGCTCAAACGGTCCACAAAAAAGAAGTGAAAGTAATGAAAATTATCAAAAATGTTTCATATTACCCACTAATCTATCTATAATCGGTATTATATATAAAACCCCATTTTCAAAGCAAAGCTTAACCATCGAAAAATAAACACAGATTTTAGAATAACACACTCGAGCATAATGGGCGATAGATGCACTTTCTTAAATATAGAAAGCAAAACAAATAAAATAGAACACACCGGCTAACATAATAATATTATAAATGACGTGATTATGCAAATACGCGTATAAAAAAAACGAACCATACTAGGACAAAATTGGAAGTTTGGCGATCGCTGGGTGAGAGTTATCTCGTCGAATTTCGCACATGATTGATGCTGGCCAAGTGTGTAACGGTGCCGATACAATTCATCGCAACCAGACGAAATGATAAGAATCTATATACACTTCAGGACCGGTCGGCTCTCGATTACTTCTAGCATAGCGAACTCGGACGCATTTCATCTTAAAGACTATTAAGAATCGAAAAAAAACGGTCGTAAAATAAAAATCTGGGCGCATAAGTAATAAGTATCGGCGAAAATTCGCGATTCCCACTTTCGTACAAAATAATCGTAGATGATGCAAAAGATAAACCGAGTTTACGCGAAAAAAATTAAGTTCGCTTACGGAATTCGGGATTTAGCAATCTTCGTCATTGGGCCGAAATGAAAAAACTTTGGGACCGCTCTTTTTTTGGTGCTTCCAAATGAAAGTTTTTTCATTTCAATTTGTTTACACGAGTGAGGCGTTCGACAATTCGGTCGTTTTGTGATCTGTCGTTCGATTACAGGTAACGAAAAGTTGAATCGGAAAGGACAGGATACAGGAACTGTCTACTTATCGATTCGAAGATCGAATGAAATCCTTTTTCGATAGTTTTTTCACGGGTGCCGGATGTTCTAACCGTGAGATATGCGCGTTAAGCTTGGGTAAAAAATGGAAACAGTTAAAAAACGTCCCGAGTAAAACACGTTTATAATCGATTCGAACATTTTTATTTATGATACGAGAGTTATGCATGTCAGACGCGGTCGTGACTGTGTTTTAAAATTTATATTTTGGTCATATGATATCATGCGTCTAGTCGTGAACTTGTTCTTGACATTAGGAGCATCTTCAATATCGCAAATTAAGTCAACGGACGGAACCGATAAAATCTTATTTATTTTCCAATACTAACGGCATTTGTTATTTATTGGAAATTTATTTGAACACAACCAATTCCTCACATCACCCGTATTACAACAAAAAAGTGTCGGCGACGAAAAAATTGGAGCCCCCCCGAATAGCGACGACCCAATTTGTTATTGGTACAATAAATTCCGTACATGTCTCACAAATGGTCAAATATTGTTTCTGGGCATTCTTGACGACAGGTGAAAACCGTTTTGAGAATATTTACACCCAACGTTCTTTCATTTACATCATATATCAATAATATGCGAGCGCGCAATTTATTTATACACTTGCTCACATACGGCTGCGGCGAAATTAACTCATTCTCAAAGTAAGTATTATAACAAAGTAGTCAAAACGTTTGCTGAACTAACGCATTTCACGTGACACTTTATCTGATTGCGAAAGACACTTTGCACAATCTATCAAATTCCGCGAAGATAAAGACGCGCGAAAAATTACAATTTTCCACATTCGGCCACACACTCCAGATCCGAAACAGAAATCCCAGAAAAATCACCAGCTCGATATAATCCGTTCATCAATCACCGAACAGCCATTAGCCGCCGGTCACGACTATCTCAACACTTGACCGATCCACCTCGCCATCATGGGCCCATGAATGAGACGGGGAGCTGAATCGGATGGTACATGAATGAAGATCTGCGTGTGCACGTGTGCCACGTTATTATATTGACGTGCGAGCGAAAGCAATTGTGAAATACGAATATCTCTGTGTGTCTGGCCTGCTCTGAATGGGAAGGTGTCGGATTCGGAATGTTCAATGATATCGGAACGATTCCCTTGTCGATGCATGTGAAAATGAATGGGTTCGTTGAATATTGAGTATTGATTTAAACAAGATGTAGGGTGTTATAAAAGTCTTCTCATGAGGTCATGTTATTTGGAGCATTTTGAACCAAACATACTTTTGTTCAAAGTATCATAGTTTTTGTGTAATTGTTTAAATGCTTGTTACGTACAAAGCTACAAGTTATGTTTTGATTAGAATTGCTATAATTTGTATGCAGCCCTCAATGATATGTGAAAAGCTCAAAAATTTCGTCCTTCGGTTTCGTTTTTGTACCTTAATTTTGAAAATCGGTTAGATATCTGCATGTTTGATACATCAATCGAAAGGGCTTTAAACAAAGTTTCTTTTTAAAAATCTTTGAACTTCTTTTTTTTAAACAAGAAATATCAAAAAACTCTGGTCTCCATTCACTTTAGTAATTTTTTGATAATAGTTTGTTGTTGATATAGATTTTTCCAATCCTATTTATGGATTTAAATACATGGTAAACAAACAAAAAAAAAACGTTTTTCTATCATATTATCTTTCATTTGGGAATTTTTAATGTGCTAGTGCGGGATTATACAAATAGATTATTTGTCGAAAATAAAAAAAATAACTCAAATGATATTTTAGACTAATTGTAAGATATGCTTGGTTTAATGTTCCAAATAACTTGACCTATCACCTCTTTGAGGCTTTAAGTAGACCTTTGTACACTCTGTATATAAACGAAAAATCCGGAAACTGCAACAATAAGTGAAAATACTTATAAACAGGTGTTGCTAATTATTGCATCCGGTAAATCCAATTTAAAACTTGTTCAGAGTACGAAGTAAAATTTTTCGTTCCGAGTAAAAACGTACAAATAAATAAACTGCTGAAAGTTATGGGGAATTCGACACGGCACACCTGCACTTTTTTTTTTAAATATTTTTCAATTAAATATAAAACAATGTGTTTACAATATGAAAGCGGTCAGAATTCCAATGCTACATTTACGTGTTTATAACGGCTCGCTCGGCCAGCTACGCTCGTTCAGCTTTATCATTCGAAAAACGTAATTAAGTCGAAAACTCGCAGTGTAAGTGTTAAATTAGAAAAAAAAATGAATACGATTAGACTAAGCTGTGATGATTTACTAGCACGTGGTTCTGGTTTTACGAGCGACGCAAGTTACCACTCCGCTATCAATCAAGCTCGTTACGCAGTCGCGGTTGTTAAAACTATATTGCACCTGAACTGGACGCGGGTCAATTTACTATTTTGAATTTGAGCTTTAATAATTGTTTTACAATGTAAATGTTTGTTGACTAATTGAATAAATGAATATCGAGTGCAATAAATTAGAGCTTTTTATAGTAATGTATGTTTATGTTGAAAGTCTACATTAAACGAACTTGTAATGAACTAGTAAATTGGCTCAACTTTGTATGGAGTAAAACGTGTTTGAAAAATATCGAATATCATACCAACATTGTGATACAAAATTGAAAAGTATAAAATCGCAAGAATTTTTGAAAATATTCAGTTGCGAAAATGTATGGAAAAATTGAGCTAAAATAAAAACGTCATATTTTGAAAAATAATAATATTTATAGATACATATTTGAATAAGCTTCCGACTCGACGTAATTCCATCAATCGAACGATTATTTTATGACTGAATATGATTCGAATATAGCGCAAAATTTTCGACGCATACGTAATACGTGAGTGAACCTTTCACGTGAACTTGACACTTTTCTCGTGTCAAAAAATTACGATAAGTCGATGTAGAGATTTCAGAATAAAACAAAATGTACGTATTACTTGTATGTAAAAATTTACTCACAGTGACGATAATTTATTGGAAATTTCACAAACCCTCGACTTTGTCATCACGAGACAAAACACAATGAATAAACATTTGAAGAATGTGTATTAAGTATTCTATTATAATTAGAAATAATACATTTTAACCACTCTTTAGTTTGATCTAATTCAAATAGATATTAAAATTTAAAAAAGTAAAAATTAGTGAAGTTCCTTAAATTCAAATGAAAGACAAAAATAAACGATAGGTATTTTTCAGATATAATAATTCTTCGTTGGTAGCTGTTAATTGCTGCAATTTTAAGATCATGTTTTTAAAATCGCAAATTGAATATTCATTCAAATATTCAATAACATATGCATATTTCAGATGCATATAATAATTCTTCGCCAGTGGCTGGTAATTATCGCACTTTTAAAATCATGTTTTTAAAAATGTAATATACAATCAAATATTCTATTGAATACATATTATTAAAACTTTAAAAATTTCTAAAAATCAACAAACAACCTTTCAACCTCATTCTCCCACCATTCCAAAAATTCCCAATCAAATTCAAACCATCCCACCCACAAACCCAAAAACACCCCCACCCATCAAACACGAAAAAGCTCCCGATAACATACATTCGCGGTTCAACGTTCTACCCGCGGCCCGAGCCAAAAGCTTTGGACCGCGACGCGGTGTAGCGCCGGCTTAACTCGCCAGGCCCGAGGGGCTACAATACGCGCGCACGCGCTCGCTCTCGACCGGATTTTTCACAGAAGACGGACAGACAGACAGCGAGGTGGGCACCAGACCGCGACAACGGTCAAAGGAGAGTAGAGGCGGACGTGGTGTGCGAGCACGGGCTCGTCAGGGGCGGTGCTGGTGGTTTGCGGGCCCCCTAATTTGTGTGTTGGTCTGGATTGTGGTCGTGGTGAATAAGTCGATCACGAGGAGTCGATTAATTGGTTGGGTTTTGGAGGATTGGTTGAAAGTGAAAAAAAGCTTGAAAAATGAGGTTTTAGAGGATGGGTGGTTAGTGAAAGTTTTGGGGGTTTAGTTAGATTTTTTTTAATTTGTTGGATGTGATTATTAAATATGTCCGATCCTTTTATATGCGGTTCCGAAATAATACGGTTCAAGAAAGAACAGATTTTTTTTAGGCGGTATATAAAGAAAGTCACAATGGTAATCATTCGTACTGTTATAATTATATGTATGTAATTATAGTAATTAAATAAAAACTTTCGATGTTTTTTTTAATGATTTTACAAGGCGAAATTTTTTCACATTACACATTTTTTATAAAGTACATTTGGATGGAAGTTCTATAAATACTGATGGAACCTATCTCCAATTTTTATATGGTCTCAATAATTTTTTTTACATGGTTATTTCTGGAACGTATCCACCGTGTAAAAAGAGGATCGGTGTAACATATATTAGGAAAAAATAACTTTTGAGGAGTTGGTAATTTTAAAAAAATAAATCGATTTGAGTAACAAGATTCAAACTGTAAGATAATAATCCAACAAAATGCTATTTATTGGAGCTAATACAAAATGCATACAACAACACCATAGGACTCGTTACAGGTGTGGTAAAGATATCTTTGTTCTACGATGGCGTATAAAACTATAAAATAAAAACCATTTATTTGAAATATGTAACTTTATTAAGCGCAAATTTCATTAACATAAACTCTAAACTCTTCATAAACTCTATTTAGAGTTTTCGAGAAAAATAATTTTAGAAAAAACTTTTCAAACAATCTAGTACATCAAAATATAATACTTACTGTTTTGCATATTCTTTAAACATATCGATGCGAATATTACGAAATTTCGACTCAAAAATAATAGTAATATTTAAAATATTAATCTTATCAATCCATTAAATCGTAATCAAATTCCTACACCAAAATATTTTAAATAATATCTGTGCTATTTACCTTTTTTACGATCACTAGGCAATTGACATGAATCATACTTTAAACTTTCAACTTCGATTTACCAATAGGCCATTGCGGCTCTGACGTTCACGGGCTGCAGATCGCGAGTAACTCAACAATCGTCATACAACATGAATATATGTATCGTATACGATTTATATTTAAACTCTGTGCACGCCGAGGCAGCTTAATTAACTTTTGCGATAATTTATATCCCAGGTCTCGCGTGGGGCGATAATATCGCACCGATAGATGATTCGACTCAAAAATATTTTAATAAGGTCGTGTAATTGCGTGACCGTTTTGGCCTGCTGTTGAAAATGCGGGACCCATCTAACAGCCTTTGGTCAGTCCCGAAAAATTCCGATCCCTGTTGAAATAATATTTACATTGTAGTCTCTTATATGGCTCGAACGGCGTCCGTGTCGAAAAAAATGTAGACCTGAAATAGACCGTTGATTTGTGCAGATTTTAGTGTTGTTGTCTTTTGAGTCTTCCATGTACTTTATCACTGCTGGGTCTCAATTGTAAAAACAACAATATTATAGAGAAACCCGTCGAAAGGGTTGTAAAAGAAAGTTCAAAATTTATAACCGTCGAGATAAATATTTTTCTTCCAGCCGAAGAGATCAATAGCTTTCTCCAAAAGTTGTAAAACCATCCTCAAACCCATTTCGGGTTTTATGATATCGCCGCGTAACGGGATTTTTTTAAAGGTGCTCTTAAAAAAAAATGAACGACCCATTTGTATGCTTATATGTACGTAATGTGATGTACGCATATCCGATGAAAGGGTAATTTTTGAACGTCTTTTCAAGATTCACCACCTATTTAAATCAGCGTCCCACGCCCCCGAAGGGAAAATACAAATATGACCGGTATTCGGGGAATAGACTCAATTTTTTTCCTCTCAACTACTAGACACACACATGGAAAATCCTAAAAACTAGTAACACAACACGTACGATTTTTTTTGTCTTCAGGAAGCAGCCCTTTTGTTGGGTGCTTATGACGAAAAAAAGCACGAGACGTTCGAGCTAAAGTAAATAATGAAGTTCCGTTTCGAGAGCGTCGAAAAATCAGTATCCTTTTACACAAATAAAAGACTCACCTCCTTCGCAATTATTGGCACATAATGATACCGCTGAACCTGTGTATCTTTTGAAAAGATATACTTTTTTGTGCGAGTAAATTGATATGAAAGGATCGGTTTCTCGAAAATTCACACGATCTCCGAAGCGATAAATACGAGATCCTTACAGAATAAAATTTTTAATCTGTCGGACATTTTGTCAAAACTCGAATATCAGAGAGGAAGTTGAGACGCGGTGATAATCACATGTTTTCGTATCGAGACGTCATCGTACACATAATTACATGCACATCGACAGACAATGACACCTATTCAACATAATGATATGTGAAGTGCAACGAAATATGTGTAAAGACTTTCCACGTATGATGGGTGTATAATTTCAAAACGGCTAATCACAAGACAAGTGAACAATGCGTGTAATCTATGAGCCGCACGGGGGATGAATATATATGTTACCGTGAACGTCTAAAATTTACGACCGATGAACAGTTGATGAACGTTTCTCACGTTTTAAATTTCGATATAAATATCGCATTCATGAAATTAGTCATAATATGAATGCATGGGAAAATATGTGCAATATGATATTATAATAAACACGCTACTGGAAAAGGTATTTTGATATCGATGATACAACAAAATACACACAAGAAACCGACAAATCGGAAACAATTCTCACGATAACGGAATCTCTATGACGTACATTGCAAATATGTCGACGAGATCGAATTATTTATTCAAACAAGAATGGAAATTTTACAATATTTAGATGACAATGCAACAAGCGAAGGCGCCGAAACGTACTACATTCCTAGACAACAACAAAAAAAACTTGATAACATTTGCAATTACAAATATTCGGCATTCATAAAAAGCAACTGGAAGCACGCCTCAAACGAATAATTTTCTACTCTATTCATCCACACATTCATACATCGAAAAGATACGCTAAAAAGCTCGAGGGTCGCGATCGCATTATGCGTAAACATTTGGAGCGGATGTGACAACAACAGTGCCTCCAAAAACGGATGTGGACGCAACGAAAAACTCCAAAGGTAGTTGGGCTATGTACGTTTTGAAATTCGGAACACACACACGAGAAAATTCTCCACGGTGACACAAAACGGAAAGTTTGACACGCCGGCTCTGAATGAGCGACAAACACAATTGGTGGGGCCATATTTATTAGGCGTGTAATCAACGCTGAATGATTTCGCATCTCAGACTACACATATCAACGCTTCCTTTTGTGCCGGTAACGGGACACGTGTTCAACCATCACTACCGGCTGCTACGTGTACGTTGTTTCGGCATTTCCTCGATTTAGTGCGGGAAATCGTATGTGGGAAAAAAAACGAATTGCGTCCGATAACGTATCAGTCTCAAAAGGGATGTTAGTGCCGATACGAGGGAACGTGTGAGTTCCCGCTGTGGAAACGTCGAAAAAATTCCTTATCTGTCCATACAAATGTGTCCAGATAATGTGTTACAGTGATGAACAAACTTATCATTACAGAAAAGATGTTTGTATTATACATGGCGAAATGCAGTGACGTCTCGTAGGCATAGGCAATATAGAAGGTAATGTCTAATGGCGGTTTCGGAGTAAATTTATGATTTAAAAAAGTAATTTAAAATACTTATCCATATCTATAATATTAAATTATTAAAAAAAGATTATTTAAACTTTGAACTATACACCGAATCCTCTTTTTACACAGTTCCGAAATAACACGGTTCAAGGAAGAACCGATTATTTTTCACATGGTATAAAAAAGTATTATTATGCCACAATGGTAATATTCAGTGTAGGTCAGTATACTGTTAAAATTATACGTATGTAATTATAGTTATTAAATAAAAAAATTCGATGTTTTTTGATGATTTGACATGCGAATTTTTTTCATAATACACATTTTTTATAAAGTATGTACTTGGATGGGAGTTCTATCCAAATATGCTGATCGAACCAATCTTCAATTTTTATATGGTCACCAAACATTTTTTTTACACGGTATTCTCTGGAACGCATCCCTCGTGTAAAAAGAGGATTGAAAGTATTTCTCGAAAAGGCAACATTTTGAACTTTGCCCAAAGGCGGCACATTGTCTCGGGACGTCACTGGCGAAATGTAATCCAGGTTGAATTTCAGCCATGTATGTATATGCAATTGTGGAAAAAGTTTGTCCATTCATCCGAGCAACGTTGTATCGGTTTTCCTTAAGCAAAGCATATGTGACCGTTCTTATCTGTATACTGAAGTAACAATAGAACCACCGGCCATGATGCATCACATGCATTCGCATTTGTACACGTTCGCCGCATGTGCAGTTCGTGTTTACGATTTTTTCTCACGGACGATCCGGTGAGTCATTTGATTCGTGGCGCAAAAATTCGCTAACATAAGTGCAAAAGTTGGAGAGCCGTGTGTGCAAGATGATTTTCGAAAATCACAATCGTGTCGAACCTTTCGAAAATATTATCCCTGCGTCGATTCGCACCCTTCCATTGTGTGTTCGAATATTATGTGAGCTTTGTCGAATGTGGCTTCTCTTTATTCGATGAAATTTACGAGACATGTGATGATCGCACGATAATACCAATTATTGCGTCCGATGGGAATTTGATTGAATTGTAAAACTCGTATACAAGAGTGTGCACATATGTATTGCCGAAAAAAAATAAGAGTTTCGCATGTGCGTATTTCACGGATGACGGACTGCAATATTAGCCCCTATATAA
Source organism: Hydropsyche tenuis (assembly GCA_009617725.1). NCBI lineage: Eukaryota > Metazoa > Arthropoda > Insecta > Trichoptera > Hydropsychidae > Hydropsyche > Hydropsyche tenuis. Next base: position 2,154,737 of record VTON01000022.1, on the reverse strand, counting down.
ATTTATACAAATATTTTAGATGCAATCACGAAAACATTTACAAAACACCCTAAAATTTTCGCCCCTAATAACAGACGCATACGTTTATTTATGATTCACAACGCGAAATTGGTCTAACGTTCTTGAAAAATTCTGAGTCATCGTCATTCGAATGTACATGGGATATTTATGTTAACTAATTCTATTGATTTTAATAATTGGCACAAGCTGATGGGTGTATCGTACTACGGCGCAAATTCATACACATTTCACAGAAAGAATTGAAATTCTTATGTTTGGGAATCTACGAAAAAATCGTCAATATTGGATGAATAGTCGGCAAGAGCTTAGGGCAAAGAGAGCCTTGATTTCATCCAGGTATATCAGGTAAAACGAGCAGACCAAAGTAGACCCTTTTCAAGGAGGGCCATTTCGGCGCAGTCATTATAACACGATAATAACGCTGCCGATAACTGCATCGATGCATCGGAAGATACGGCCAAAGTGAACCCAAAGTTTATCGTCGTCCCGGAGCAAGTTTTAGAAGAGAAAGGCGCATCTGATACGAATTTTTTGCCTACAAACGAGGGTACCGATGGAAAGTTCCTAGAAGCTCTTATCCAAATAATAAAATCTTCGACAGTACAGTTAAGCGATTACTTCGTCTGAAATGCACTAGAAAAATACAGACGGAAAATTCAATATGAGCTTTTTCGTCTGTTCCTTTTCGAATGCAAAAAGCGAGTGGAAAATAAATGAAAAACGAAACCGCGGCATTCTGTGCTCTTTCGATTCTGGGAAGCTGCGCCGCATTAAACCGGAAAGACGTCGTGTTCCTTTTGCATTCCACGGGTCCAACTCGGCCAAACTCCATATATAATAGTTTATTGGCCTCGGCGAGAATATTGGCGAGCGATCGATTGCACATTCTGGCGTCTTCGGAACGACGAAGCGTTTCATTAAGAAGCTTTTTCCCCTTAGCAACAATCTCGCTTTGAACGCTGATCCGGAAACGCTGTGCAAATTCTTCATAAACGAAAGAGAGTTTCAGAGCTTGGAGGACGTCCGGATTTTAGTTTATTGCCCTCAGTTGCCGAATATAAAACGTAAAGATCCGAAATTTACAGGTGTGTATACAAAAGTGGACCGAAATTGACGTAACCGCGAAAAATTATCGATTGCGGTCAAAATTCTATGAAATTTGAAATCGGTAAAAATTTTAGTTTTAATAAATGCATTTACCGTTTCTCATATTGATCGGGCGATTTTGTTTTTTCGCGTTGTCACGTATAAAAACTTATATGGCTTCGATGACCAATGGAGCAGATATTGATGAGAGAAATCTATAATGCAAGCTGTTCACATAAAATATTGATCATATTAGCGAGACGAATCGATAAATCACTCACATTATGAAGATTTAGAAACTTGAACCGACCATAAAAAGATGTTTGGGGAGGGTCAAAGTGCAAAGTGGAAAGATATTGGAGTTCCCACACACGTGTGAATGTTTTATCAGTGACACGAAAACTAGAAACTGACAGCGAGAAAAAGGCTCTTTTTTATATTAGTGCGATTAGATAGTGTCAGAAGACCGACAAAATTACGATCTGCATAACCTCACAATAATAATAGAGAACTTTATCTTGCACAAGCAAATTTTGTAAATTTATGTGTGCAAATCGTTGCAACGATGACTAGTTCGTTTCGTCTAATGTCAATCAATGCAGCACGAAGATTAAAATAGTATATAATATCAGTAGGTTGATATGAAACATCCTGTGGGTATTCTGAGAAATAATTAATATTCGAAATAAAACTAATGAAATGGTGAAGTAACGCTGAAACATCAAATGCAACGAAAATTATACGTTGTCGTGTTTTGAAGAATGACAAGGTGAATTTTGATTTATTTAATTATGCAATTTTTTAGTTGTAACGATTACAGAACTATTAAACAACGGATCTTTTTAAAAATCGACCTTTTATGTCAGTTTAGGTAATTACTTCGTAATATTTTTGGCAGATGCAAAAACTTTCAAAATACAAAGCCACTTATTATCGACGCAGACAGAAAATCTAAAGAAGTCACAAAAGAGGATTTTTTTACAATAGTACATGTCATTAAATAAGTAAACATATGGAAATAAATACTTAACGTTATTGAATATACACAAATGCTTATATCTCAGACATAGCATTAAAAAAAAAAGATAAGATCTAGTATGAAAATAACAAATTACATGATTCGTAGTAACACAAAATTAATACATAAAACAACAAGGTCGTCTAGAACGAATTCGATTAAAAATGCGATATATTTCTATATTCATAAATCCTTTTACAATCTAGATATAAATATATGATAAACCCAGTTTACGACAATCGATAAATTGCACACAAAAACAATGCAAACACGCACAAAGAATCGTCGGTTTACAGTCAGTTTCGAATACATTCGACCGCCGATGCCCTCATATAAAACGGCGTAAATCACACATTTTATGACCAGTAAAATTCATAACACAATAACAGTTGACCACATAATTAAATGAAAATTCGAAATCCCGTGCACACGCAAGTCTCACTTTGAAAGTCAACAGGGAGACTTGCCCCAGCGCACATAACTATTTTTTTATTCTTTTTAGTTATTTTCGATCTTGAACGGAGAAAGTAAAAACATGGCTGTCTCGTACTAAACAGTAACAATTACTCGTTAAATAATACGCTTATTGCATATTGAATCGCAGCGAATAAATCAAGTTTTAATAACTGGTTGTCATAGTAGTCGAGTACGGAGCAATTTCGAATTAATGAAAAAGAGGTCTTCGACGCAGGTCTATGTTCATGTCTTGAAATTATGTTGAATAATTCAATTAATATATATAAGAATCTATTTTTTTGTAACTGATTCGAAGAGAAATTATTAAAAAAAATAAGAACAGTTTTTACTAACGGCAATGAATGCTTGAATGTTAACAACTATCGATAAATTGAGAGCGTCCTTGTGCATTGGAAAGTCAATAAAATAGCTCGATTTCATTACAAAAAAAAATAGTAATGCCAGATTTAATTCAGGGGTTAGCACAAAACCATGAAACTATAATCACTATCATTTAAGTTCAAAACACTTTGCTATCACGAGATCGAAAGATTGTTAAATACACCCATTTTAAATTTTAAATAAAAATAAAAAAAAACAGTCCTTCATATTTACCTGATTTTCGATTTTAAGCTTTCAGCTTATTGTCAGAAAATTTTTTAAATAATAAAGTATGATACTTAAAGCCAAATTACTTAATTATTCAAAGTCTAGCAGTCTACGTAGTGTGACAATTAAATAACCGGATTCTATTTATAGATACCAAAAATTAAACGGGTTCAACGCAAGATAGGAGGATAAAATTATGACCGAAATAATTCCACATTCAGTACCGTCTAAATTAATAGGCCAAGTCTACCAAAAATAGACCCGTTCGGCGCTGAAAGATTCAATGTTTATGATTTTTATCTTGCCATCTAACTTCGACCCCTTGGTTAGCACATGGAAGCATAATCCGGTCATTTAATAGTCACACCTCGCATAATGTGTTTAATGATGAGAAAAAATCCCCTAATATGATGTACCTGTCTGGCCATTTCGACATGTAAACAGTAATTATACAATTTTGTCGTTTTGTCAATTTTAGACCGGTGAAGGCAGGAAATAGTAAAGTTTTTGTACGGAAAAAACTCAAGGGTCGATTTCTAGCGTTTATCGTGCTCAGTGGGGGACAGGTTAATTATGAGTATCGTTAATGTGTAACTGGGGTTCATACGAATTAGTTAAGTGTAAGTAGAACATTTAAATGATAATTTGAAAGCGAAGGCATTAAACCGAGGACCTTTAACACGCACTAAGCAACAAGTTAAACCTTTCATAATATAAAACATCCATTTCCCCGCGCGACTTTTTTTTTGAAAGCGCAATGCATACGGAACGTTTCCGATGTGAATCTCATAATTTGCATGTAAACGAAGAAATTATAATATGCAATATGATAACAATGAACTTTATAAATGTTTTTTGTGGTATAAAATTAAACGCGAAGTGCAATAAATTAATGAACAAGTGCAATAAAACTACACTTAAAAAATACACAGCATAGTTCTGACTATGAGAAAACAATTTTTTTTCGGTATATAAGCACTTACGTTCGCTATACAATACATAAATAATGCAAAGATAGTACAATATGACTAATCAATGTCAGTACATATACATAATGTTATCAAAAACCGTCGCAATTAACGTCAAAAAAGTATGGTCGATTCATTTATTTTTTTGATTTAATTGTAGTATCAAGCGACGAACGCGTCTCGTTAACAAATTACAACAATGTTAACACCACACGCGTGATGATTATCAAGGTACACACTGGGTCCAACGACACCGATGAACAGTATTCGTCTATGAAGCCACGAATGAGATGGTCATGTGAGTTATGCTCAGACTGACCGTTACACCATGTTGAAATTGCGCTAATTAAAAAAAAATGAGAGGTAAGATGTGGCGAAAGAGAGGAACCGTCTGGAGGCCCCAATTAATTGGCTTCGAATTATATCAACATTATAATTAGAAGCCAATTGCAGGATGCGAATTTTCTGATTGTGAGACGATTATCCTTGTCGTTTGCGATGAGAATTTTTTTTTAATTATTTCAAATTAATCATTTATTCATGTAACTTAACTCATGATTGATTCAAACTTTTACGCCGATCGTGATCAAGGTCGTAGAGAGAAATTCCGGGTCCTAGGAAAAAAAGTTCAAATTTTTGTTTTGTGCTTTCGTTTAGGTACATTTCAATTTTGTTTTTGAATCAAATTGTCATTTATACAGTGGCAGATTCATTTTTGGGGGCCCTTATACAGGACTGGATTAATAAATGCACGATTTTAGAAAATTTACTTTTACGCAAAAGAATGTATTTTTTCTTCAGAAAGTGATTCAAATTTTATGATGTCTAATGAATTGGTAAAGAAAAACTATAATAATTAATTTTTCAAAAATGCTAGGGGCCCCGAAGTAAGCGCCTCTACCGCTTATAAGTAAATCCGCCACTCCATTTACAAGAAAATATAAAGTATAATATTATAAAGTACGATTTCATAGGAATTGACAATTGACAATTGACAATTGGAAAAGACTATTTTAAAAGAACACATGCATCGAAATGACCATTATTACCGTCTTTATTACTTCGGAACATCACAACCCAAAAAAAAAAAAAAATAAAATCAAAGATCTGCATTATTGATACAATTTTCTATTAAAAAAAAAATCGGAATTGATCACGTGACCTCGTGAGCCGTAAAGGCTCTGCCACGAACCACAGACTCCAAACCCATCAAAAATTACTTTAAACCTAAAACAAGTTGAAGATGCATTATTGATACAATTTTTTTGATAAAAACTAGCGGTAGTACCCGGCGTGCCCGGTTTTTTTGGATTTTTTAAGTTGTTTTTGTTCTCGTAAAATTGTTTGATTTGTCCCGGTGGGCAAATATATTTTATCGGTAGTGTATTTTCTTAACGATATTAATCGAGGGAAGTTTTTTGAACGTGTAACAATTTCTTTTTGTATAGGCGGGACATTTTTTTTCTGAGCGTCCCGTTTTGGGTCCTGGAAAAAATGGTCACCCTATGCAGAAACCTTCCTGGATGCGTAACTAACATATTTACAAAATTTCATCGTGATCGGAAAAGCAGTAAAGGCGTGCATAGGACGCATACATCCGGACTTACAGACAGACATGCATTAATTTTTAGGTGCCACTTTGAGTTTAGCTGAACTGCATCTTTTAGGTTGGGTTAGAATAATTACTTGACACCTAAAGGATCCATGGGTTAGGTTAGGTTGGGTTAGAAAAACAAAATTAAGTTCAGCTAAACTCAAAGTGGCACCCATTTTCATTTATATAGAAAATCAGAATTAATCAAGTGACCTCCCCTAGGAATTTAGCCTCTCTATAGCCCTGCCACGAACCACCAACTCCAAACCCACAAAATTTCTACCTAAAATTTAACAAAACATACGCCACCGATCAAACCAACCCAGAAGCCATCGAATACGCAACGCTCGGAGTGTGAGCGGCAATTAGTCGGCCCCGCGTTAACGCGTCATAAACTGCGAACCAACAGACCAGAGGACGAAGCCATCGACTTCTCGAAACGCTGGTCCACTTTGTCGGCTCCTCCCGCTTTCGGTCAAAAGCTATAAGGTGCGCAGGAGCCAATTAGTGGGACGGTCACGGTTCTCTCGTTCCGAGCCCGGCACGCGACGTCGAACACCGACCGGACCGTGAGCTGGTTCGTGGCATGCCAGGGATGTGTTAACGACGGTGAGCGTGCCGGTCGTGGTCAAGATGTAGATGGGCCGTGAAATCTATGGCGGATCATGTGTGTGTGCTTGAACGGGTAAGTGCAAGATGGCCGAAATTCCGGCGACGGTTCGCCAAACGTTGACACTTGAGCGGTTGAGTGGCTGAGGTGTGGTGGGATCTGGGGATTGAATGAATCGGTGGTTTGGTTTGAATATTTTCAAAAGATGGGTTGGTGGATGTGGTTGGGGGAGGTTGAGTGTGGTTGTGAGAGTTTTCAATAAGGGATGGATTCAGTGTCTGGCTTCTTGGGAGTTAATTTCCTCTTATCGAACACATAAAGGAAAAGCATCGTCCTTTGAAAGAGTGTTCTGGGAGCTGCATAAGACGATAGATTACTCATCAATTTTATCAAATGTTCATTTCATGACTCTACCTATTATTATTCTTAGCACAAAGGAAAATGAAATTCACTTAAGAAGCATTGAAAAAAAAAACACAGGCATAATAATAATATAAAATTATCAAATAAATATAACAATGCTTTCTTCTACAGATACTTTTCATTTTCTTCAATATCAGTGGCGTAGGTAGGGTATAGTGCGCCCCGGAATAAATTATAAAATTGGTGCTCCCCTCCCCCTTAATTTTAAAATATAACAAAATCAAAAGAGTTTGAAAATTTTTGAAGGAAAAATATGTTGGTTTAAAACAAAACATTAATCACGTATTGTAAGTAATCGAAAAAATTGGCGCCACGGGCGAAATTTTTTTCGTATAAATATATATATTTTTAACGTACTCGTGTATATTTAAAATCTCGTTTTTTCGCCTTTCTCAATTTGTTGCCCTATACCCCCTTTCCCCCCCTAGCTACGGCCTTTGCCCAATATTATAACATTAAACTGATTATTCAATACTTCAAACATTCAATAACAACACGAAACCTAATCCAATCCATCCCCGTATAAAAAGGTGAAGCACAACTCACATAAATGCAAATACGAGCAACATTACCTATAGGGTGATAGACATACGCCATGTCAAAGATATTAAATATCGATTAGGCGGTATACCTAAAAAATATATATATATATATATATATATATATATATATATGAAAAGAGCCCTGTAATATGGTATACGATGCCTCCGATTCAATCACGAACCGCACGCGAAAGTAGCCAAGTTATGTTTTATGCTATGCACTCTGTGTCCGGAAGCAAATTCCTCATCCCGGAGACGTTGTCCGATTCCATGGGAGCTTTTAATCGAATCGAAGATTTGCTGCATGGTGTTTGAATCGAAGTCGGTTTGTATGGTTTCGGCCGCGCCGTGGGAAAATGCAAAACTCGACGCCATGCAGAACAATGGTGTGAGACGGTTCTTCGACGCGATACGCATCTCGGATAATGTAACCTACTTAGGGAATGATTCGCAAATATTTTTGTAAGGAGTCGACTAATGATTGGATTGAAAATCGATCGACGAAGCTCGTCCGATAACGATATTGGCGTGCTCTTAATAAAATCGTAAAAGATCCTGAAAGGGTGATGCCGTTAAGCAGTTTTACGATTTCATAAAATTTCCATATTATATAAAAATTGAATAGTTTTTATTCGATAGAGCTTTTGTTGACCTCTCACGGGTTTTTCCCCTGCAATTACAATTTTCGAATAAAACGTCTGAATTATGTAACGAATTGCCGTATGCGAAAAATTTATTCTGGCGCCAAATTTCATTAATTTCTTAAATTATCAAGTGTGTATCAGTTCCGGTTATAACGAAATACTCTGGAACAAGTGAGTATTCACCATGACGGAGACCGGTTCGAGATCAAGAGTTTGATCGATATGAGTTAAAAATTAAACGAAAAAAATGTTATAATAACCGTGTGCAAACTTTTTTGTTGCTAAGCGGGCTTAAATTGCATTTTTTTAAAGAAACATTGTAATATACCACAATTTTAACGTCAGTCTTTATAATATGTATGATATTTATGTATTGTATGTGCGAATATAAGTGGAACACGTAAACGAACTTTAGTCAGGTCTTCGAGCACGACAGGAAGAGCGTTTGAATCATAGAAAATTATGTAATGCAAAAATATGCACCGCGTTGCAAATTTCGGCCCATTCTAAAAACCCACGAAATATTCAAAAGGGGAGAAACGATCGTTATTTTCTAAATTCGTTGGGGATGGGCGAAAGACGTTACCGAACTGAAAAATACGTGTAACGTCGTGTATATGAATAATGATAACTCATCTAACAAGTTGCTATTAGCAAATATGTGACGTGATGCATACAAATTATTTAAATTTTTAACAAAAAACTAAAACACCGAATCGATTCGATGAATTAACTATAAAAACAATCAACATAGAATCCAACACGAAAAAAAAACTTCAAAATGTTTTCAGGTCAAGCATTCGGGTCAAACGCGTAAAAACTATTTCAAAGTCGGTAATCAAAATATGTAACGTACGAGCTTCGGGTAAAAGTGTTCAGGCACGATTGAACGAGTTCAGTTGAACATTCAAATTCGGCTGTTACATGGACCGTGAAATATACTTCGGAAGTTAAATTAGAACAATCATGAAAACTTGCGTGGCTTCGTCGTCCAGCGCGCATGAGCATACTCATTCGGTTATGGTACGATAGTCAGGCGTCCGTTCGACTTTTTCGCTAACAATCGAAAGAACGGCTCCTGGGTTATAAGGTTTCTAAAAATTAGAATTGCGTAAACGAATCAAGTGTCTGGTGTGCCAATCCGCGAAAAATTCGTACCGTTCGACGCGAAGATTAATTATGTGTGAATGAAGAAAATGTACGCGCGCCCAATGAGTTTTGTCGGTTTGTAATAGTTCCCGTCTATAATTACTAATTAAAATATAATATTATGATTATGATACGGTTTAAGTCTTTTTACAATGTGCCGTAAAAATGAATTTATGAAGCGTGTCGATCTCGGAAATTAACTATCGAATCCACTTTTTTGAAAACTTTTGACTAGAACGCACGAAGCTTTTCTTTATTTACGATAAAATTCAACTCGTTATGTGTTTTACGTTATAAAATTTGAATAAGAATAACATAATCGTTAGTTTTGTTATAAGAAATTTATATGAGAGTACAAATGTAAAACTGGAAGCTCTGTTTTATAAACAAGTTGATGTTAATTTAATAGCAGTAACCGAAACATGATTTTTATTAAAAAAAAATTATTTAGTTCAATAAGTAAATTTTTTTAATCAAATGGATTTTATATTAACAGGGATGTTTCTGCGAATCCGCAGGCTTTCATTCAAAGCAGCCAGTTTCGAAAAGCGTCTTCCAAGAACCTTCAATGAGAAGAGGTGGTGGTCATAATGAGGCAAAGGCCAGTGCCGACGGCGCCAGGATGTTGATATATGACTTCACCAGGTCCAAGACACAAAAGATTACACCCCCGGCGGTACAAAAAAATGTTGCCGAAACCAACGGTTTATTTCCAAGATTCAAAAATGGCCGGCTCCCTGAAAACAAGTCTGAACTTGCCCATATTTACGAGCGCAAACATACAAAAACCGAGGTCCCGAATATGTGTAAATATTATGAAAAAAGACGGAATAAATTAAACGGATTCGATAATTGCTGATTGAATTGCATATTAATGGCGAAACCCAGACGAGTGTTTTTTTTCCGGTGAATTCGCGTTGCGATTAAAAATTCCAAATTTGATACGGACTTTACTCAAGGGTAACTTGCGAATAAAAAAGGAGACTTCAGCATGTGTGTCACAGTCTAGTAATCGTAATGTATTCAGCCGAAATAAAATTGAACGATTTCCCCAATGCAATAAATGCAAATTGGCTGAAATAATTATAAGTATTATGCTAGCATAGAAACAAGAAGATAAATAGCAGGAAACATCACAATACAACCACTATTGAGTGTTTAAGAAAGTTATCAGTTAGGCTTTATTTTGATTTTTTTCCTTCAGGGACGAACATTGTTTTGAACATGGCGAATATGCAAAACGTTTTTAGAATACCAAAGCTTTCGAAAAGGAAAGATTCGCTATAGAAATAAGGATTTGCTTTAGTGCTTCACGGACAGAAAACCTTCTTAGAAATTGTAAAACGCTATTGTTTGCTCGGGGTGGCCTTTGTTAGTCAAATTCCTAGAAAAGGTCATAAACACAACATTGCATTTCCGGACGTTGTTGAAATTATGAAATAAAAAAAATCGAATTTACCAAATTCATACAAAAAAATATTACGAACGATTCAACAACGTACGCGGCCACATATTGTACGAAGTCAGTTTTTTTCACCGCATACTTTTGAACAAAAGTAGAGTATCACCTGTTGTTATTCTTGTGCGACACATTTCGTCTACCTGTGGGACAAAAAGTAATTATATCGAGTGCGACCAAACGTATGTTCGCACAATGAAAATGCCTGTTTCAACACATTTCGCCCAGCGAGGCGTCTTTTCACACAATTTCGTGGGCCCTTCAAAAACAATGCAACACTCGAAACAATTGGTGCAGCACTTCACTTTTATTATATTCGATTTACTTGGACCGGACCGCGAATTGTTTGTCCTTTTCTAGGAAATGCGTCGGTTTTTTTGACGCTTTTCAAATTTCAAAGAGGAGGTAGTAAATCTACCGAGATGACAAGGATGCTTGGAATAAATCAAATTTCGGCCATAGAATGACAGGCGAGTCACTTCACCAGATCCGTCATGGGACGAAATGTGGGCGATTTTTAAATATATATTTTAAATATATGCAAATTTCAGCCAACCTTGATATCTATTCTTCAGCGAAAGGCTTAAAAAGGTGAGCCCGTGATGAATAGGGACATTTTTCAGGCTAACACCTCGTTAGCGAGATTTAGTAAAAAGGCACTGCATAACAATTAAGTAAACATTTGTCCATAATCTTCTTTTTTTCTTTTTCAATGTATCGCATGTGCAAAGAGATGGGGATGGTCTTTACCCATTCAAATTTGGTAGACATATGTATTGAACAAACTGACAAAACACAAACAGGAAAGATTAACGTGCCGCAACAATCGAGCTTTGAACTTTACGACTTGTGTGTATTTTTTCGACTTTTTATTGCAATATAGTGTCTGAGGGGAGTCACTTTAAAAGTGTCTAATAAAAAATACCGAAAGTAAACTATTCGACAAATAAGAGTTGAATCCAAGTATCACCTTCAACATCATTGGAAATATTGGAATCATCTAATCGTAAAACTGTTATATCAAAAATAATTTTTGAAAATATTTCAAAAATGATATAAAGGAAATATTATTGTATAATTTTATCAGTTTTTCATACTTATCCAATTGAACTCGTCTGTTTTTGATATCATCACCTACATAGGGAATATTATTATACACAACTTTTCTGATTGTGAGTGAAAATTTGAGATATATTTATGTCCGTAATAGACAAAAATGTATATTTGCTGCATACCTTGACATCCATATCTGAAATATTATTTATTTTTATAACACACAGGCATAGAAATAAAAAAAAAGAAATTTATTTTTCAAATTTATTATAGAGATAAAAAAATAATGCAACATTTGTATATCACACTTTCAATTGTCACATAACAAATTATTATTTAGAATATAGAAATTTAATATTAAAATTTACCAATACACATGTACATTTTACAACAAGAAAAGAATTGACATCGCTGAATATGACCAGTCACTGAAGTAAAGCGACATTTGGCGCGGTCATAGATGACATGATCGTTATTGGCATCAGATTTTTGAAAATTATACATATACACCCGATTCCCTTTTTATACGGGGGATACGTTATTTATGAAAAAGTATAATGTGAAAATTTTTCGCAGTGTAAAATCATCACAAAATATCAATGTTTTTTATTTAATTATAATCACAGATATATTGGTATACTGGCCTGCATCGAATTTTACCATTTTTGCATAATAATACATATTTTTATTATTTTTACATCGTGTTAATAGTTAATAATTGGTTCTGGAACGTATCCACCGTATAAAAAGAGAATTGGGTATATGTAAAAACGAAAGATGACCAAATTTCCGATATATAAAAGATCTTTTCCTGGAACGCTTGTTGTACAGTTGTTTTTAATTGATGAAATAACATTGAAATGAGTATTATACAGAAAATGAATGTGTTCGTAATTTCAAAAAAAATCAATTAAAAAAAATTCTAATTGTTCAATTCAATTTTTAATTCGTTTAGTAGATGTTTAATTCGAGTTGAAAACCCTATATAACAAATATGATATAAATGTTAATATAAAATTAAATAAAATAGTCATTGAACAATTTTTTTCCACGAAAATCGATGAGAAGATACGGGAAAATACAATTTTTTCCGAACTACACATACTTTAAGGTTTTTTAAGGCACAATACACATGAAATAATAGTGACTAAATTCGTCAAATGTAAAATATTTATTGTGGCCATTTTACCACTCACCTGTAATATCTAAAAAAGTTTCACTTTTTTAATTTAAAAACAAAAGTTATAATGGCCTACTTTGATTCAATATATAATATGTCAAATAATAAAATAACAAAATAATAATGGTTTTATATTCAACATTCACAATCTTGACTATGTAAAGATATATAATATATTTGTTGACAACACAAATTAAAATAAAAATAACGAAGAAAATTACCAAATCTACTCTAATCTTAATATTCACAATCGGTAAAATATAATAGATAAAATTAAGTTTAATATTACTAAATCACATTATTTTTAGTGTTTAAAGCTAAATCTTAAATCAATATCACATAATTTAAATTTCACCATTATATTTTGCACGACAAATATTATTTTAAGATTATGGATTTCGAATTTATAATCTTCAAATAATACAAAAGTATAAACAAAAAGAAACATTAATATATCAAATTATTATATATAACATAAACAATTAATAATACGAGTATGTGTGAGATCAGGAATCTGTAACAAATAAATTATTTTGAATTACTCTTGTTTCAAAAATTTTGTGAAAATGTAAACAATTGAGATCCTTTAATAAATAAAAAGCTTCAAAAAAGAGAGGGGCTATTAATAATATCAGAAAATCAAGTTGCATAAAAAATAAATGAAATGAAAATACGAGAAACATACAAATTTTCTACACCAAACCTATTCAGACCCTCGTCCTATTTCCTTTCCTCCATTCTTACTATCATTTGTCCCTCGTAAAATGTAATAACAAAAAAAGTAGTGCACCCAAATCGGAGTGTATTACTTGGACGTAAAAATGCATTCTTCAGAGAAATACCCTTAGTTCAAAACAGATTTACCGACAAATGCAAAAGGCAGCACGAAAAAAAAGTTCAGATAAATTCACAATAAAACTTTATAACCAATTAACCGATCCTTATCGAATTTGACGACCGTCGATTTTTTTCAACTATAAAACTTAATTGTTTTCTGCAAAAAATGTCATTGATGAGTGGACCTTTCGAAATACCATCGGATATATTATAATTGAAAGCGCATAAAAATATTCATTTGATTGTGAGATTAACATTTTTTATGATTTTAATTCGAAATAATGATACGATACATGAATACTGTGAAAAACTATCATTGATTACGAACAAAATTAATAAGACATCTACATTTATAAAACTTACATCATTAGTTCGTTTTTATTGTAACGGAGTTAAATTTTAGTTTTATTACTACAGCAGATAGAAGTTGACTTTATCGAATGAATCAATCAATTGACTATAAAAGTTAAGCTAAATATGACAACCAATAGATGAATGAAACCACGTATTATTGATTTGAAATCATTACACAATTTTATATAATTACACCCGTTCCTCTTTTCAGTCGATTTCGAAATAACACGGTTCAAAAAAGAACCGATACATTTTTTATACGGTATTTAAAAAAAAATTATTATGCCACAATGAAAATATTCGGTGTAGTGGACAGTATACTGTTAAAAATATATGTATGTTAATTATAGTTATTAAGTAAAACATTTCGATGACTTTACATGGAAAATATTTTGTGATTTTTTTTTTGAAATTTTTTCACATTTAATATAAAGTACATTTGATGAAAGTTCTATCCAAATATATCGATAGAACCAATCTCCGATTTTTATATGGCTACAATATATTTTTACACGCTAATCTCTGAAACGTATCCCCCGCGCAAAAAGCGGATCGACAGCATATGCATCTCTCCAATTCGAAAAAAATCAAAATAAACCCCACGAGGCGCCAATGCCTCTCACGCATACAACCTCCACCAACCATCTCACGGTGAAAACAGAAACTGAAACGCATTCGGAAAGGTGGTCGGTACCCCAATTACAAAAGGTGCGCAAGGGCAGAACACAATGCGAAACGAGCGCATTCGCAACACAAAACAAATAAGATATACATCATGGCATTGACGCAATGAGTTATTGTCGCTCGCGATCCGAGGAAGAACTCACCAAAGATCGAGACTCGGTGATCTATGGGCGCAAACATGCATAGAAATGCACAATTGCAGCGCGGCCATAATTCATAAAGGGCGAGGCGAATGTGTCGCAGCGCAGGATGCACTTTCTGCATTGCGGATTTCGGATGGTGAAAAGGAGGGTTCTTGTTAGATGAGGTTTATGGCTAATATGTAGGAGCGGTTGGCGGTTGACATTTATCGGTTGGAGAGTATAGCTCACTTGTTGGAATGGAGTTTTGAGGATCGGTGTTACTGTGTTGGGATGCGATCGTAAAATGCTGATGAAGATTGGAAAATTGATAGATGACTTTGTATATTTGTCGGAATTTATTACGGAAATAGTTAATGATGATACGAACATGGAGTAATAAACTTGAAACATTTCGCACTTCAATAAAAAAAAACAATCAATAGGAAATGTGTATTAAAAACATAAAATAACCTTTCTCTACCGTTTTACAATCAACGCAAAATATTAAATATTAACAAAAAATTTCGCATTAATATTCCGCAGCTGCATAATCAAGCAAATATTATTTAAATCAAAAACATCTCTAATAATCATACACTCTCAAATATTCGCTGATCAAAAATAAATTATAAAAACATTCTATCAAAGAAGCGCAAGTGCACTTCACCTCAACCTGCTTAAACGCCAAGGAGCTTAATAATAACAACACAAAAAGCTGTCATTATTCGCATTGCCCGCATTTTTTTTATATTATTATTTATTTCGGCATTTATCGAAGACAACGCGCGCCGTTTAACGACGTACCCTATCCAGGGTTCAAAGCCCATTTATGAACCCAAATTATGGGTTGCATTACGTCGGAGAAAAAATTTTAAGGAGCACTTCGCGGTTTATAAGCGCGTACATAATGGCCGATACGTACGCCCTTCGGCAAAAATGTTAAATTAAACAAGAATAAAACGATCTAAAAGACCACTTCGGGGGGGGCAAAACACTCCGGAGGGATGCAATAGAGCAATACGAATGCAATTTCATATTTTTACACACAAACGAGGGTCGTTGATTTCGACTGCGAAATCATATTTTTGCAACTGAATTCCGCAGTCGGCAGATGGAATATGTGAAAACGTTCGATTTTCGGTCAATAACGGACCGATTGTGATTTTTCGATTCCACACCCCATGTACGTGTGTGAATTGAGAAATTTGTATGTTTCGCTAATGCGTTTTGTAAATTATACGCTTTCGATATGCGGGTAGTTATAAACCCCCATGGTGCCAGAGTACACGCAGTTATGAGATAATATCTGAATGCTCGGCAATCAGCGGAATAAAAGCTTTCATAAATACGCATATCGGGGTAGATAAACTTGACTGAACATACAAAAAAAATATATAAATGTACGTACAAATTTGTTACTTAACGCGCCATTAAAAGATATTTAAGCTGTCATGTTACAATAGTCGTAGCATGCGTACGAAAATGCGTTCGATAACGATTTCATTTTTATTTAATTTTTTTTCAGACATATCAGAAAGTTTTATTGGTTTGAAGCAGGAAGTAATGTTGATAAACTTGGTTTCACGAGAGGCACACTTTCACTCTTTGTGTCCGAAAGTGATTTAGATCGCGTG
Organism: Hydropsyche tenuis; assembly: GCA_009617725.1. Lineage (NCBI taxonomy): Eukaryota > Metazoa > Arthropoda > Insecta > Trichoptera > Hydropsychidae > Hydropsyche > Hydropsyche tenuis. The sequence goes on along the minus strand of VTON01000022.1, from coordinate 2,138,294 downwards.
AATTACACCCACACGAAATAGAGAGATAAATAGGGATCCGTTATACGTCAGATGGGTTTATAGCTAAATTAAGATTTAACCGATCGGAAAATTAAATTAAGTCATTTATAACGTCAAACAGCAAATTTAATAATATATGTCTCAATAGATACAATAATGACGATTAATTAAAATTGAGAGAAAGTCTAAATTGTGTTTAAATCGAAAGTTCACAAACTATTCATAAGCGGAAAAGAGACCGATTTCATAATTACTATACGAAATTTTAAATTATGCCGATAAGAATTTTTGGAGACCACTGAATTCCGACTGGACTGATTGGATAAAAGTCGCCGATGGTTTTGAGTTTATGAAAAAGTAGGCCAGTTCAATCGTTTAGTCATAGTTACAGATGGTTGTATCGCGTGTGAAAAAAAATAGTTGAGCTCGAATAATATAAATTTCAATAACTACTCAGATGTGTCACGGTTAGTTGCGCAGCAACAGTTATATTTTAAAATACGAACGCGAAAACTGATATAACTGTTAGAACATCTGAATATCGTTAGTGTCCCTTTATAAGTCTACGAGCAAATTAATTTTGGAAACGAATAGTTTATATAACAAACACGAAAACGCGATCGAAATAATTGTCGACTGATTGATTGATCACGAAAGATAAGCGATATTAAATGCTGGGAACACTTAAACGGGCGACTATTGATACAATTCAACTAGAGAAGACTTCGATATCATTATTTTTTCTTATCACATACGCTTTAAGAAAAAATATAGTAATAATACGGTTTATAAATTATATATAATTAAATGTTTTCTTATTTATGTATGAGAGTGATGAAAATAATGTGTTTTATCCGCGATGTAATGTGAGTTAAACTTCATATTATCAACTTTATGAAGTGTTAAAATTAATAAGTTTAATTTCATACGGAATTGAATAAGTTAATTTTTTTAAGTCATAAGACAATGTATCAATAATGAGAGATAACGGAATTTAAAAAAAATATATAAAAATCACTTATCTTGGATAGTAAATATTTGAGTTATTCGAATTAAGAGACAATAACACGCATAATTCGAAGGTAATAATTTGCATCAACAATAATCATACTATCAAACGAAAACCGTTTCACAACTTTTTTCATTTTCGCAACAAACTCACCCCCTTACAAAAACACACCAACCACTAACCAACGCATCACCAAAATCACAAAATACACCAATTCACCACACCCCCCTCCTCCCTATTCACACCAAATCCTCACCACCCTTCCCTCCCTCCCTCACAGAACTTTCCCCCCAAAACCCCCCCTGACCCTCCCACGACCACCCCAACCCCCCTCCTCACACATCGGAGATCCTCATAGGCGCCGGGCGTCGCGACGCCGCAAATAGCCGCGACGCAGACCGCGGCCGAAATAGACGCGCAAGAGAATCCGGAAGCTGGCAGCAGGTGGACAACCCACGTGGCGTCTGACAGACCACGCGTCGTACATTATATTTCGTGTTGTTATAGTCTAAATGCGGAGCGGCGGTTCTTTCGAGGCGGGACTACCCCTTTGGGTTGTGATTGTAGTCGAGGAAGTGTGGGGGATGTGGTTCTTTTTTTTTGGTTGAAGTGTTTTGAAGGAGTTGGGTTTTGAAGTTTGGTATTATAGATTGATTAGTTTTTTTAAATTTCGATGTGCGGGGGGCCACTTTGGCCGAAATGTACGAACATCGAGGGCAATTTTTAAAATTTCAATTGTTGTAAATTCAAAACGTAATAAGTATGAAAATATTGGTAAAGTTATTTATTTGCATTATAAAACTATTCTATTTGTCATGTTTGTTTTTGTGTGAAAAGTGGGGGGCCACTCGCGCGAGCATTGGGGGTCACTTTGGCCCCGAGGTGGCCCTTTGGACAAGCTACTTACAAGAATCGGATACGAAATTAATTTCGATTTGGTAGACTAAATAAGTTTTTTATAACGAATCGTAAAAAGCTAAAAATATTTATAGAAAATTCTTCGGAGTATGAAAAACGAAATAATTTTACAAAATATTCATACTTTTTTATTAAAAGCAATGATATTTCGTACAAACGGCAATGAATGTGGAGCAAAATGTAATAATTATTATAGTTTATCGACTTCTAAGAACAATTAATGAAAGCACTCAGCAGAAACTTTCAATAAAAAAACAAACAACGGGACCGCCCCGCACAGTAAAAAAAAAAAATTAAACAGTAAACTTACGCAAATTCTTTATTCGGACCATCACGTGAATTTCGAAACGAACTCTCATTCACTTTTTTTATAGAAACCTATACATTCGCTAAAACGACACGCGTAAATTGGCAAGAATACCCTACGAGCGATAACAGTTAACATATTTATTACTACCAACGGTCCAGACAGGACAAATATACATTTAAACATTTTAATAATTTCCAAAGCGACAAGGTTACCAGCACAACCGACCCGACATCGAAATAAAGCGAAATTGATTTCAAGTGGGATGATCATTTATGAATTGATCGCGTGCCACAGAATACGAGTAATAACCGAATCGAACGAGCGACAAGAGACACCCAAATATATCGAACGAATCGATTCGGAACATCTATTTCGTCCGTTGAAAGCCTTTCGAAAATAATACAAATGAAAATAAAATGCAGGTCTAATTTTAAATGTCCAGACATTCCTCGGTCTATGCCCAGGAAAAGGCGGGAGTCTCCCGACGGGCTTGGTGCCAACGAAACGCGAACATGTGATAGTTTTCGCTTATTATTGTATTCTTACTCATCCGAGATATATCTTGTATATAAATAAGGATTGTTGGACTTTAGTACGTACGGAAATAATACGCGTAAAATAAATAATACGTCGCACTTCGTACGGTGCAATGGAAAAAAATGTACGGTGTGGGGTTTGCGTGTTGGAAATTAAAAATTCAAATCTAGCATTGGTTGGATCTATTCGAAAGTGTCGTTTTTTTGTGGTTGAAATTTTAGAAGATAATATAAATTGAATTAATATTAAATAAATAAACACATATTTTAAGAGTAGGGCGAACATAATAAATTTCGAAAAACCTTCAGAACAGTATTTGAAATTTAAAAAAATGGAAATAATAAATATTTGTCAAGAAAACCGTTTTAAATTTAAAAAAAATATATAAAATTTTCAGCAGCATCAGACATATGAATGATCACAATAAATAAAATAAAAAAACACATGTGATATCTATAATACGAAGTTAAACGATTTCACACAGACAAATTCCGTTACCGACAACAATTTATTATACAAAAAAAACACATACATAATTGCATGCAATATCAACAAAACCAATAAAAATCATACATACATACGGCGGTTGCTATGTGAGCACACACACACAAATTCAACTTTCGAACGCATCGTTAAAATTCAGGAAAATCGAAGGTTTCTTTCACAACATAATCGGAATTTGTCTAATTATGGACCTGTCTGCGAATGTTGAGAAGTGGCCGCTGGGTCGCTAACACCAGTTTTCTCTTTTATCCGACACACGTCTATGTTTACATTTTTGGGATCGTAAAATATTGCATTCATACAGACGTCCAGACTCTTTGGCCCAATTGGATTTCGGCCAGAGCATTAGATAATAATGGGCGCGACATTGAAATATTATATTCACAATCGGCCAATCGAAAAAAATTTCAGCGCGATTATTGCGCGTTTCGAGAAACCTGCTCATTGAAAAATAAATATATAAAATGACATGCGACCGCCGCACTGACGAACTTTTTAAAAATAAAACGTTATAAAAGGCGCGCTCGGCAAAGACAAGTTAATTATTGAACAAGATTTAGCGTTTAGTTATTGTGAGGGGGGTCGTTGAGAAAGTAGACAAGTTCGAAATTAGTTTTCCCCAGTGAAAAGTAAAACTTTTGCTTTTTACTATGCAACCTAAGTATGTAAGCATCCTTCCATAATACAGAATATAATGCGAGTTATAAAAGTGAATTAAAGTTGAATGAGATTTTAAGACTTGTGTTTAAAAATATATATAAAAAAAGGTAACGGGTTAATGTGGGACACTTTGCAACGTGGGTGTTAATGTTTTTTAACCAAATTTACCAGACAAAAAATAAGCGCAAAGATTTAATAAATTATCAAACATATAACAAAGTTTTTTTTTTTTGAGAAAAAATACACAATGATTTGAAATTGCGTTCATCAACTGATAAAAGAAGCATTAAATAGATCATCTTATACTTGAAGAAAACTTGCAGCTGCTTATTCTCAAGAATAATGGAGGCAGATGGTTTAAAAAGAAGATCAATTGAATTTGTCGGACAAAGGGAGTTTTTATACGAAAACGGTGCAGAAAAAAAATTGCGCAAAATCGGTCTAATTCTTGTATCGAAGTTTACCCTAGTGTCGACAGAAATAGTTATGTGTAGAGCAAATCTAAACATTGAGTAATCTTCAGCAAACAGTAAATACGAACAGTTGATACAAGTGGTAGTACAAAGAAATGCCAATTGTGTAATTGGTAGTATGTGCCGATGAGGCACCCGTCTGGTGTGTAAAAATTGCGATGGCAATGAAATTTTCAGAAAATTTCATAGAACGTCTTTTTTAAGAAAACCACAATCAATTTCAAAAAGCCATTAACCATTAAACCACCAGTGAAATTTTGATACGCTGAACTGACCAGTCATTAAGCGAACGAGCACACACACGAAACGAAGAGTGTCATTTGAATAAATTTATCGTCCACGAACAATGAAGACATAAACTAAGCGAACGGACACGAATGTGCAACAATAATTAAATTGTCATGCACTACGCTCCGCGCGCAAATGCAGCGGCGACGAACACACACATTGTCGTCACAAATGGATAAAAATTAAACACATAAAAGCTAAAAAAAATGCAACGGCATCCATGAACTGTGCGCCCAACGCCAAGGTTCGTAGACGTTAAAAACTATTTAAAAAAAAGCGGAATGAATACAACAAAAACCGGAATAAACACGCGGATACTGACTGCCAGTGCATGGGCGGGGAGAAGCCGCATTATTTTCACTTATTATTTATTTTAATTATGCAATCAGGTGCGCGCACGCGTCTTCTGCTTATAACAAGTGCTATTAAAAGTGCAACGGCGATGCAACGATTACGTGAAGTATTCATTCAATAAATAACGTTAATATGTAGGCGCGTAAGTAACAAGTTATTAACGTCGAAAGAAAGATTTTTTTCATGTTAACGATCACCGTCATTATGTCCTAGTCTAGCATAAGTAGGTTTACCAGACGTCCCGGTTTGACCGGGATTGTCCCGGTTTTTTAAATCAGTCCCGTAGTTCTGGCCGGTTTTTAATTTTATTCAGGTTTATAATGATGTACGTATTTGTCTTATTAAAAAAGGGGAAAAGTCCCACGAATTAACTCATAGTATTGATGGTGAAAATTATGAATTTCTAATGCAAATATGGTAATTGAATAAAAAAACGACGAGCTTTTCATCCAAAAAAGTGACAAATACTAATAATTAAAATGAAATGTTCAATGTGATGTTTTGTATATTGTTTTCTATCCGAGGTGAGAAATGGAAAATATGGTGAACTAAAATAAAGCTTTTCTTATAACCTATATACTATTAGAAGTTTGATTTTTTTCATTTATCGTTATGAAGTGGACAGAAAAATGGAAAATTTCAAAGTATTTACGCATAAAGAACCATCTCTTATAAAAGTCTCGAGTCACATCCGTCCACAAACTCTACCACTAATCGCTCAACTTCGATACTTGCAGACAACCGTTATTCTCGACAAAGTATTCGAAAACGAATATCAATTTGAAAAAAGTCCTCGATTTCTCTCAAATTCTTCCAAGGCAACGAACAATTCCGTTCGACAGAAACTTCCGATAATACGATAGTTTTCAGCGGACACATAAAATTAGGGGCATGAAAACGGTTAACGGCGCGGAAAATGATTTGTTTCGTTCGCGCCGAACCGTTTTTCGAGACTCGTAAATCGCAACTAAGTGGATTGTTAAAGTTGGACAACGAGGGGAGGCAGCGAAAGCTCGTAACTTGTTGCTAAGTGTCGTTTTCGCCAACCGTGCGATTGAGGAGGACGTGGAAAAAAAAGAGGCGTATGAAAGGTTTGTCTGTCTGTCTGTCTACGATCATCCCTCCATTACTGTAGTCACACCCTTGCGGCGTCGCGTACACACCGTAAAATTTATCGGTTCAATGAAACGTGTGAGAAGATGTTTGAGAAAAAAATTGTGTGTGTGCGAGAATCCGATTTCGCGCAGAATGGGGATCGTATTTTAATAAAATTGACTACTTATATATATGCGAGTGTCGGCTTATGTTGAAGTGGTTTCAACAGTATACTTTAGAGATAAAAGAGCTTTTAGCCCGATACATTTTCCGATTAGAGCACGAGATAGTTTTCTTAGCCAATTTTCTATATTCGTAAGCGCAATATTCATATGAAATATGGCCGATCCTCTTTTTATACGGAGGATACGTTCCAGAGACGTGTAAAAAAAATGTATGGTGATCATACAAAAATTGGAGATAGGTTCCATCACTATATTTGGATAGAACTTCCATCCAAATGTACTTTATAAAAAATGTGCAATGTGAAAATTTTTCAAAAAAACATCGATTTTATTAAATTTAATAACTAGAATTACATACATAATTATATCAGTATACTTCCCTGTATTGAATCTTACCATTGTGGCATACTACAAATTTTTATTTTTATTATTTTTATACCACGTTAAAGTGAAAAATCCGTGTAAAAAGAGGATTAGATGTACATTATAAAAAATATGCAATCTGAAAAATTTTCCCCGTGTAAAATCATCAAAAAACATCGAATTTTTTATATTTAAAAACTATAATTACATACATAATTATAACAGTATACTGGTCTGCACCGAATCATACCATTGTGGCAAAATAATACATTTCAATTTATACCGTATTAAAAACAATCGATTCATCTCCCTCGAACCGTGTTACTTCGAAACCGCATAAAAAGCAGATTAGTCGTACATATATTACTCAATTCAATTAACATAACGTTTTCAATTAAAAACCAGCCTATTTACGAACCGAATACCGAAAATAACAATCGGCGCTTCTTCGGCGCCCCAGACAAAACGAAAGGTGTTAACGAATTACGATCAATCAGACGGCAGTCCTTGGATTGTCCGCTTGCCGGTGACTGTTTGCTTAGATCCGAGGTCACATGTCTGAGGTGTCGCCGACCGATCAATCATCATATCGATCGTCGAAAGCCACCTGATCACATCGTCTTGCGGTCTAGAGACATTTGTCCAGCTGGGGCGTCAGGTGGACCCAGAAAGCGCCACCGTTTCGTAATTTCGAGACACAAAAAGGCAAAATGAGTTTCAATATATAAAAAAAAGTGTATCGTTAATGTCTCGATTTAATCGCGAATGTTTTAACTATAGTTTGGATATTAGTGGCGAATTCGCGTATGTGTAGAGTTTATTACTCATCGTATGTGTTTGGGGAATTTATAATGGTTGATTGAACGCGCTGGAAAAATTCCATGGTTTTATTAATGTCGATCGTGTTTCTATATAATATTTGTTTTTTTTTGAATAGTTCAATATGAAATTTAACGTATAAATAAGGATAAAACGTCGATCCGACAATACGATCTTCCATCAATTTATTTCCCAGTCTGCACCGAACCGAATGGGGTACCACACGTATCTAAAAATATTCTAGTATGTGTTTTAATTCGGTGAAAGACAACGTTTTAAATATTTGCCGATCGAAAAGGCCGAAACATGGGATAAATTCAAGACGACATTACGTCTGCTGCTAATCAAATATAAATATTTGCATAATTGAATTATTTCACATCGCAGCGAAAATTTAAAAGCGTTTCGTTTTCAAGGCTGTGCTGTTTGAACAAACGGCGAATGCGCCGAGAAAATAAATTTTCACAATCGGAAACTATGAATTGTGCCCGTTTTAACCTCCTCAAGCCCTGTGTACATTACAATGTACATAGACTTTGTTACCGTTTTATGAAGCTATTTTAAATTTATTTTTATCGGGATTTTTTGTAAATTATTGTGTAAACTATGTTATTTTGTTTAATTTTGTCTGTTTCGAAATACAGGGCGCGAAATTTTTGTTATATGCTAGTTTTGCTTGACATCTCAACGACGTCGCGATAATTCACGTTTTATTTTCAATATTTTGTTATTAAAAATCCACTCACATAACATTATTATGGTGCAATCTTAAAACAGAAGACTGCTTTTATCGATTGAAACCAAAATTTCATTGTATGTTGTAATGTATCATATCATAATTTGACATCAAACACGAATGTACATTAGAACGTAAATTTGGTCTGAAGGGTCATTTTTGTCACTTCAGCAGTATTTTTTATTTTCAAATAATTAGTCATTATTATGTGATAAACAATTTATAAAAGAAAAAAAATCTTTATATGCATCTTCAATGCTATAAAAATTTATGAAAAAAAAAATCAGTACTGAGGAGTACAGATCCAACAACGAATTTAACACAAAGCATAATATATATAATATATAATTGATGAGGGGTGCCCGGCGACGTCTCGCCGATCGCCGTTCAATGAAAAAGCTTGCACAAAGATGACCGTCATTGTTGCGCCACCAACAATAGGTTAGCAGATTCTGGAGCAGCGACTTCGAACACCCAAAAAAATAACACAACGCACACGAAAATACATGCACGCAATAATAACAACGACAGAGAGTAAAAAGAAGCTCGAAAAAAGAAGACCTCTGCAGAACATCTGCCGCCGGCCAGCAACCCGTGCCCAATAAGATGCACGTGGCCAAGGAGACCGATTCTTATTAAAAACACGGGGACATAAAACTTCACCTGGCCGAGTAAGCGGAAAAAAAACCGATCACCTCTGCAAGATTTCGGCTTTTCTCTCTCTCTTCATATTTGAGCTTTTGAAAGCACGCGCGCGCACAATACGCACAAATCTCCGAGGTTGCTGATCGGATTGAACTATTAATGGGCATGATGAACGAGCGAGGTGAGAGCGTCGACGTGAAAAGGAATCGTTGAGAATTTCGAGTTGTATGAGAGTAATTAAAAGTAAGCGAAGCGAGGGTCGGCGATATTAGAAATTTATATATCGGGGCGGTTTTCCGACGACGGTCTCCGGGGATGTCGTAAAAACGAGGGGAATGGATATAATCGTGCAAATTTTTGACATTTAATGGTTATCTGTAATGTTAATTTAGTATTAATTGTATCACGTTAATGTATATGCGAAATTAAGTGTATCTATGATATCCTTTCATCCCCACGATTTGAATTTTATACGCATTCATAATTGATACAAATTACTAATCAGCATTAGTTTATACAACATCCTTTTCTAAACAATATTATTTCCGAAATTCTAAAATTTCATCCACATAATAAGAAGGAAACTCTTGAAGAATTCGCATACCGATATTATTCAAGAATTAAAAACCAACGGTTAACACATAAATGTCCAAAACAGAACCCCTCATTACTGATTTTTTTTTCATAAAAAAAAATATTTTTTTCATTTCGTTTTTATAGCATTGAAGATGAATATAAAGATTTTTTTTCTTTTATAAATTGTTTATCTATCTAAATCACATAATAATGACTAATTATTTGAAAATAAAAAATACTGCTGAAGTGACAAAAATGACCCTTCAAACCAAATTTACGTTCTAATGTACATTCATGTTTGATGTCAAATTATGATATGATACATTACAACATACAATGAAATTTTTGTTTCAATCGATAAAAGCAGTCTTCTGTTTTAAGATTGCACCATAATAATGTTATGTGAGTGGATTTTTAATAACAAAACATTGAAAATAAAACGTGACTTATCGCGACGTCGTTGAGATGTCAAGCAAAACTAGCATATAACAAAAATTTCGCGCCCTATATTTCGAAACAGACAAAATTAAACAAAATAACATAGTTTACACAATAATTTACAAAAAATCCAGATAAAAATAAATCTAAAATAGCTTCATAAAACGATAACAAAGTCTATGTACATTGTAATATACACAGGGTTCGAGGAGGTTAACATCGACGATCAGTACATTAAAAAAACCGTTAACATTTCATAATCATAACGTGAAACGATCTCCACAATAACGACCACATAAACACACGTGCATCACACTTCCTCCGCCGCTCACATCCTCGACCACGCATTCCATCGCCACTCAAATTCGCGCCATCGGGAGGCATCATCCGAGGAGTTGAAGAGGCAAATGAGGCTATTTGCCGGAATGCGACCGACCAGCGTTTGTCGCCATAGAAGACGCAATAAAACCGGAGGAATGCGTCGTCCATGACGAGGTCTAGGAGCCGAGTCACGGACGGGAAGTAAATCGGCGACCCGAACTCGCGAATATGCTCCTTTATTGCCCAGGACAGCAATGCAGTATATCCTGTCTGCTGGATGGAGTATGCGCGGGCATCCTTTCGAGATCGTTGAACTCTATGTACGAGGACCGCATTACTATTCGCGACTTTGTATTGTCTCTTTTGGCCAGATAGATTAAATGCGAAGTTTGAGATGCGCTTGAAAATATGCGTTTCCTTAGAAGGGATGATGTGGATGTGTGTGTGCGTTGTGCTCTTTCTCGTGCGAATATAAAGAGGACCGACTGTCTGTCGAGTTTCCTAACAAAAAGCCTTTATTATGGGAGGGAAGGAGCTGGATGTATAAAAAAAAACCTGCACGGAAGAATGAGGACTTGATTGAACGCCGAAAATGCCAAAATATGAAAGGAACAGTTTGCACAATGGCGAAAATGCTCGCGGTGTCGCATAGCATAGGCGGGACCGAATTAAATTCGCACATACAGAATGAAAATAAAATTTACGAAAAAAATATAACTACTATTAAAAATATAATAGTTATCTGTACGAGACGCGGAGTTTACGCTGTTCGCTCATAAATATGTATTCTTTACACACTTTCTCGAATTGAAAACTATGTTTATTGTGAAGATTAAAATTATGCGTGCGCCCAAAGGTTGTTCAAGGGTTAGAGGTACAGAGTTCGCGAAGGAACGAACCATTGTAGAAATATAGCGTTTCAGACAGTCGTTAACCTCAGTGTGTCGTATGGATACACCCATATGCCAACTCCACACAATTTTTTCTTCCTTTTTCGTCAAGACTTTTTCCATTTTCCAAAACCTCTGTATAAAGAAACGACCGTTTTTTCTAATTATCCGACGCTCAAACACATTATCTCACGCATTCTCGTATAAGATTCCGTCATTTTTATCGAGGGCCCAATATTTTCATATCATGTTGACTCAACGAATCGAAGGATAAGTGCAAAAAGCAGACAAACGAACGCGACACGCGTACAAAACGAAACCCATTTATTGGCTTTCCCACACCGGCGACCAAGTTCAAAACAAACACGACAATAAATAAATGAAAATAAGAACCCGCCGACGTACGTGGAACGAGTGAATGCACGCCTAACAAACGTGGAACAGTTAAGTTTTGTGCAACGGAGGATAAGCCGGAGCCAACACCTGGCTCCACCAGACCAGCACCTGGTCCAGCTCCAGGAACCGTCTCCGTCTTGCTCTGTATTAAATTGTATTGTGTGCGAGGTGTACGACGAATGGTCTAACTGTCGAAAAATACAAAAGGATACGTTTGTATGTGGATGTCGGCGGGAAAATTTTGCGTTCTTCGGCGGGAGAGGTTCGATTCGAATTGTATGGGTCGTTTTCGATTGAATGTGAATTATGGTTTTTGTTATATATGGATGTTGTACTATGTGCGTTGCCATGCATAAAATTTATATATATGGTCAGTTTTATTGTATGATCCAATAAAAAATTATTAATTCTAATGAATTTTTGGAATAAGTCTTTAATGCTAATTGTCACCTAAAATCGTTTTTATTATAGAAATACGATTCTAAGTTGTTACATATAAAATTTAAATTGAAAAAAAAAAAACAGTAAATTATTTTCATGAATTGAATATTAGGGGACACAAATTTTCATTATATAATATAAATTAATTAATAATTATATTTTTAATTATTTCAAGAATATAGGTTTTTTTTCAATTTATTTTATGCGACATCTATGATTAGCAAAGAAAAATTCGAGTTCATTGACGCGCGTCCATCTAGCGGTGAACGTTGAAAGCTTTTACTCAATAAGTTTAGAAAGCGGCTTGTTATGAATGAAATGGCGGATTTTTCAAAATTTTCAAGCTGATGTAATGCAAACTTTAGAACAAGACAAGGAAATATGACGATTTTACGATTGAATCATAATTCGAACATATATAAAATACTAAAAAGCACATTATTCGTGAACTAAAAAGCAAACAGGATTTGAAATTAATAGCCCTCAAAATGTAACTTATCTCAACTGTTTGCATTCAAAATTGTCATAAAAAAATGAGAAAAAATTGCCAGACTCACTTATTCTAATTATCTGACGAATGATTTGAGAGGGTCGTAAGTTGGGAACGCACTCCACAATCTTTCGAATTCGTCCTGGAACTCCCGCAACAGAGGCAAATGGGTCGTCACCAACATGTGATCCCAATTTCCATTGGTCGCCTGCTGTGTCCAATTCATCGATCCGGATATGAGAAATCCTCTATGTGTGTTTCCTATCAGTCTTAATGCTATACGCCGACTTAGCGGCGCACGAGTATTCGACCCATCCAACATTTTCACTCGCGACGGACTATCGATTATGCAAAATTTATGGTGCATTAGTTTAGTAGAACTTTTACATTTAACGATAATCCCTGAAACAACATCATCAAAATCAATTAATATCCAGAATAAATTTTGCAAAATTTGAACATCGTTCGAAATGCTCGTTCACCGATCATGCATATTTCAACAAAGTTTATATATGTACTTCAATAGAAGTTATACATTCAATCATTTGTGTTAATAATGTGTAATAATATATGGTGTGATCGAAAAAATTTAATAAATACAAAACGTCATCAATTCTTATAAGATTCGAATTGGATTTACACGTGTTGAATATACGAAATAAATAAAAATTTTAGAGCTACAAAAAAGTAGCTCTTCCACACGCATACAAACGTCGATTCACAACGAAATCGTAAAGCGCCCTTACTTAAAAAACTTCACACAAAAAAACTGAAAACATAACCAACTTCGAAACCGCATGTTAACCCAAAAGAAACTCACCTAACTGCCCCAAATGGAAAATCTTCGATCCCTGATTGTAGGCCATGTCGAAGTCAGTGATGATCCTGACTTCGACTCCTCGACCGTGAGCCCTTTTGATAGCATCAGCCAGATCGCTGCAGGACAGCATGTACAAGCACAGATCCATGCTGACCCTGGCTGCATCCAGCACCTCGACGATCCTCAGCAGGTTGTGCTCGCTGCAATGCTTATCGATGCAGTCCTCCTTCCCGTTGCACCGATAGCAGCTCTCGTCGAAGGCTATCATCTTGTTGACTTGGGAAGACCTCAACGCGCGGCAGATCATCCTCCGCAAAGCGGTACCCACAAACTCGACGGTCACTATGGCGGCGCACCCCACGGCCACGTATCTGGCGAACGCGGGAAGCACCATTGCACTGCACTGCGGATTTCGAATTGACTTTGCACTTTAGGCCGACACGTGCTCGTTCTTTGTTCGGCGCGGACGGGGCGCGGGCGGGCGGGGGGGCCTGGGGCGGGCGCGGGGGGCTCCACGAGCCCCGGGGCGGTTCTTGGGTGGGGCTACGCCCTCCACGGGGGCGAAACGGGGGAAAAAAAGGGGGTCGAACACGCGATCACACGCACGAACCGCCTCCTTCGAACATCTGATACGACATCGCCGCTTTTGGCCGAAACGCGCCGCGGCACGACCGTCTCGGTGCGGTTTTCGGTTCGGGTTTTTGAGTTTTTGATGTGTGGTTTGGTTTTTATTTAGTGGGTTTTGATTTTATTGTGGTTTTTAAATGAACGGCGATTGGATTTTATTGAAAATTTTGCAAAAAAAATAATAATACTAAATGTGTTGTTTATTTTGGTGGCCAGAAGCTAACTCACACGAAGCAAACGCACACGAAGTAAACTCACAGGAAGCAAGCTCACACGAAGCAAGTTCAAACGAGGCAAGCTCACAGGAATCAAGCTCACATGAAGCAAGCTCACACGAAGCAAGCTCACATGCATTCGAAAATTTTCAAAATTTCAAATTAAAGTGAAAAAAAAAGTTTAACACGAAACTGAAAGCACCAACATGCGTTTTTTTGTTAAAAGAATTTCACGTTAAACGTAATAGTATACTTCCATAATATTTTGTCAGTACCAAAGTAATATTTCTTGTTAGGTAAATGATACGAAAATTTTCGAAAGCATGTGAGCTTGCTTCGTGGGAGCTCGCTTCCTGTGAGCTTGCCTCGTTTGAGCTTGCTTCGTGTGAGCTTGCTTCCTGTGAGTTTACTTCGTGTGCGTTAGCTTTCCCCAATCGTTTTTTTTTTTGCAGAAAAATAATATGCGCAATTGACTGTTTACAATATCAAAGTAAAAAACGAAATTGACTTTAAGCAGGGACGATATTTGGGGGGGGGGGACAGCTGCCCCCCCTAAATGTAGAAATAAGTAGTATGAATTTAATGATTAATGAAATATTTTGGATCGATGAATGTTTCGTTTATTTCTTGTTACTTTAGGGTAGCTATGTTAGTGACTAATAAAATTATCGCTGCAAAAATTTTCTTTGACAAAAAAAAGGTTTTGGTCTGCCCCCCCTGGAAAAATCTGAAATGCTGTCCCTGGCTGTAAGCTTATCGATCGCCCTCTTTCTGACAAATTAACATTTTTGGAAATCTTATTTTGTAAGTTTTTCTGATGAGATGGTCAATTATAGGTTTATGGTCAACCCGTGGGGCATTACCTTATATTTTTTTAAATGTATTGTTTTTTTATTTTGACAAATACATTTATTTAAGTTTCTAATTAGAAATATTTGTTTAAATAATAATCAAACTAAGCATTTTTTTCTAATTGGATTGGATCAAATGTGTAAAAAATGTTTTTTTAGTAAATTAATAATCAATTAAATTTTATGTTATACATGTTAACTGCTAATAGATTAAATTTCGTATATAAAAAAAAACAAAATCTATCGATAAAGGTAGGAAAAAAAAACAAATATATTGAATTTACATTTATTGATACGTATTTAAGAAAAATTGTTAATAATAAAAATCAGATAATAATATAATATAATAATAATATAAATGAGATTCAGTTTTGTTCTTCTCCCCTGATGGCTCTGTATTTAGCGAGTTCGTTGGGGAAAGTGCGTGAAAGTTCAGAGAGAAGATGAGCTTTGAATCTCCTGTACGAGTCGATTTTTCCCTTCACTTCTTCATTTTTCGTCAAGGCTTTTTCTATGCAGTCTTTTGTATATAATTGAGGATTCCTTCCTTGGTCAATGTAACTATAATAAAATTAAAACGTTTTGAATCGCATACATGTACAGGAATGTATTGTAGCTATTTTTCAAATTGACCAAGAACACGATACTCACTCGAAAACTTCTAATGGAACGTGAACGTCTTGAACTTGACTTTTTAATTTATCGACTTCTTGGAGACCAACAATTAGAGATTGACTGAAAAAATTCAAACAGTTAAATGTTAATATCATAAAATAGATTTAATATGATAAGAAAATTCAATAGAAAAAGATAGTATAAGCTTCGGCTTATGTCAACAGTAAAGCTTTTATCGTATGTTCTATTATCGTTAAATAGATAGAAAATTATCAATAAAATGGAACAAGTCAACATATTGAAATTAAATGTTCCTTGACACTGCCAGACACGATGCATAAAATTTTCGATAGAGCGTTAAGATAGTATATTTTGTGGTCATCATGATCATCATTATTATCATCCATAAAACATCCACTGCAGGAAAAAGGTATTGTAAACTAGATTGAGTCTGGGCGATACCTTATCATGTGTGCCTACCACGTATTGATGTAGAATTAACTATGGATTATCGGTAATTCTGCTTACAATTAGATGTGTAAATTATTTATTAAAATACAAATGAAAATGCATTATAGGTGTTCAAATTCAATTTCTTGGTGTAATTCAAGAGTAATTTATGAATTACAAGTCCGCAAATTAGGTTTCTTAACGAATTTTGCGGATAGTTTGTACATGTACGAGTCGTAGAGAGGTTATGTTTGTTTTTACAAATAATTTTCTTAAATTTTTATATGCTTAACAGTCAGGACGGCGAAAGTTGCTCTCGTACAACATGTAAATCTGAAGCTCGATAAGAAATAGTTAAAAATTGACAAACATAACCTCCAAACTACGCGCAAAATTCTTTAAAAACAATATAATTTACGCACACACAATGCATGAAATACATTAAAAATCATAATTTAAGCATTAATAATGCATTTTTATTCACGTCAAAATGCAAATTCGTCAATTTACGCCCCCAAAATTCAGAATTACCGAATCGTCAATCAATGCAACGAGCAAAATTGACCCGAAATGTGACACGCTCAGCCCTGAACGCAGAATTGAGAATTCTCGACACAAATACACGTCCTTACATTTTCTGATTGAGAACACTCTGCCCCTGGGGTTGGAAGTCGCTGACGATGATGCGGATCTGGCGCATGTTCTCGATGAACATTTCCAATTGCGTTTCCAAGCTCTCGAGGGGCGACGCCATCCTGTCAATCTGGCACAGCTGACTGTGAACGCCAAACTGGTCCGCACACCTCAAACAACACCCTACCCACCGACCGACAATATCAATACACAAACAAACATTCCCAATACTGCAAATAAAATTGTAAATCGATAAATTTTAGAAATAATCAATGTAAAAATATAAATTTTCAATGATATATTATTATAATAATTAAATAATTTTTTTTAAATAAAATATTTTATATTTAATTTTCGTTATTCTCGTCTCATCGATTATTCGGATAAATAATTAGTTTAGATTTTTTTGTAATAATAAGTTTTATTCAATGTTTATAAATATGACAATAATTTAAATACAAATACATGCATCTTTAACATTATTTATTTTATTTCGCGTCCAAGGCTATAAAAATGAAATATTTACAGCGAATTAAAAGTAAATATAAACATAAACACAATATAAATAAAATAAAATAATCAAAATCGAATCAAATAAAAAAAAATTATAATTTAATCTTTTAATATTAAACTGTATCGAAACGCATCTTTTAGAAAACAAAGGGGGTCCACCAGAGATGTCATTTTAGATTATTTCAAAAGGGGGGGGGGGGGTGAACAAGCCAAAACTTTTTTTTTTCAATAAAGCTTTTTGCAGCGGTAATTTTATTATTCACTAATTGCAATAATTTACCCAAAAACAACAAGAAATAAACATAACATTCATCGATTGAAAGTATTTCATTAATTATTAAATTCATACTATTTCTAAATTTAGGGGAGGGGCAGCTGCTTCCCTATACTCATGATGTCCCCGGGGCCCACGAACTCTGCATCGGAGGGTTAAATGACCAAAAATATAAAAAATTCAATGGTTATACGCCTAAAAATAATTTACACACAAATATATGCACCTTTTATTTTTAAACAGTATCGAAATATCTCTTTTATAAATATAAAAAAGGGGCCACAATAGACCCCATTCGGAGCACACATTTTTCAACCTTTTTATTATCTTTCAAATTCCTCACACATAAACAAACTCTCAACAAATCCCAACACACTCTTCGGCATTTATCTCACACACAAAACGCGCACCGCCGAACAACCAGATAAAGCCGAAATAACGCCTCCTATCGGAAGCGGAACATGTACGCGAACGCGGCAGTGTTCCATCCGTGTGCGTCCCTCGTCGTTGTGTGAGTCGGGGGCCGGGGGTGCGCGGGGCAAGGTCGGCGGGGGTGAAACCTTCGTCCTCCGCAGCGTCCTCGAGGGCGGAGCGCCTCCCCGGGTGATCGGCCCCTCGGCGAGCGCCCCCATCGCAGCGTCCAGAGTGGGCCCCGGCATGGCGGAGGCGCAGGACGTGTCGCGGCTGCTGCGGCTCGCCAGGCAGTTCAACTGCTTCTACTTGCATGGTAAAAAGGCTGCGCCCCACTCCTCGTCATTTTGTTCCCCGGCTCCAGGTACGAGGCCCCCCCTCGCGCCCCCCCCGCCCCCCCCCCCCCCCCCGGAGACTTCTGTCGACAAACGTCAAATGTCAAAACGACTTTTTGCGGTGGAGTGTTCTGTGGCGGTTTATTTGTTTACGTTTTTGTGCGTGTGGGTGTAGGTGGTGTGTGAGGTTTGAGGATCGGTTAACGCGAAGATGTTTGATGGTTGATGGGGGTGGTCTTTGGCGTCACCCGGGTTGTATCAGCGACATGTAGACGGGTTTTTCTTCAGTTTTTGTTTTGGGTAGATAATGTAGGGTTGGTGTGGATCGTGAAAGTTTGTGGTGGAGGGGTTTGCTTGGAAATAGTACATATCGGTGGCGGCTCGTCCTAATGGGCTGCAGATGCCCTGTATAAAGTTTTTTTTTTATTCTTATATTCGGCTTGTGTAGGTGTATAAATGCAATACATATTTTGATTCTTGTATGTGTTGATGATGACGTCTTCGTATTTTTTTAAAATGTGAACGTGTTTGTTATTGAATGCGTGGACGGGTTAAGGTGTACGTATCTTGTGCAATCGGGTGTTCGGATCGAAAATATTTTATAGGTTTCGCTGTAATGACAGAGGCCCCAGATATAATACCGAATAAGGTAACGACACCGGTGGTTGACCACGAAAGATGTAATAACGAGCTAATCTATCGCATCCTTTCCGAAAGTCTTGTCGTCTTTAAAAACCTTGATTTTTACGTTTTTCTGAGAAGCGATTAATTGATAGTACGTGGTCAACTCCTGGTGTCCTACTTTCAAGTAAAAATATTTCGATCACTTCAGTTTTTCACAATTTAGATAAATGTACTAGAAAATATTTTATATTCTGTTCTGTACATGTTCGTTCATGATAAATGGTCAATCACAACATTGCTCAACTCTCGATAAACATTAATGACGCTCGATTAAACATTGTTAAGATAAGAAGCCGCATACCCTTCGAGCACGCTACGATTGTGCTTCGTAATCTCAGTAGATTACGACAAACAGACTTGTTTACGTTTTTCACCGTCGAACGTCCTGAAAGCTTGAATTTTTCATATCGAATTGATACTCTGCCTGGCGTATTGCCTGGCAGTTTTTAGTCAATTGATGCCAATAATTCTTCGAAACATATTTTTATCATTCCGGGCTCTTGTGTAATATGTTCGCAAACAATTAAGATAAAAATTAAGCTTTCTCGACTTTTATTTCTCGAAAACTTGTTTGTGCATTTCCAGTTTTAACCGTCGGCGTCGCGATTGGTTCGATGCCAAAACATCATTAAACACTCCACCGATCATATTTTGATATATGGCTTTATGTTTGATCGTAGATAAAATCGCCACCGACGCGCTTATATTTACGTAGATTCTCCAGATTATTTTGAATCAGATTAAAAAGAGAAACTGCCAAGCTTCGACTTTCCGAACTGCGTTGCATGTTTTTTAAATTTTATTTCGTGTTTTATTTATTTTTTTGCCAACTTATGTTGTACGAATGGAAATTAATTTCGACATTTTATTTTTAGGCCTTCACGTCGGAGAATGTAAACCTTTCATTGTAGAAGGTCATCAAGTAGGTCTGGTGAGGTCTGATTTTCTAAAACATCTCTCTCGTTATCCC
The DNA here is from genome assembly GCA_009617725.1 of Hydropsyche tenuis. Taxonomy (NCBI): domain Eukaryota; kingdom Metazoa; phylum Arthropoda; class Insecta; order Trichoptera; family Hydropsychidae; genus Hydropsyche; species Hydropsyche tenuis. Next base: position 2,118,448 of record VTON01000022.1, on the reverse strand, counting down.
GAAGTGAGTCTCGTTTCCATTTGCATTCCCTGCGGCTATTATAATGAACATATTTATAGTCGTTTATTATTTTTTCAGGTTTTTCAAGTGTCCGGTAAATGTGTCGAACTAAATCCGGCGTTCAGAGATTACAAGGAAAGAACGGTGAAGGTCGCTGACGTTTTACAAAAATTAAGGCAAGAAGATTGTCTGTCCACGTTGCGTGGATGGCGAAACGAGGTATTTCGGTCAGGAATGTGCGTATTTATATTTTAATATCTCATTTTTGATGTGGTGTATTTTTTTAGTGTTATGCTGTAAGTACTCCCGGTTACCCAGATCTCTTTGAGATGGAACGAAGTGCAACATGCTTGTTTGGAATTCAAAAATATGGAGTCACAATTAACGGTTATGTAAGACATCCCACTAAAGGGTTATGTTTGTGGTACCAGCAAAGAAGTAACACAAAGCAAACTTGGCCTGGTGATTTTCATTCGTTCAGCATTGTCGAGAATGCATGAATTTATAATTTTCTAACTTGTCATATGAATTATAGGCAAATGGGACAATATGGTAGGAGGTGGTCTTTCGGTTGGATTTGGAATATTAGAAACTGCTATAAAAGAAGCCGCCGAGGAAGCGTCGGTTCCTTCCAGTCTTGCTAATACTATGACTCCTGTAGGCTGTGTTAGGTAAAATATTTGTTTTGAGTTTCTGCGTAAGAATAATGAAAAATGAAAGGTATTTTTGTATTAAGAATTTACGAAATTGTTTCATAATATTTTTGAATTTTAGTTTTTTTTTCGAAAGTGAAAGAGGACTTTTTCCAAATACAGAATTTATTTATGACATGGAACTTCCAATAGATTTCATACCTGATAATTCAGATGGTGAAGTTCAAAGTTTCGAACTGCTGACCATTAATGAATCCTTGGATTTGCTATTTTCGCCGACATTCAAAACAACTAGTGCACCAGTAGTCATCGATTTCTTAATTAGATGGGGTCTCATTACACCAGATAATGGTATATATTATCGATCTTTTTTTTTTTATAATTTTTATTTTATTCTAAGTTGACTTTGTAATTTCCAATTTTTTCAGAACCAAACTATGCTGAATTGGTTGAATTATTGCATGTTCCTCTTCGTTCCATATACAAAATGCCTTTCCATAAGCAAGAAAATGGAAGGCCGGATTCGGACGTGGTTCATCCTAATTTTACTAAATTGTAACTTTTAATAAAAATAGTTCAATCATGTTGTAATAGTAAGTTAAACACATACAAGTTTTTGGGATTCCAGTGCCTAGTGTTTTTATTTTAATAAAATAGTTAGTTTTTACAGTACTTAAATCTTCATCGAAATATAATTGCAAGTATATTTCAAATAACTGTAGTGTATTGAATAGATGTGTGATTTATTTATTGTTTTTTTTTTTTTTTACATTTAAGTTATATATTTTATTTGTCTAGAATGTTTTATTTAATTTGTTGTTTTAATATATCATAATTATGTGATTTTGTTGATTTTCTGTTTTACTATTTGTAAACCATCATTTATCATATAATTATTTTGAATTGATCGCAAAAAATGTCAGTGATTATTTTTCTATAAATTAATAGTGAAAGTGTTATTTTTTCACTAAAAAAGCTTTAGATCCATATATTTTTTTTAACAAGTAAAATGCTTTTTTAATTTTCTGATTAAGCTTAGAAAAATATGTAGTAAAATATAGCCATTATGTTTTTGCATAAATCGACTGAAATTTAATTGCCCTTTTTGAAATGCAATAGCCAAACTTGTATCCTCAATAAACTTTTACTCTGCTAAAATATTCATGTGTAAAAAGCAAGTATGTATTAATTGTCTTAAAGATTTGAGTTCTATTATATTTGTTTTTTCTTTGTTTTGCATTGTTTTCGTCTATACATATTAAACACTGGTGCACTTCCCATTTATGATAATAGCTAATGCTGAAATAATTGAAAATCAATACAAATATAGATCTCAGGTTGTTAAGACTGTTTATTTTGGCAATTATCTGCGCTTATATATCAACCGTTAATTTATTTTGTTGTGATAAAAATGCATTGCTGCTTTAAAACAATTGTATCCAATATCATAAGTTAGTTAATGCATGACTCCAAATCTGAATGATGGAATTGTCGATCTGATGCTATTTAAGACTAGTCTTGATTTAGAAGAAATCATTGAATGTTTTTTTCTGGATTCTTATTTATCAACTTTTTAATGCAAACTGTCATACATTATACGATTGTCATTACAAATCGGACGCTTTAGGTATGATTTATTTATGTCTGAAAATTTATCTATGTTTTCTGTGAATTATAAAATTTGTACATATATTTTACTCAAATTGAGCCTTAAAAACGTTATTTCTTTTAAATTTCAAATTTACACATCTATGATGTGTATTGTGATGCTTATTTAAGACATTTTATTTTAAATCGATTAGTTATATATACTTTTAAGATTAATTAAATTTTCAATCATGGGACAAAGAATGGAAAATATTCTGTATTATATTGGAGTCATTAGGATAAATTACGATAAAGCTTCTTCGATAATATATAATAATAAAACTTATAAATATATATGAGATTAGTCATCAGATATACAATTTTTAAAAATTTGTTTGACTAATGTGTATTACTGAGCAATCAATACGAATCTTTATCAAGTGGAAAAATAATTGATACAATTAAATAATAAAATTGATAATTATCTTCCCTATAATCCTCAGAAAGAATATCATATTTTTACACATATTTGTTGTGACAATTTTATACAGAATTGGTAGTTATATGAATTTTCTTGTTTAGTTTTTATCCAAGTTCTATCCGTTCAGAAAGCTTGAAATATTCCAATCTCAAAATATTGAGCCCATGATCTACATTTTAGATTTGTATATAATGGAAATAATGATATTTACACTGGATATTTTGAAAAGGGAATTTTGAACTTCAAATATCAGTTGCTTGGGAAGTTTGTCAGAGAATTCAACGAAGCTGAATTATGTTGTAATATAAACTTGAATAAACACATCGAGGAACTGTTATTAGTTGCAGAAAGTAGATTTTTTTATCTATAAATATAAGATTGTGTAAAACTAGAACTTTTTATTAGTCAAAATGTGTGCAAACATTAGATTTTATAATTCCATTACTTGAGACAGTAGTGTAATTTTATATGATAAATTGATTTCTTTTATCGTCACATTTCTCATAATGCCGCTGGAGGCATTAAATTATTATATTTAATCTATATTCTTTCTCCGCTGCGTCCTCTTCTAACAATATGTATATATTTGAATTTCAAAATAACCATTCACAAATAATTTATACCAAAACCCAAATAAATACTTTTTCCTTCGGTAGATTTGTGATTTGATTTTCAAACCTCCCCCATAAATAATAATATTAAACTCTTTTCAAAAAAGGTATATGAA